>CM066733.1:200000-755000 GCA_033961575.1 Aselliscus stoliczkanus | reverse complement strand
GCGGCCTGCTTAGCTGGAACCTGATGGAGCCGCGCCCGCCCCCGCACTCGCCCCTAATTGTTTTCCCGCGCCCGTCCCCATCTGTCCCTCTCCGCCCGTGTGTGTTTTGGCCTTTGTCTCGCTGCCCTGTACTGACACCCCTTTCAAAGACCACTTCTGTCGCCCTTCACCCATCTCTTCTGCCCCATTAACCCATCGGCACGAGACTCCCGCAACAAAGGCCTGAAATCAGAGCCACGCGCGGGCGCCTCTCTGGGCCACCACGGACCCCCGCGGCCCAGCCTGCTGGCCCGACGGGGCGGGAACGGAATTGGCCTTGAAAATAAACAGAGGAAGCCATCCCGTCGGGGCAGAGCTCCGCCCTAAGTAAACACGGGAACAGGGACTGGCCTCTGTTGGCGGCGCGAGCAGCTGTGGCCACGGAGCCGCCGCCGCCAGGGAAGCTAATCCTGCCCGGCAGTCCCCCTTTGTCCTTCTCTGGCCGTGAAACTGGCAAGCAGGGAGAAGGGGGCTGCCGGGGAGGCAGGTCTGCCGCTGGCCTGGCGAACAAAGACCAATAACCTGTTACTAAGCCGGGGCTGTCTCTTCTGATTCCATCTTCCTCCCTGAAAACGAGAGGAAAACCCCAGTGCATCCACTTGTGTGGGGGCACTGGCTGCCGTGAGCAGATCCCAGCACCAGGCCCACAGCCAAGGCCTTGCTGCACGCCACCCACAGCCCAGGGGCCTGAAGCCCAGGGCTGGCTTCCCAGGCCCTCCTAATTTTCCTCCCGCCCACCAGCCTTCCAGAGGCCAAGCACTGTGGGGCCAGCTGAGGCTGCAGACATTTCCGCTCGCTGCCCATTGGAGATGAAGGAACTCACTGGAACTCACTGGCAGCTTCCTAGAGGGTGGCCAGCGCGAGCACAGTGGAGGCGAGACCCCCCCCCACACACACACACACTCCCCGTGTCTCTGCAGCCATGGTCTCCCTTCACTCTTCTGGAGAAATTGCCTCTCAGGGAGGCCTTATTCTGACCAGTGTGGCAGGAGGAAGGTGGACCATTGCCCAAGGGTTGTCCATACAGGCCACCAGAAGTCACCTTTGTCTAAGTTGGAACTGGGTGACCACAGGAAGCCGGTGGGCCCAGTAGTGCTGAGATGCATGCGTATGCTAATAACCAAAAGAGAGTCCCTTTCTGTTCACATAGAAGTTGCCTGCTTTTATTTTCTGTTCTACAAACACTGAACCTGTGGTTCAGCAGTGGCGCATCACAAGGCCATCCAAGGGGACATGTCCCCTGGGGCGTGGAGACATTGTGCGTCAGGCATGGTGAAAGGGGCTCTGTTTTCTAACACTGCCTAGATTACCTTCTTGTTTTTAAAAGTCATTAAACATCTTTTTGTTTGTTTGTTTGTTTTTTGAGGGCAGTGTCACTGGCCCTCATATGTGGGACCCGAACCGGGGCCGCTGGCTTCCAAAGCCAGTGCTTAACCACTGCGCCCCTCAGCCGGCCCTCATTAAACATTTTAAATAAAGAGATTTCAAGGAAAACAGGAAAGGACACGTGTACCAAGAACGCCCGAGGCCCAACGGCAGCTCGGCACTCGCCCACACGGGGCCTCCCCGTCCATGCCCACCATGGTGTGGCTGGCCCAGAGTTCTGACTCTGGGAGCTCTGCCATTTCCTGCTGCTGACCTGATGAACTGGGGACTCTTTTGGAGGGTCAGGTGGTTCCAAAGAGTCCAGAAAGAATGGGGTCCTCCTTGTCTCCTTCTGTTCCTTTGCTGAAGCCCAAGTCACATTCTAATTTTGCTCCTACAGGGACTTTATAAGCCAATTTTACAACATATCAGAAGCTCAAGTCCTTTACCTGCTTCAGGTTCACTCTATTACTGACCCAAGTTTGGGCGCCCAGGTTCCTGCATTTGGCAACTTGTGCAAGTGTTTAGGCCAAAGCTCAAGGTGCCTCTGAGCGCAGGCCCACGGCGGTCCGAGCTGCCGCCTGCAAGCCTGCAGCTGTGGGTTGAGGGCTCATGTCTCAGGAGCTGCGGCCAGGCCAGCACAAGAGGCAAGGGTAACTTTTAGGGAACGGCTTTGGTGAGATAGCACTGACACACCATCCAGCTCACCCTTTCGAAGTGTACCAGTCGGTGTTTTTTTTGTTGTTTTTTTTTGAGGGCAGTGTCACTGGCCCTCATATGTGGGACTGAACCGGGGCCGCTGGTGTCCCAAGCCAGCGCTTAACCACCGCGCACCAGTCAGTGTTTTTTAGTGTATTCACAGAGTTGTGCAGCTGTCGCCACTATCCAATTCCAGAACATTTCCATCACCCCAAAGAAACCCACACCCATTAGCAGTCACTCCCCATCCTCAACCCCTTCCCCCTCGGCCCCTGGCAACCACTAATCTATTTTCTGTCTCTATGGATTAGACAAGGATAATTCTGCAAAAAGACATTCTCCCAGACTGGAAAGGGGCGTATAAATGAGGGATGTGAGAGTAAGGTCTGAAAACACTCTCTCTGCGGACCCACATGTTCCGTGAGACACGGGAGAGAGGAAAGGTCGCCTGGACACTCTCTCTGTGGACCCACATGTTCCGTGAGACACGGGAGAGAGGAAAGGTCACCTGGGAGGCAGAAGCAAGCGAAGGGGCCGGGGCGAAAGCGCCGTGGCCGCCCGCCCTCCGCCCAGGCCATATGTTTTAATCATCAGTACTCTTTTTTTTAGAGTTACAAATAGGTTTTAAATGGCCTCTGGCCCCTCTGTTGTCCGTTTGCATCTGTGGGTGCAAGGTGGCTCCCAGCATGGTGGGCTCAATACCATTCGATCAGATGCTGACCTCAGGGGCTGGCTTGGCACCCAGACTGGTCACTGGGGAGGTTCTTCATGGCCAGCCTTGGTTGTCTCGTGTCCTGGATTGTAATTCATTTAAGATGCCCCTCATTTCAGAAAGGGCCATTTTGTTTTCCCCAAACAAAAAATCGTTTTGAATTCATCCTATTTTTAACACCCAGTCTTGCCATTACTCCATTCTGTACAAGCCAAAGTTCTAGGAACCATAGCACTGGGTTTCTAATGAGTATTTTCTCGATTTAGAGCAGAAATGAGCAGTTATCTGCTAATAACCCCTGAGTCTGAAATTAAAAGGGATAGAGAAAATAAACCAAATTGCAAAGATCAGCTCTTGTTAAATAAAGTCATCGTGAAGACATATAACAACATTTTCATGCATCATGTCAGCGACATGATGGGCTCGTCATTTGAGGGTTGTTGTTATTTAATACCACTTAGCAGAGCTCACCCTACAAACACTTCATGGACGTTAGTGAATTAATTCCAGCAGGGCCTAGCCAGCCACTTTCACACAGAGAAACTGAGGCAGGGGTGAGAGGTGGCAGATGAGAAGTTTGGCACCAGAGCCTAAGGCGCCTGTGGCCTCCCGGTCCTCTGTCGTCTCTCCTGCTCCTGTGACGGAGGCCGTCTAGTCTCAGCCTACTCCTCCCAGTGACTTACGGCTGTTGGGTGGTAGGGGGTGCGGGGTTGCTAAAGTGTTCTGGGGAAATCCATAAACAAAGGCATCACTAAAGGAATTACGCTTCTGCTGCCTTTATTCTCCTAGTCAAGAGGTCAGTGATGTCCCACCCACCGGGGCGAAAACAAGAATACTCGAGATAGTGTGAAGTAACTTGAAGTTGAAGAGCGCAGCGACAGTGGGCTCGAGTGGCAGGGGACCTCTGTGCGGAGAGGCAGCAGGTTTACAAAGAGAAATTACATACCAGTTAGTCATTAACACAAACCGGAACTTACACCGGTGTCACTGTGGAGGACGCTAAGACAGCCGGCAGAGGAGATGGTCAGGCGTAACTCCAACCAGCACAGGTTTCCTGTTCTTCCCCGCCTGGCCCCCAGCCCCCTCAGGAGCATGGCGAGCGCCCTTTGTGGAGTGCTGCTGTCCTCAGGAGGAGAAAGGGCTTTCACCCCCACAGGCACCGACAGCAGAGGACAAGGCGTGAGCCTGGGGGACCCTGTCCCCGAAGCGTGGAGGCTCAGCCTCGGGCTCATCAGGCTCGTGGGGACCGAGGTGGCCCCGCTGCGCCCTTCCAGCCCCATCCTCTCCCCCGGCTCACTTTCAGACCCTTCACTACCCTCCCCGACTCTGCAGCGATGCCCCACGGAGAGCGCCCGTGCTCAGGACAGGCCACTCTGGAGACAGGGGCTGGCAGAGCCTGGGTCCCTTTCCCCTGACTAGTCTGATAGGGGCAGGACGGGCCATCTGAGTCTTGGGAGCAATCAGAAGCAGGAGCGGTCAGGCCTGGGGGCGCGGGGAGGGGGGTGGAGGGCCAGTCAGAAGGACAGAGTGCCGTCAGGGACCAGCAGTGGCCGCACTGCGCCTACTCATGCTGCCTTCATCACCGAGAAGCTCTCCTGGGCTCCCATCGGCTGTTAACATGCGGGCACGGACCCTGGAAGCCGAGAGGTCCCCCGGCTAGTTACAGGGAGTGCAGCTCAGGGCTGCAGGCCAGGGCTCTCGCCACTTGGCTGACGGCCCCTGCTCTGAGGACCGTCACCAACAGTTCCTCTTGGCTCTGTTTCCCCCAGGCTCAGTGAGAATGGCCATGGAGCACCCAGAGTCCCCTATGTGGGCGATGCAGCGCCTCAGGACTCCACAGACCAGGAAGGACGGCCTGTGCTGTGAGGCCTGCGCCCAGAGTGTGGGGACCCAGAGGCTTGGGGACATGCCTTGCTGAGCGCAGGGACGCGACCAAGAAGACAAGGGAGCGATTGGCACAGGTCAGGAACCGCCCTGGAGGAAGCCCGTGCTGCTCCCCTTCGAGGACAGGTGGCACTGGCGCCCAGGGGCGAGAGCTGTGCAGGCGGGTGACCGAACTCACGCGAGGGCCCCCGCGGAGGCAGCCACCTTCCATATCATAAACACCCAGCTGACGGCACCAGGAGCAGGTGTCCAGGTTGGTTCAAGCTTGCTGCTGGAAGGAGACTGCACAGCTGGCACTCGGGTGGCACCTCAGAAAGATGGGGTTCGAAAGGACTCATTGCAGGCGTTGGGTAGGGGTTTGCACCAGGGCCCGAGGAGGTGGGTGCTGGCTCTGGGTGGGGTGCTGTCAGGAAGCCAGGGTCATTCTGTGGGGGCTCTCGGGAAAGTGTATGGAGGAGGGGAAGGTCGTGCCTGGTCACAGCAGCCAGCAGAGGGGCTGGGGTCTTCTGTGGTTCGCACAGTGACACTGTCTTCTGTCTGTACTTAGACAAGACTACGAATTTCCCCTTATTTCTTCCCAGAGTGACTGTCTGACGCTGGTGCTCTGGGACGTGCCAAGGCCCCCGTGGGACAGTCCCAGATGTCAGGGGCTGCTTGTGTTTCTTTCACCCCTCGGAGAACAGGGCGGTCCTGGACCCAGTGTGTCGCGAATCCCAGTCATTCAAGTCTTGGCGTTTCACACACACTGCTGTTTATAGTTCTCTTTAAACTTACTTGAAATAGACTCACTTTCAGGCTCAGTCCCATCCTAAGATTGAATCACTGAGCTCACAAGTTCAGTGTGTGCCTTGCTTTTTCTCACACACGTACCTCGAGGTAAACAGAGTCACTAAAGGGACAAACGCTAGCTTGGTTCCACCAGCAGCATGCTGTCCCCCACGGTGGGAGGCCCTGGACCAGACAACCATAGGGTGGGCTCTGCACAGGTACAACCAGCTTTCCGTGAAAGGAGCGGGCCCCCAGCTCTCTCACCTCCCGCAGGGGGCCCCACTCCTGGATGAACCGCTGTGAGGACCAAGTGAGCAAGTGAGCAGGTGCTAGGGAGGGCTGCGACGCCGGCCGCTCCTCTCCCAGGAGAGCAGAGGGGTCTGAGCCTGGGCCGGTGACGGGCCTTCCCCGGGGACTCGGGGTTTCTTGGTCTAGATAGAAACAGTGGAGAGGCGGGTGGACCTTGGGGACACAGTGCTCGGTGAAACCAGCCAGGCACAAAGGACACCCACTCTGTGATCCCAGGTTCACAGGGACAGGAAGTAGGTGGGGAGGGGAGGGAGTGTTTCGTGGGGACAGAGTGTCAGTTTGGGAAGACGGTAAGTGCTGGAGAGGCCGGTGGGACGGCTGCACAGCAGTGTGAATATGCTCAATGCCACTGAGCTGCACACACACACATGGTCGAGATGGTGCATTTTATGCTGTGTACGTTTTACTATAATAAGGAAAAAACCAGCAGAGGGGAGAGACGTACAAGCTGGTGGGTATGTGCGAGTCACGCTATCATGTCTCTACTTCTGGTGACGGTGGGACTTTTCATAGAAGCTGCTCAGAGGTTTCTCGAGTCTTCCCCCAGGAGCAGTGCATCTCTCTAGGGAAGGGAGCCCCCCCAGGACAGGGTCTCAGACTCCCACGGAGCCGGTGCAGGTCTGAGCAGGCCTGTGAAGTCTGCTGGGGACCCTGCTCAGGCATCTTATGGGTTTCTTCCACTCCTTTCATTCCAGGGGCTTGCTTCTGAATTAGCCGTTCTTGCTCTGTGCCAGGCCTTGCCCTCACTCTGGAAAGGCAGTGATGACAGACTGGGAAGGGCTCAGGACCCCATGTGAAGCAGGTGCCAGGGCCCAGGGAACACGGTCCCCGCAGCGCCTCTGTGCTGCAGATCCCGGGATGGTTTCGCCTCACTGCCCCAGGTGGGTGGGGAACCGCTGCTCCTCCTCCCAGGGCTCCCTCTGCAAGCTCCCATCTTATTGCCATTAGCCCCCAAGGTGCCTCTCCCATCACACCTTCCTCGTGTCCCCTAAGTTCTGTGCACAGCGGAACACTGATTTCTGGCAACATTTAAATTCCAGTTCTGGCATTTGGCAGAGAAAGCTGGCTAGATGTTTTCCTCTTGTCCACGTTCGTTCCTGTACTTCCCTTACCTTTCAAGAACTGCCTGACCGAAAGCATTCCCACTGATTTCCTGCCCAAGGCCAGGCCAGCTGAGACTGCACCCATCCCTTGAAAGCACAACAGTGGTTTCCTACAGAGGCCGTCTCATGAAGAAGCTGCCTTCCACTCAGCTTCTGTCACCCCTAGAATTTCTTCACTCGCTTTGAAGAACAGTCTGATGTGAACCCGGGAAGGCCCCTGGGAGGAGAGACAAGGTGCGACTTCCTGCCCCCCAAATGAGGTCTGCTTTTCGTTTCCCCGGGCTCAGCAGTTCCCTGCGCCCTCCAGCTTTCTGTCACAGTGCTGGAAAGAAAACCAATCGGACAAACAACATTCAGCTCCCGGGAAAGCCGCCTGGAGACGGGCTCGGGGATGCTGAGAACCCTGCCGCTCCCCGCCCCTGAGTCATGTGTCTTCCTGACCCCCACCCCCCCACCTATTTTCCCTGTGAATATATCACCGCATTTTGGAGACTTGCTTAGTTGTCTCCAAACTTCTTCGTAGTGCATAGAAGTTTCTAAATATTTAAAAGTAAGCCACCAAATAAGAAGTATTAATTAGACGCTCAAGAGAGCCCTCAATGCCTGGTGTGAGCCGAGAAATGCACTCTAAGGCCATCTTCCCGCCTCACTGGCCGGAGAAGCGCAGCAGAGACTGCGCCCCTTTCTTTGAGCTTCCTGGTCCCCAGCCTCAGCTGTTTTATTAATTTTTTTATCTACAATTCTAAACTACTATTTCATTTATTAGAACAATAGGGAAGCTTATAGAGGTTGTATTTTTATTAAAATTTCTATTAACTTTTGCTATCGGTGCAGTTGTAGACTAATTAATTTTTACTACTTTTCTAAAGAAAAAATATTAGAGCTGATCCCAACTTACTTCAAATATGAAACAAGCCAACTCGGAAAAAGAGCAGTTCAGCCGGAGTGATCTCCAGAAGTGCGTCTAGATGAGGGCAGCTCCCACCTGAGCGTCTGGAGGGCAGGGAGGCGCTCTCTGTCCCACCCAGGGCTGGTGAGGGGGCCCTGCACGCGGGGCTCCTCAGCCACAAACACCTCAGGTCTTACTGCAGTTGTTTTTTGAGGGGGTGTTTAGTTCTTTGAGGCTTTTCTTTCTTTGGAGGTGAAATGCACATAGTACGACATTCATTGTTGGAAAGTGGACATCATTGAGTACATCTGTGATGCTGTGCCTCCACCTCCCAACTGGTCCCCAACACGTGCACTGTTCCCAAAGAGACCTCTCCCAGCCCCTGGCCTCCACTCGCCCGCTTCCTGTCCCCAGGGACATGCTGGGCTTGGACGTCTCCCTCCATGGGTCACACTGTGTGCCTTCTCTCCCTCTCATCACTTCCTCGCGGCCCAGCCTGGCTGGCGTGGGTGTCAGCGCTTCACCACTGCTGTGGCTGAGTCACACCCCGCTGTGCGTGTACCACGTCCCGCTCGCCCACTTGCCCGTGGTGGACATTAGCCCCACCTTCTGAGCCCTGTGAATAGAGCTGCATGAACATGTGCATAAACAGGTATTTGTCTGAGTCCTTATTTTCAATCTTTCTGGCAATTTATGTGTAACTTTTTTTTTTTTAAAGATTTTTTTGGGGAATTGGGGGAGGGGAACAGCGTTGGGGAATCGGGGAAGGGGAACAGACAAGTTGCTGTCTTTTTGTTCTTCAGTCTAGTTGCGGAGGACGTTGCTTCACTGGCCCATGTTGGCATCGTCATTGCGCTCTTCCCGGATGAGGCAGATGGGTCGCCGGCCTCTGGATGGTCGCTCACCGTGGCTATTGGCAGCTCACGCTGGCTGCCGGCCACTCACTGTAGCCTATGGCAGCCCACTGCAGCAGGGGCTGCAGCCCACACCGTCGCCGGGGCTCGCACAGCCCAGCTCCAGGTGGAGCTGTTGTTCACCATCTTAGCTGTAGAGGGCAGTGTCACTGGCCCTCATATGTGGGATCCGAACCGGGGCCGCTGGCATCCCAAAACCAGCTCTTAAGGAATGTGCCACTTGGCCGGCCCTATGTGTAACTTTTTAAGGAACAATTAAACTTTTATACTCTTTTAGTTTTTTGGCTTTTACTAGTCAATTTCCTACTCCCGTCTCAGTTATGGGAACAGAGATATGAAGTGCAGAGTTGGTGACGGGTGACAACAGTCGCCTGCCCTGGCAGCAACCACTCACCCTGAGGGACTAAAGAGGAGGGAGGCGGGGTTCCTTTGCAGCTTTCCCTGGGGCTTGACATTTCCTGAGATTCAGTACGTCTGTGTACCCGGATGTGGGACCCGGAATGGGCATCAGGGCTCCCCAAGGACGTTTTCTGGCTGAGTGTGGGTGTCACTGTTAGCCACATCTGGTTTTTTCTTCTAAACTTTCCTCACTTTGAACTGAAATATGTTAAAGCCTTCCAATACTCTGCTGAAGGAAACGCCCAGCAATACAGCAGCAGAGGCACCTGGGGGCGGGGGGAGCGCCAGGCGTGGAGGGGCCCTTGCTCGCTCCTCTTGATACCCTGGAAACATGGGTTTTACAAACAGAGAGGCTGGGAGATCAGGTAACGTGCCCAGACTGGCCTGCCTTTCCTCCACAGCCCACTACCAGAGAGGGAGGTGCTCAGGCACAGGCCCCAGAAGGGATGGGCGGGGCGGGACCTCAGTATGCACTGAGCCTTCACGCCCTGCACCGTCCGGGAACTCCGAGCGGAGGCACGGCCATGGCGCGCCTGGCTTTGCTCGAGTGTGGCCGTGGGTTTGGGCGGTGTGGTCAGCCCGTGGCTTCTTGCTTCTTTCTACCTGGCCGTGGTGTGACAATGTCAGGCCGTCATCTGAGTGGACCAGGCAGCTGCGTCTTCCTCCAGTGAATTTTAACACAGGTAGCCAGGCATGAAGAATCTAGGCAGTGCCAGGGCCTGCTGCTGACCGTGCCAACCTGAGGAGCTGGCCACAGGCTGCCAGGCAGGAAACAGTGCAGTGCGTCTGGGAGGCGGGGAGAGCAGCAAGCAAGCGGCAGCAAGGACACTCTGTCCCCAGCCAAGCAGGGCTGCCACTGTGTGGGCAGTGTGGCCGCTGGTCAGCAGACGGGAACCCTTCCCTCCGCTCGGTCTGACCCCCTACCCTGTGTTACCCCAGGAACAGCGTGGAGTGGTTGCCTCATTAGATGACACCCAACGGCACAGCGACTTCTGTCTGAAGACCTAGGCTGCGTTTTCACCCCCCACCCTCCAGCTTGGCCGGCTCAGGCTGGAATTTTCAGCAGAAAGGGCTGGGAGGCTCTGAGCTGATGTTCCCAGTTCCTGGAAAGGTACTGGAAATTAGTTTGTTGGCTAACGAGAACATCTGGAAATGAGAGGTGTCCAGATTCCAAACCCAGTGGAAGGTGGAAGACTTTTTTAGTGACATGGTGAAGAGAAACCTCCCTCTGGGGCCTACTGGCTAGGAATGCAGCTGGAAAAGGAAGTTCTATTTAGTTGCTCTCTGCCTCCCTTCAAGTTTTCACACATCGTAAACACCTGTCCTTGCCACTTACATAAAATTTTGGAGCTACATAGAATGTAGAAAGGGCTTTCCCACACTGCATTGCTGCTTTTCCCCTGGAGACACAGTGGTCCCCAGGGGCTCGGCTGGCCCCTGGAGGAGCCCTGCAGGAGGCCAGGGCAGGAGGTGCGGTGGAGCTTGTGGCCACTAGGGAGCCCAGGGCCCCGATCTGTCTGTCAGAGCTTGGAAGCGTAAATGCAGTTATTAAAATAAGCACTGGCTCAAATGCACGGTACCAAAAATAAATTAGGACAGGCCTAAAAGACAGGCTGGCTGCCAACTGAAGATACAGGTGGCCTCAAAGAGACGCCTATAAACCTGGTCCGGCTCGTCTCTAAGAGCTTCTGCAGCAAAACGTTTTTATGGTAGAATTCTGGGTGTTTGTTCCTGATATTTCTTAAAACCAAGTCAAGTCAATAAATGTCTACTGCGCCTCTATAATGAGTAAGGTATTGTTTTGGGTGCTGTAATCTGGAAGCAGTAAAGGAATAAAAAGAACAAGGAAGGAAAAGATGGTTACAGTGACTGCTGTGCGTGGAACCAAAGGGAGGCAGGGACAGGCGAGGGGAGGGTTAAGTGAGCTGGAAGGTGGCCAAGGGGATGATACGAAAATGTGAGCAGTCACGGAGGCCAGTGAGGTGACCCCGCAAACATCTAACAGGCATCCCGGAAAAGGGGAGCGGGAAGTGGAGAGACAGGCACACAGAAAGCCTGAGAACATCACAGAGCTGACCCAGATATACCTCTTGGACTCAGAAAACGCAAGAAGAAGCCCAAGTGTAAACACACTGCAGCGACAACCACGGGTCACCGGAGACAGAGACAATCTTACGAGCTGTCAGTGAGAAGAACCCCGGTTACCTACGGACAAATGACAGTGACAGCCGACTTCTCAACTGCAGAACAGAATCCCAGATATGATGGAATGACGCCTTCAGGATGGCGAGAGAAAGTGAATTTGGATACAGAGCCTCTCACGCCTCACTGAGGCATGTCCCGGTGAAGTGGAGACATCCGGACACTCTCAGGGGAGCGTTTACCACGGAAGACCTTTGTGAAAGAGCTACCCACCAAGGAAAGGAGGGAGCGACACCAAGCCAGATGCACAGTGAAACCGAAAAGGAAGGCGAACACGCCTAGACCGCAGTAAGCATGGGCTGTACAACATGTAACGATAAAAAGAACTCTCTGGGGGGTTAAGGACAAGGCAGAAACAAAATCCTGGGTGACAATGATGAGGGACACTGGGACGGCCACTGCAGTGGAGCTCTGGGTTCTGATTAAGTTTAGGCTTTTTAAATTCAAGTATGTGTGTTAAAAATTAGGAGGACTCCTGAAAGACTGCAAGTATGATTTTGTAGTAGTGAGAGACAATTTCATTTCAGATCCATTTATTTAAGCTAAAAAGTTAACTGGCTTAGAGAAACACAGGAGCTGATAGTTCTGCAGTGAGGTGGCCTGAGGATGTGGCACTAGCTGTGAGGTGGGGTGTCGCCCTGGAATTTGGGAAACACTGCTGCACACTGGAGGAAGACACAGAAAACATCCTTGTTCAAGTGTGTAGAGCGTTTTTCTCTGCACAGCCCTTGAACCCTGGATCAACTAATGCTGCGAACACCCAAGATTCTCTTTCAAATATTCAAGTAATGCTGACATCCGTGGGCAGCACTTACAATGAAGCCCCTGTTTGTGTCCTGAGACCATCTCACCTCCTTAAACTCAAACGATAGCCGTGCTCTTCTGGTCTTTGTCCTCTCACTGATGCTGCAAGTCATCTTTGTATTAACAAATGAGCACAGGCCACGTGGGCCTGGAACCCAGGGGCTCCCACCCAGCCCAGCTGAGCTCATGGTACCCAGGAGTCTTGAACTTGCCAAAAATAAGTACCGAGCTCAACACACGGCCCAGGGAAAGCCCTGCTCCCTGACCACAAGCTGCTTACCTCTCTGCAGAATAAGAGGTTGAAGGGACTGCATTGTTTCCTGCCATGCTTAGCCAAGGGTGGCTTTCTCTCTCTCTCTCTCTCTCTCTCTCTCTCTCTCTCTCTCTCTCTCTCACACACACACACACACACACACACACACACACACACACTCTCTGGCAAAGCCCGGTGGCTGCCAAGCTGGGGTGTGGAGATGCACATGTGCTGCCTCAAGGTCATTTGTGCAGCCACCCCTGGCTGTGAAGGTTGGGGGTCTACAGCAGAAACAGCGAATCCCCACTTGGGGTCGGCAAACCTTTTCCCCGGGCCTCTGGTCAGCCTGATGCTCCACATTGATATCCTTATTTGGGAGTTCACAGCAATGACTTGACTAGTCCGAATATTACAATGAATCTGTTAACGTTCAGTCAGCCCAAACCAGAAAGTCATGGTGCTGCTAATGTCTGAGTGGGGCAGGTCCCACACCTGCTCCTGGCTGCCGGAGCTCCCATGGCCCAGGGCTCTAGAGACCTGCTTCCCAGCTTGGGAGAGTGAAGTGTGCCTCTCGGGTCAGAGACCATTTGCTTCCCCTGCATAGAGTGTCATCTAAATGTCCACATGGTCATGAACCCCATGCCATGGCCATCGAGTCCGCGTTCAGTGACTGAAGGCCCTCTACTCTGAGAAGGTCGCAGTGCAAACTCGCCTTTTCCGCTGACCCACAAGCCCGCTGCTCTGTTCTGTTCTCATCACGGCTAGGAATAAGGAAACGAGGGACCCCCTGTTTTAACTACCTCCCATGATGCCACTGAGGCAGTTTTGGGGGGAGGAGAGAAGACTGTGTTAGCCTCTAGTAGCCAGAACACATTCACACGCCACCTCTGCACACACGGTCGTGATGTGAAAGGCCAGCATGGTGTGACGGCAATGCTGGCGAATCACAGTGGCCGGGAGCACGCGGAGTCCGGTGCCACTCTGCGTGGCCACCTCCATGTGGACTAAAGTGCCCGTGACACAGGAGCACAGAGAAGCCGTGACCTTTGCTCCCCAAGACCTCCGGTAAAGAGGTCTTTCACACCAGTAAAGACACACCCGGACGGGGGTTTCCAGAGTTTCCTGGCATGTGTGGCTACAAGCAGCCACCTTAGCTCCTGCCAGTAGTGCTGCAAATGGGCTGCTTCATCTTTGCACGGAAGGGCTTCTGTTTTTTGTCGGCTGACATTAAAACCCGATCCTAAAACCAACAAAACAAAACGGCTCCGCAGACCGTGGTCTCCTTGTGAGCGTTCCGTGCGCGAGCAGCACGAGGCCCCATTGGGCCCCCTGGGAATGAGAGATTGGCAGATGGGGAGCTCTGTGGGACAGGCCCACTTTGCATCTTTACTTTAATTGCTTCCATGTGCCATATGTATCTGGAACACTGTATAAACAACAACCCAAAACAACAGGAGGGAAGACTGCACTTCTTACAGGGAATTCCATGGAAAGTGGGAAAACTGCCAGCAAAATGCAGGCACCAAGCATTCAGGCTTCGGGGAGGCCCCAGGGACGGTGTGGGCAGGCACCTCTTCCTTTTACCCCACACTGCACACCTCTCCCGGTGGAGAAGGCCCAGGACTGCAGGGGGCAGGCACAGGAATCGCCTCCTGGTGGGAGACAACAAGGTATTAGAATTGGGGCGGGGGGAGCTTCCTCTGAGATCTTCAAGGCAGACAGTTCGGTAGGTGAAGAATTTAGAAGAAAATAAGCCCCTTGACCCACGCTTCATTTAAAAAATACCACTTTTCTTTGTAAAAAATAACCATGTTACTCGAGCCTCTAGATTGAAATGTCCAGTCTGTATTTCAGCCTGGGCAGCAGATGTCCTGTGTGTTACGCCTAAGAAACTGCTGCCACCCCATAAATATTTATGGGTGACCATAATCCTCCCACATTACGAGGATTTCTGTACTCATTTACTACCCTAGTAGGTGCTTGAGTTTGGGTTAGAAGTCATTAAACCAAAGTGCATTTCTAACACTCAAGAATACCGGTGCCTGCCCGCTTCCTCGGGTGAAGAACAGAGCTGCTGGGGGCTGCAGAAAACACGGGGACGCCTCGGAAACACTGAGCAGCCGGGCCAGATGGCCGCAGCAGCACGGCCAACACAACCGTGCTGATCTGGTGCCCAATTCGAAGGTGCTGGTAGCCTTTCTTTGTTGCTGAGATTTTTTATGAGAAAGTTTGTGGTTTCTAGCTCTACCCAAATCGGCCACAGACCTGAGACTGCAGAACAAGTCAAGGTGCTTATGTAGTCTCACCACATCGTGAAAGGAATATAAGTATGCAGTTACATTTTAGCCATTTCTTTAAAGTTATCAGTATATATTCTCTTCTTTGCAAGTGGTGAGGTTAAAACATCCATAACATTTTCAGTGCCTCATTGATATCTCATTTATAAAGTCTGCTCGGTAAAACAATCTCAATATTAAATATTAATTATAACCGAAACGAGTGTCACAGGAATTGAGTGCCAATGGCCGACGGTTGCCCTGAAGGCAGGTGCCAACCAGAGGCAGCAGGACGTGCTGCTGAAGGACGCCCTGGCTTGGGGACCTGGCCTCACTGCCGCCTCCCGATACCGTCAGTGGGATGGCAACGTGGCCTCCGCGCGACTTGGAGCAGGTCAGTGCTTGCTTTTCAGCAAAATCCAAAGGGAAACCTGAAAACACCCAAAAGGCTGGATTTCTTGGTTCCTCTTTGTAGTGAGAGGTGAAAACTCCAGGGTGAGCCCAATGGGACGAGCCTAGTGGAAACCTGAAAACTCGATGTGCCGGCTTCAATCCAGACCGTCCCCTTTCCAATCAGACCCACTTCAACCTACAACAAAATGAAACTCGCCCGTGTTCCTGAACGGAAAGTAGCACACCTAATGTGGACATAGGCAGGAGGGGAGGGTTCGGTTCTGGACTCGCAGGTGCGAAAGCAGTTTGCAAACTGTAATGTGTTCTGCGGGCTCTTGCGCCCCCTGCCCCCTGTCCCGCCCTCATTCTCCAGCCCAGAAGGGCAGCCATGGGACAAGAGGGTCTGGAAAAGCCCAAACCCCGCAGAGCGCGCTCAGCAGTAAGGAGACACGACGCTGAGCCGGCGCCAGCTGTGGAGTTGGGAGAGGCGCTGTGTGCCGCGGGAGGGCAGTGCCCGGGCCGTGACGCGGCTTCTGGGCTCAGCAGAGCGCGCTGAGCAGCGGCAGGCTCCGGCTCCACTCCACGCGCTAGACCCCTGGGCCAGCCGTGCGGCTCCCTCACCGCCCATCACACCGGTGTGCGGGTCTGGTGAAGGCTGCACAAGTCGGGCGCTCGTGGCACACGAGTCGGCAGTCACCGAATATTCAGTGCAGGGTGGGAATTATTAGACAAGTGTTCATATTTAAATGAACCATTCCCCAATCAGACAAGTCCTTCCAAAAAGTCATTTAACATAAAGAGCACTTATGTCGGCTAAACACCTCATTCCTTAGCTGGGAAAACTCCAGGGTCCACATGCTCTGACCCGGGTCCCCAGGGCATGTCGCCTGTGGCGTCAGGCCCCCCGGCGGTGCACGGGGAGCAAGGCACCACCACCTCGGTGCTGCGAACAGACACAGGTGCAACTGTTTTCCTCAGGGAAACCGATGCGACTGAAAACACGTTCCAGGAATTCCATTTGGTTTGATCAGGGTCTGTGCATTTCCAACACACAGATTAATGAGTCTAACTGACGAGGCAAGACTTCAAAATGATTTCTTCTATTTCCAATCCAGTCCTGGAAATTTCTAAATCCTGTGGTCACCCCATAACACTGTGATTTTTATATTTAAAAACCTGTGCCGACCAGTGCAAGGTTCCTTGAGCCCGTCGGCGTGGACAGCCTACATCCCAGCAGAGCCCAGGGCTGAGGCCAAAGGCTAGCGAACAGTGCCACCCCATGGCACCCAGCTCCGAGACGCTCGACACGGCGGCTCCGCAGAATCAGGCGTCCTGAGGAAGCCCGATGGAGGAAGGAATACACACTCCTGAGCTTCTGCGGCTCCCACGAAATGCTGCCCTGGCCATAGCGGTGCTCGTCAGAGACCACTGACTGTTCAGCTTAGTTGTTCTATGCCTGCAGCACAGCCCCGACACTCGGCACCTTGGGGACCCCCCGGCCTGCAGCACAGCCCTGACACTCGGCACCTCGGGGACTCCCGGTCTGCAGCACAGCCCCGACACTCGGCACCTTGGGGACCCCTCGGCCTGCAGCACAGCCCCGACACTCGGCACCTTGGGGACCCCCCGGCCTGCAGCACAGCCCTGACACTCGGCACCTCGGGGACTCCCGGTCTGCAGCACAGCCCCGACACTCGGCACCTCGGGGACCCCCGGCCTGCAGCACAGCCCTGACACTCGGCACCTCGGGGACCCCCGGCCTGCAGCACAGCCCCGACACTCGGCACCTCGGGGACCCCCAGGCCTGCAGCACAGCCCTGACACTCAGCACCTCGGGGACCCCCGGTCCGCAGCACAGCCCCGACACTCGGCACCTCGGGGACCCCCGGGCCTGCAGCACAGCCCCGACACTCGGCACCTCGGGGACCCCCGGCCTGCAGCACAGCCCCGACACTCGGCACCTCAGGGACCCCCGGCCTGCAGCACAGCCCTGACGCTCGGCACCTCGGGGACCCCTCACACTACCCCTTTGAAGCAGCCATCATCATTACAACCTCTTTTACTGGTGAGGAAACAGAAGCAGATTAAGCTCACACAGCTAGGCAGTGGCAGTCAGGACCCAAATCCAAGCAGATCTGACCCCAGAGGCCCATGCTCTGACACTGAGGCTACATATCCTCGGGCAGACACTCTGGTGTGAAGGGCCGCTGTCTAAGGAAAGCAGGGTGCCACTGAAGTGCCACCGTCAGCCTTCTGAATGTATCCACTGGAATGGAGGTGCCAAATGGGATGCCAATTCATTAATTCATTCAATCATTTATTCATCCATCCATCTGCCATCCACCCACCATCCATCCGTCCATCCGTCCACCCAGCTGACCCACATTGCTGAGTGGCTGGGTACGGTGCTAGGTGCTGGGTTGTCGCGGCCATGGGAAGGAATGTGGATTATCCTTAGTGCCACTCAGCTTCCTCCTTTTGTCCCTTGGCCTAGAGGTGGCAGTGGATGCCTGCTGATGTTACCAGGGCTGCCTCTAGATGGCCTTGCCTCTGTGTAAACACCCTCCCCTTGAACTCCCCTGGTTACATACACTTGAAGGCAGGTCTGTTCTCTTGGTTAGATTTTGACTGATAGAAAGCCATTAGGAAGATTTGACTTCCACAGGCAAATGACACAGTCCGGTTTCTGGTGTGGGAGGCTGCTGCATGAAAGACTTTTTACTGGGGTACAAGTAGAAGCGGGAAGTCCAGCGAGGGGCTTGGGAGAAAGGCTGGTGGCCTGGAGGGTGTCACAGTGGTGATGGAGATGGAGAGCAGCCGTCTACCGGTTTGGGATAGTGTCAGTAGGACATGCTGATGGACGGAGCTAGGGAGTTCATGAGAAAAAGTGAGGGTCAGTGTCTCCCGGGCCTTGGCTGGAGCAGCAACACGAGTGGGGCTGCCATTCACGGACTCTTAAGAGTGGGAAGGGGTGGTTTTCAGGAGGAAAACCAATAGTGTGCTACTTTGGACGTCAGGGCAGCAGCTGGGTATGAGAGCTGCTAATGCCGGGACCGGAGGGGAGGGGCACCGGAGGGTCTTCCCCACCCTGCCCGACTAAAGCTGAGTCCGCCCTGAAATCCTGAAATATGGGGAGGACCCGTCCTTTCCGAAGCACACTGGCGGACAGTTATAGGAGGTGGGCATGGGGCACTCTCTGGAAGACAGTGGGGCCACGCTCACCACGTGCTGGAGCCACTGGAAGTCGGGGTGACTTTGTCCAACTCTCAGAACCAGGAGTACATTTTACTCCGTCATAGGTCCTGGAACAATTTACAGGTAGGAAAGCACTGTTACACACGTATAGTTCTCTGCACTTAAACACACCATACTTTAAGAAGCCACAGAAACACATTGCAGAAGCCTCTTCAGTAATTGACTGTGGAAGGTGTGATGTGGGACACAGACAGAGACCGGGTTGGGTGGCCTCCGAGCGCCCGCACCTCCGAGGGCAGTGAGGGGCGGTCGCAGGCATCGGGTCTAAGGAGACCCTGGGGAAAATCCTCAAATTAAATGCATGCTCCCCATTGACATACCCCCTGCTCCCCCAGGAACCGTGCTCTCACTTACTCAGGAGCAGGTGGCTGAGTCCCTCAGACACCGGCTTTCTCCCTGGGTCCCAGAGTGCGGTCTCCCCGCGGACAGCTCAGGGAGGTTAGCCCAGGCTTCTCAGGGCCAGGAACACCTTCCTCCGGCAAGCACTTTAACCTGCTTCTTTGCCCGAAGAGAAAGAAACACGAGCCTTGCTACATTTCTTTAAATTAAGGAGACTTATCCCCTGTGACTTCCTAGACTGAACTTAAGGCATCTTTCCCACATTTTCACTCAAAGTGACAGTCACAAGGTAAACACGAAACGTCACTGAGGACCTTCTGATGGAGGCAGCGGTGCCTGCTTCCCACTTGCTGACTTCCCACAGTCAACCACCAAGTGCTCATCTTTGGGGTTAGAGGGTCAGAGCTGCACTGCTGGGACCCCACTGAGGGGTCCAACGGCTTCTCCTGATGCTTTAAGAAGCCATCAAAACCTCGGCACATGCAGAGTAATCGGTTAAGACCAATGTCCAAGAGAAGGATTAGAAATAACTTAAAACCCAGATAGCGTTCAAAGGCACCGGTCATTCCTCTCCTTGCCAAAGACGCGTTCTGCACAAACACCCCCAATTTCACTGCATAAAACCACGCTGAGCAGGAATATAAAAGTACAACTTTTATTACACTGACGAGCCTTACGATGTGGTCAGGAAGCATCAGCTCATTCCTAACGCCGCACTTGTTCGGCAGAAGATGAAATCGCTGGGCAGGGTCTGCACCGGGAGGCGCCTCTGGTCCGAGACTGAGTCAGGAGCTTGAGCCACGGGCTGGCTCAGCAGCACGTGGGGTGGTCATGAGCAACAACGCTGAGGCTAGTCTCTTAGCCTGGGCTTGGCGAAACAGTCGCCTGGTGCTGGTGAGGGAAGGATGCAGCGTCACAGCACAATTCCACACTCGTCACACACAGCTCTTTAAATGCAAGGAAGCCCTGGGAATGGCGGTCACGGCTTTCCCTGGGCACTGGGGCAGCGAGTACTGTCCACTGTCCTTTTTTTCTGTTTGTCTGCATCTCCCAGTTCCTCTGGTGCTGGGAAGACGGCCGTGACAGAGAACCGCGCCCCCCCAACCCGCCTACCCGCCCTCCTGGAGCTGAGTCTCCTGGGGGACATGGGGGTGGCGGTGGGGGGCGTACAGAGCCCCCTGAGCTCCACAAACACCTCAGCTTCTGCCCTCTGCCCTTCCCTCTCACCCTGACTTACACAACATCCTAGGTGACACTCTAATACACAGCAAAGCAAATGCACAAAGCCAGAGCAACAGCGCATCCGCAGTTATGGTGTTGGCAAAGTTCCCCCGCAGGAGGCCCCAGGAACACCTGAGGGGAACGGACAGCAGCCTGGGCCACAAACAGACATTTCCTGGGGTCTGCCATCAGCCTAGGGAGCAGCCCCCTGAATCCAGGCACAGGCTCCAAGCCGAGGGCCAAGGGCACCTGAAGGACGCGCTGTCAGCCTCTCTTCCCACCTGGGACGGCCGATGGATGTGGTACCCAAAGGCTGGACTCAGGAGATTTTTTTTCCTGTGTTTTAAATTGAACTTTTTCCTGTGAGATACTTGCAGACATGTTCAACTCTAAGAAACAACACAGAGAGACCCTAGGTACCACTTTCTCAGCTTCCCCCAGAGGAATATCTTGAAAAACTATAGTATAATATCACAAGCAGGATACTAACTGACATACTAACAACCCACCATCTTATTCAGATTTCCCTTTACGTCTGCTCGTTTGTGCACGTGTCTTTAAATCTGTGGATTCTGTCATGTGTGTCGGTCCGTGTACCCAGCAGCACAGTGGGGACACAGAGCCTCCATCGCCACAGGGACCTCTCTGTCCTCTGTAGAACCATAGCCACCTCCCCCCACCCCTACCTCACGCCCCTCACCCCGGCAACCACTCATGTGTCTTCCATCTCAGTGACTGTCACGGAAATGGGACCCTTAGGGACTGGCTTGTTTTCACTCAGGATAGTTCTCTACACATTCATCCAGTTGTCATGCGTATCAATAGTTCGTTATTTTTAAATTCCTAAACAGTATTTTGTTTGATGAGATTTTAAAAGAGGTTTGTAAGTTTTAAAAATCACTTGCGGGCCGGCCGAGTGGCACGGTGGTTAAGCGCTGGCTTGGGAAGCCAGCGGCCCCGGTTCGGGTCCCACATATGAGGGCCAGTGACACTGCCCTCAAAAAAATAAAATGTCACTTGCAACTTTCCAGATGAATGGAAATTTGGCCTGTCAAAATCTGTGGCACTCAAATGCAGAGAAATTTTGCAGAATCTTAAAAATCCTATAAAATGATACTTGCTTATTGTGTCTTCTTAAAAACTAACTAAATCCTGAACATGCAAAACTTCAGCTGCAATTATCACCTCTGATTTTACTGCAATTAAATCATCTCTCCCCAAATATATTAAAAGTTATAGAAATGATCTTTATTATTTCTCTTTAAAGTTATTTATGCACAGAATATAGCTTACATCTTATTTCTATTTTATTTTCCTTTTCCCTTGGCTAAAATACTGTTCATTTGTCTCTTATATTGTGCTACTGCTAAAATATATGGTCTTTAATTTATTAGTTTATCCTTGTATTAAATTATGTTCATAAAAGGTTTGCAAGAAAAATGGGTCTTCAGCTTACTTGGGAATTTGGGTGACTTAATTTTGGGAGGTTGAATCTCAAGAGACTAAAGTCTGAAAGTTGAGGGGTCAGAGAACAAGAAGACAGTCTTTGAGGAGCAACGCAGACCGAGCAGGAACGCCTGGCCTCACTTTCTCCGGGCCGAAGGGCTCTGAAGACACTGTTTTCCCTTAGGAACTGGGACGAGGTCACGGCAGCTCCAGGAAAGGGCTGCCAGTTGTGGAGCCCACGGAGGAGCAGGCGGGGTCCAAGGCCCAGACTCCCCGAGTCCCCGAGGGCCTGTGGACTCCCTCCGGGGTCTCTGCCTCTGCCACTCTTCTCGTGGCTGTTCACTGTCTCTTCACAACTGCAGGCTTCAGCTTGTCACCGCCGTCCCCTCTGCCCGGGGACATCTGTCCAGAGCTCCCTGACTGTCAGTCTCACGCGGGACTCCAGGCCGGAGAATCTAATTGCCTCTGCCCCCTCTCCTGGGCCCCCTGGCGGACTGGCTGCCCACACTCAGGCCGCTTCAGCCCATCTGCTTTGCTGGGGGCTGAGGGTGGGGTGGCAGCATGAAGGCCCCTACACTCAACAAATCCCCCATCGATAGGGCCAGCACAGTGTCACCTTGGCAAACGTCACCACCCAGAAAGGCGAGATCAGTGTTCCCTGGGAGGAGGGAAGGGGCGCAGGGCCCAGTGGCCTGCAGCGCTCAGCGGCTGTCTCAGCGACAACTACGGGGGATGTGCGGGAGAACAGGACGTGTGTGCTGTTCACCGCTCTGTCCCCAGGACATGGCCTCCCAGGTAGGACCTCCTCAGCAAACACGGCTGAATGCGTGAACAAAAGGATCTGGATTAAAATCTCAGGCTCAGCTGGCAGTGTGCTCCTGCCCGCCTGTGCCCAGGAGAGACGAGTGCACCGGCAGGAGCGGCCAACGTGCAGACAGCGCCCGTCTGCGAGCGCAGGAGGGTAAGTGAGCTGAGGTGCACAGGGAGCATACGCGTGATGGCAGGACACCAGCCACGCACACAAGCCCACTGGTGGCCTCCAAAGCGTCCTGCTGAGCAGAAGGCGGGCTCATGGGCGCACGCTGACCGTCCTGCCATGCGCAGTCCAAAGTGGGCAGCACTCCTGATGTGGGGGTGGGTTGGCTGGAGGGGCCCTGCGGTAGGGTTTTTGAGGCTAAAATCAAAGCAACTGGAAAAGTTTCAAACAACTAGAGAGCTTTCTGAGAAGAGGACGTGTGGCCTTCCCAGGAGTTACACATCTGAAGCTAACTTCTGTATTTCCCTGAATGTCACATAAAGCCAGCCATGTCCCTTCATGTCACTAAGAAAGCCACAGGTGGGTAGATCAAAGAGCCCTGGAGCGAGCAGGTGAATGTCTCAGGCTCGTGAGAAACAAGGCAGAGAGTGGTCCTGTGTGAATCCTGTGAGCTGACTTCAGGGGCATCAACATTAAAACTGTTCTCCATGTCCATCAACAGATGCATAACACTGTGTGGTCCATCCAGGCACGCACGGAGGAACTCTGAAACCGTGCTCCGTGAGAGGCACCAGTCACAGGACACATCGCGTGTGATTCCACTTATGTGAAGTGTCCAGAACAGGCACATCCACGGACACAGGAAGTGGGTGAGTGGTGACCAGGGGCTGGGGCGGGGGTGGGGCGGGACTGCCGGTGGGATGGGGTCTCCTCTGGGGGATGGAAATGTTTGAAACGACGTAGATGGGGTGGTTGCCCAACATTGCGAATGTGCCAAATACCGCTGACCTGTTCACTGTCAAATGGGGAATTCTATGTTATGTGAATTTCATCTCAATAAGAAGAACTATTTTATAAAGATCTTTAGTTTTCAGCCATTCATTCATTCACCGAATTGCTTCATTCGTTCACTTCGTCCTTGTGTGCTTTTCGTGTGTGAGGCATGTGCCAGGGGCCGACACTGCAGTGGACAGTGGGAATACAGTGCAGCATGGCAGTTCTCAGCCTGCTGAGACTTTTAAAGTACAGAAGCCCAGAGAGTCAGGCTCGGCAGGCTGAGCGTATATATTTTTAAACATCCACAGGTGATTCTGATGATCAGCCTCATCTATGAGTGGTTGAGACAACCTCTAACCAAGCCCATCAAAGCCCAACTCTGGGTTTTGAAACACCCTCAGTAAAGGCAGGCACGCACGCCACGCGCTGACGGGGGTGGGTGTGGGGGTTAAGTCTTTGCAATGGCATGGCTGGGCCTGGTCGCCGCCCTCATCTGGGGTCTGGTCGGGCCAGTGTGAACTGGTGTCACGCTTGCCTCTCACCACTTGGTGGCAGGAGTAAGGTGGGTTTGACTTCCAGGCGTGTTGGCTGGGAGATTCACATCTGCTTCCCAAGGCTTCCAGGAGCCAATTAAAACAGGCAATCGACCCTCATAAAAGGAAAGCTCGGAGTGACAGTCTCAGAGGGTAAGTAACTTAGTCCTGAGGTTTAGGGAAGCGATGTGGGCTGGCCCTGGACACCTCACCTGCTAGTGCTCCAGGTCTGAGAAGATTTACCAAGAAGATGAAACTGGAGCTGAGCTGGAGAAAAGATGCCATGCGGACCAAACAGTAAGGTGAGAAAGAAAACTAAGGAAGAAGTGAGACGTTGCTACAGGCTACCTGGGTGAGCTGAGGGCAGTGCCCGAGAAGGAGGTGGGTCACAAGACCACGGCTGTGTGGCTCCGTTCTATGAACCTAGAGAGACAGAAGGCAGATTCGTGGTCTCCTAGGGCTGGGGCTGCGGGCTGCGGATCTGGGCTAATGGGGAGCGGCTTTCTTTTGGAGATAACGAAATGTTCTGGAATCAGTGCGGATGGTTACACAACCTTGTGAATATACCAGAAATCATTGAGCTATGCACTTTAATGGGTGGATTGCATGGCATGTGGCGTATCTCAGTAAAGCTGTTATGAACCAGTATTGATTAAACGTTTGTGTGTGCCAGGGTGTTTGATGGGCTGTGGACAGAGCCATGGACGAAACAAACCCTAGCCCTGTCCCACACTGTAATGGGAGGCACATCCAGTGTGCAAATAAATACGTAAAAGAGGTGGTATGTTAAACGGTGAGAAGCGCTGGAGATAAAAAGCAAACGGCTACAGGGATTCTGTGAGGGTGAGGATTCCACACAGGGAGGCCAAGGAGGGTGGCCTTGCCGGGAAGACTTTTAAAATTGTGGTAAAATACACGCAACACAAGGTCTCCCATCTTCGCCACTTTTTAAGTGTACAGTTCCATAGTGTTATATGCATTCATGATGTTGTCACCACAACCATCACCACAGTCTGTCTCCAGAACTCCTTTCGGCTTGTAGGACTGAAACTGTCCACCCAGTAAGCAGCACTCCCCAGCCCCTGGCCACCAGTTGACGCTCTGTCTCTATGATTTTGACCACTCTTAGTACTTGTAAGTACTCATTTCAGTGGAATCACACAGTGTGTATCCTTTGTGACTGGTTTATTTCACTCAGCACAATGGCCTCAAGGTCCATCCATGTTGTATGTGGATGTCTTTCCTTTTTTAAGGCTGAATAACGTTCCATTGTATGGATGGACCACATGTTTATCCATTCACCTGTCAATGGACACCTGGGTTGCTTCCATGTTTTGCCATTGTGAATAGTGATGCCATAGAAACGGGTGTACAAATATCTCTTCGAGACCCTGCTTTCAATTCTTTGGAGTATATAACCAGAAATGGAATTGCTGGGTGACATGGTAGTTCTATTTTTAATTTTTTGAGAAACTACCATACTGTTTCCCACAGTGGTTGCACCATTTTACATTCCCACAAAGGGTTCCAATTTCTCCACATCCTCACCAACATTTGTGATTTTCTTTTTTAAAACAGGATCCATCCTAGCAGGTGTGAGGGGCATTTCCCTGGGGATCAGTGATGGTGAGCACCTTTCCACGTGCTTATAGGCTGTTTGTGTGTCTTCTCTGGAGAGATGTCTATTGAAGTCCTTTGGCCATATATATTTTTTTTTTTTTGAGGGCATTGTCACTGGCCCTCACATGTGGAACCTGAACCTGGGCCGCTGGCTTCCCAAGCCAGCGCTTAACCACTGCACCACTCGGCCGACCCCTTTGGCCATTTATAAACCAGGTTGTTTGTTTTCCTGTTGTTGAGATTTAGGAGTTCACTATATATTCCTCCTAAAGAACTCCTAAATCTCTCTCTATTCTTGATATTAAACCCTCATCAGATATATGATTTGAAACTATTTTCTCCCATTCTGTGAGTTGTCATTTTACTGTTGATATTATCTTTTAATGCAAAATTTTAAAAAGTTTTCATGAAATCCAATTTGTCCATTTTTCCTTTTGTTACTTGTGCCTTTGGTATCATATCCAAGAATTCATTGCCAAATCCAATGTCATGAAGCTTTTGCCCTGTTTTCTTCTAACAGTTTTATGGTTTTAAGTCTTAACATTCAAATCTTGAAAATATTTTGAGTTTTTTTTTGTATAGGTATAGGAGTCCAACGTCACTTCTTTCCTGTGGAAATCCAGTGTTCTCAACACTGTGCCTTGAAAAGCCTGTCCTTTCCCCACTGAATGTTCTTGGCATCCTTACTAAAAGCCATTTGACCAGATGTGTGAGGGTTTATTTCTGGGCTCTCTATTCTCTTCTATATGTCTGTTCTCTGTGTGTCTTTTTATGCTAATACACACCATTGTGATGACTGTAGCTTTGTAGTAAGTTTTAAAAATCAGGAAGTATGAGTTCTTTGGCTTTGTTCTTTTTTTTCAAGATTATTTTGGCTATTTGGGGTTCCTTGAGATTCCATATGAATTTCAGGATAATTTTTTCTATTTTTGCAAAAAATGTCATTGGGATCTTAAAAAGAATTGCGCTGACAGTTTGATGCCCAGCCTGAGCTGAGCTGCCATTGAGCTGCCAACAGGTGGCAGGATGGCTCAGCTAAAAAAAAAAACGGAATTGCACTGAATCTGTAGATCGCTTTAGACAGTATTGACATCTTAATAATTTTAAGTCTTTCAATCCATGAACACAGGGTATGTTTCCATTTACTTATGTCTTCTTTCATTTCTTTCAGCAATGTTTTGTAGTTTGCATTCATTGTACAAGTCTTTCATCTCTTTGGTTAAATTAAAGTATTTTATCATTTTTGATGCTATTGTAAATGGAATGTTTTTGTAATTTCCCTTTCAGATTATTCATTGTTAGTGTAGAAATGCAACTCACTATTTGTGTTGACTTTGTATCCTGCTACTTTGCTGAATTCATTTATTAGTTATAACAGTATTCAGGATTTTCTACATCTGAAATCACATCATCTGAAAACAGATAATTTTACTTCTTTTTTTCCAGTTGGAAGCATATTTCTTTTTCTTGCCCAATTGCTATGGCTAAGACTTCCAGGACTGTATTGAATAGAAGTGACAAAAGTGAACATTCTTGTCTTGTTCCTGCTATTAGAGGAAAAGCTTTCAGTAGTTCATCATGGAGTATAATGTTTGCTATGAATTTTTCATATATGACTTATGAGGTAGTGTCCTTCTATTCCTAGTTTGTTGAGTGTTTTTATCATGAAAGAGTGTTAAATTTTGTCAAAGACTTTTTCTGCATTAATTGAGATGATTGTGGTATTTTTCTCCCTTTATTCTGTTAATGTAGTATGTTATATTGATCAATTTTCACATGTGGGAACATCCTTGCATTCCAGGAATAAATCCTACTTTGTTGTGATGTATAATAATTTTAATATGCTGCTGAATTCTGTTTGCTAGTATTTTGTTGAGAATTTTTGCATCAATGGTTATAAGAGATATTGGTCTGTAGTTTTCTTTTCTTTCAGTGTCTTTGGCTTTGGTATCAGAGTTAGCTTGCCTCATAGAATGAGTTAGGAAGTGTTCTCTTCAATTATTTTGGAGAAGTTTGAGAAGGATTGATATTAATTATTCTTTAAATGTTTGGTAGAATTCATGAGTGAAGCCATCAGGTCCAGGGCTTTTATTTCTTGGGGGATTTGAAAATAGTGATTTAATCTCCTTTCTAGTTATATAGTCCTATTTAGATTTTTTACTTTTACATGCTTTATTCTTGGGAAGTTTCGTGTTTCTAGGAATTTTTCCATTTCACCTAGGCTATCCAGTTCATAACACTCCCTTATAATCATTTTTATTTCTGCAGAATCAATAGTAATGTCCCCACTTTCATTTCTGATTTTATTACCTTCTCTCTTTTTTTCTTAATCCATATAGCTAAAGACTTGTCAATTTTTTTGAAATTTTTGAAGAACCAACTTTTGGTTTCATTGATTGTCTCTATTATTTTTCTACTCTATTTCATTTATCTCTGCTCTAATCTTTATTATTTCCTTCCTTTTGCTACCTTTTGGTTTAGTTCATTCTTTTTTTCTAGTTTCTTAAGTTGTTAATTTGAGATCCCCTTTTTAAAAAATGTAAGTGTATATAGCTATAAATGTCCCCCTTAGTGCTGCTTTTGCTGTATCCCATAAGTTTTGGTATGTTGTGTTTTTGTTTTCATTTATCTCTAAGTATTTTATAATTTATCTTATGATTTCTTCTTTGATCCATTGGTTCTTTAAGAGTGTATGTTTAGGGCCGGCTGAGTGGCGTGGTGGTTGGGCGCTGGCTTGGGGGGCCGGCTGCCCCGGTTCAGATCCCGCATGTGAGGGTCAGTGACACTGCCCTCAAAAAAAAAAAAAAGAGTGTATGTTTAATTTCCACAAATTTGTGAATTTTCCAGTTTAATTCTGTTATTGATTTCTAACTTCATCCTGTTGTGGTTGGGGAAGATGCTGTGTACAATATCTAACTTTTTAAATCTATTGAGACTTAATCTGTGGCCTCACATATGGTCTATCCTATAAAATGTCCCACGTGCACTTGAGAAGAATGTGTGTGCTGCTGCTATTAGGTGGAGTGTTCTGTTTATTGTTGGTTTATTTGTTGTGTTAAATGCACTATTTCCTTACTTACCTTCTGTTTGATTATTCTATCCATTAGTTAGAATGAAGTGTTGAAGTCTCCAACTTTTAGAACTGTTAATTTCTCCCTTTAATTCTGTCAGCTTATGCTTCATACATTTTGCAGTCTTTTATTAGGTGTATAAATGTTTATAATTGTTACATCTTCTTGCTGTGCTGAACCTTTTTTTTTTGAGGGCAGTGTCCCTGGCCCTCATATGAGGGACCAAACCGGGGCCGCTGGCTTCCCAAGCCAGAGCTTAACCACCGTGCCACTCGGCCGGCCCTGAACCTTTTATTAATACATAATATCCTTGTTTTTCTCTTGTAAACTTTTTTTTTTTTTTAGCTGAGCTGTCCTGCCACCTGTTGGCAGCTTAGCGGCAGCTCAGCTCGGGCTGGCATCGAACTGCTGTTGCTCAGAGCTCAGCTCACACCATTGAGCGAGCTCTTATTGGCCGGCCCATTCTCTTGTAAACTTTTTTGATTTAAAGTCTATTTTGTCTGATATTAGTATAGTCACCTCTGTTCTCTTTGGTATTTGCATGGTTATCCTTTTTCCATCCTTTTACTTTCAATCTATTTATGTCTTTGGATCTAAAGTGAGTCTCTTGTAGATAACATATGGTTGGATCATGTGTTTTTATCCATTTTATTTATGGCTTTTGATTGGAAAGTTTAATCCATTTCCATTTAAAGTAATTACTGATAAGGAGGGACTTCTGCCATTTTGCTATTTGTATCCTACATGTCTTATTGCTTTTTTTGTCCCTGATATCCTGAATTAGTCTTCTTTTGTGTTTAGTTAATTTTTTTGTAGTGAAACATTTAAATCCTTTCTCATTTCCTTCTGTGTATATTCTATAGCTATTTCCTTTGTGTCTACCATGGAGATTACATTTAACATCCTAATTTGAATTTCTACCAGCTTAACATCAATAACAATACAAAAACTCTGCCCCTTTACAGGTCTATCCCCACCTCTTTCAGTTGTTCATATTACAAAATTAATCTTTATATACTGTAGGCCCCAAAGTATAAACTAACAATTCTTTTACACGCATTACTCCCTTAAATCATGTAGAAAACAAAAAGTAGAGTTATAAACTTACAATAATACTAGCTTTTATGATTGCCCATGTAGTTACCTTTATTGATATTTTCATTTCTTCACTTGGCTTTGAATTACTGTCTGGTAGTATTCATTCCTTTCATCTTGCAGCAATCCTTTGAACATTTTTTGTGTGGCTGGTCTAGTGGTAATAAACTCCCTCAGGGGCCAGACAAGTGGCACGTTGGTTGGGAGCTGGCTTGGGACGCCAGTAGCCCCTGTTTGGATCCTCTATAGCTAAGATGGTAAACGGTGGCTCCACCTGGAGCTGGGCTGCTGTGAGTCCCCTGGGACGGCATAGCTGCAGCCCCTGCTGCAGTGGGCTGCCATAGGCTACAGTTAGTGGCAGGCAGCCAGCATGAGAGGCTGGCAGCCAGTGTGAGCTGCCAAGAGCTGCTGTGAATGGCCGTCCAGAGGCCAGCGACCAATCTGCCTCACCTGACAGGAGCACAGTGGTGATGCCAATGTGGGCCAATGAGGCGGTGTCCTCCACGGCTGGACTGAGGAACAGGGGGACAGAGGCTTGTCTGTTCCCCTTCTCCGGTTCCCCAGCACTGTTCCCTTCTCCCAATTATAAATAAATAAATAAACAAACAAATAAATAAATAATAAATAAACTCCCTCAGCTTTTGTTTATCTTAGAATGTCTTAATTTCCTCCTTGCTCTCGAAGGACAATTTTACTGGATATAAGATTCTTCGTTGACAGGGTTTTTTTCTTTTACTACTTTGAATATATCAGCCCATTGCCTTCTGGCTTCCAAAGTTTCTGGTGAGAAATCTGCTTATAATCTTGAGGGTCCCTTCTTTGTGATGAGTCGCTTTTCTCTTGATATTTTCAAGATTCTTTGCCTTTGGCTTTTAAAAGTTTTGATTATAATGTTTCTCAGTGTGGGCTCTTTGATTTCAGATGTCTTGGAATTTATTGAGTTTGTTGGAGGTTTATATACATCGAATTTGGGAAGCTTTTATTTCTTCAAATTTTCTCTCTGCCCTCTCTCTTTTTCCCTTCTGGGACTCCCGCAACATACATGTTGGTCTGTTTGATGGTGTCCCACAGGTCCCTTAAGCTCCATCTGGTTTTCTTCAATCTTTTTACTTTCTGTGCCTCAGAATCAGTAATTGTCATTGTCCTGTTCCTAGTTTGCTGATTCTTTCTTTTGCCTCCTCAAATCTGCCTTTGAATCCCTGTAGTGAAATTTTCATTTCAGTTACCATGCTTTTCAGCTCCAATTTCTGTTTGGTTTCTTTTTCAGGTTTTCTATCTCTTCACTGACATTTCTATCTTGTTTATACATCATTTTCTTGACTTTCTCAACATCTTCCTTTAATTATTTGAGCATCTTTTAAGACAGTTGTTTTAAAGTCTTTGTCTAGTAGATCTTTCATCAGGTCTTTTTTAGGAACAGTTTCTGTTGATTTTTCCCCCTTTGAATGGGCCATACTTTTCTGTTACTTTGTATGCTTTGTGATATTTTTGTTGAAAACTGGACATTTACATCTAATAATATGGTAACTCTGGAAAGTAGGTTCTTCCCCTTCACCAGGTGTGCTGTTTTTCGTTATTGTTTTTATTTTTAAAACCTGTCTCTATGCCAAGGATAAGCCTGGGGTATAAACTAAAGATGTTCACAGGTCTTTTATGAGCCTGTGCCTTTCCATGGGCTAGCAAGTCACGTTCTAAATGTCCCCTGTATATGCAGTTGCTTTTGAATGCCCTACTCTATAAGGTCTGGTCCCCAAAAGGGGAAAACGATGAAAAATGACGAGGGAAGTAAGTGTGTCAGCCCTTTAAATTCCTGGAAGTTACTTCAGCTACAGGGGGAGGAGCCTGCAACAATGGGGAAGATGCAAGCACAATGGCTAGCCTCCTCTTTACACCTCTGTGATGAGAAGCAGCAATTAGCAATCAGAGGGCAGATTTTTGATAGTTTGTGACTACCCACCCTGGTACCAGCAAACTGCATGCAAGCTGCTCCAGAAACCCACGCACAGGTGCTGGCTACTAAGCTGGGGCAGGGGATGGTGAGCCGCTACTGTTTTAAGAGCTGAAACCAATCAAAATTAACTGCAATTTACTGCCTAAGCTTCCCCTGGAGGCTACAAGCCTTTAGTAGACTCCAGAGCTCCAAAGTAGTTTCATCAGACAGATGCTGCCTGTGCAGCCACAGGTGGGGAGACAGGTTCTTGGCGCTTCCTACTCCTCCACTTCCCATAATCTTCCAAGAAGATAGATTTTTGAGAGAAGATTTGAAGAATGTGAAGGAGTGAAGCATGTGGACAGCTGGGAGAAAAGTCTTCTAGATAGAGGGAACAACAAATGCACAGGCTCTAGGCGCGAGTTCTAGGCCCAGCTTTATGGTTCACTGTGTAAATGGTGCTGTGTTTTTACTTCATGGTTAATCACTCATGACTGGTATATAGGAAAGCAGTTAGCTCTTGTATATTACCTCTGTATCCTGCAACATTGCTAAAATTGCTTATTAGTTGCAGAAGGTTTTTTTGTTGATTCTTTAGGGTTTTCTACAATCATGTCATTTGCAAAGATAGTTTTATTTCTTCTTTCCACACTGTATATCTTGTATTTCATTCTCCTGTCTTGTTGCATTAGCTAGGACTTCCAGTTTGATGTTAGATGGGAGTTGTGAAGGGGACATTTTTGTCTTCTTTCTGATCACGGTCCACTTGGGTAACATTCAGTTCTCCCGTGGCTCTCCATTTCTGACAGCTGGGCCACCTGACCATGCTCACGTGAAGATCTGCCCCACATTCCCCTGACAGGAATCACAGAGCACTAGATTTGTAGGTCAGAGGACCTCACCACATCTGTCTTCTTGGCAGCACGGCCCTGATGTCCCAGCTACCTGCTGAGTGTCCCACCTCCTGAAAACCCAGATCCCTAATGGCTGTGCCCAGAGGACCACAGTCCTGAACCCTTCCACCCCACTCCTGTTCCCTGGGATCTTCAATGCTCCTGTACGAAGGTCCCATCGTCCATCAGTGGCTCTGTCTGCCCTGGGGACATTCACCAGGTGTCTCTCCAGAGAACCTGATCCTTGGGCTAAAGCAGGGGTCGGCAAACTTTTGAGATGGAAGAGCCGCCAAGGGTTAGCAAACTGTGGCTCGTGAGCGTGTGGCTTTGAAGTAAAATTGAAAATGAAAATAAAACTATCATAGTTTCATTTATAAAATGAAAATAAAACTATCATAGTTTCATTTATACATTTTTTTTTTTTTGAGGGCAGTGTCACTGGCTCTCGTATGTGGGACCCAAACCGGGGCCGCTGGCTTCCCAAGCCAGCTCTTAACCACTGCGCCACTCGGCCGGCCCTTAACATTTCTAAAGGATATTATTCACATAATGGTAATTATGTAAAAATATATTTATGGCTCTCAAATAATTTTTTTTTTTAATTTTATTGGGGAATTGGCGGAGGGGAACAGCGTTGGGGAATCGGGGAAGGGGAACAGACAAGTTGCCGTCTTCTTGTTCTTCAGTTTAGTTGCGGAGGATGTTGCTTCACTGTTGGTATCGTCATTGCGCTCTTCCCGGATGAGGCAGATCGGTCGCTGGCCTCTGGATGTCGCTCATCGCGGCTATTGGCAGCTCACGCTTGGCTGCCAGCCGCTCACGCTGGCTGCAGGCCACTCACTGTAGCCTATGGCAGCCCACTGCAGCAGGGGCTGCAGCCCACACCATCACCGGGGCTCGCACAGCCCAGCTCCAGGTGGAGCTGTTGTTAGCTGTAGAGGGCAGTGTCACTGGCCCTAATGTGGGATCCGAACCGGGGTCGCTGGCATCCCAAAACCAGCGCTTAACCAATGCGCCACTCGGCCGGCCCTCAAATAATTTTTAAATTGTTGTGAGGGATGGGATTGGCTCTCCCAGGGGTTGGCAAACTTTTGAGACAGAACGTACCCAAAGAGCCACATGTGGCTCGCAAGCTGCGGTTTGAGGACCTCTGGGCCAAAGGCTTCAAGAAGGACTCTGCAAAGCTGGTTATCTTTTGTGGAAATAAGTCCTTGCCCTTTCCAATTAAAAGGAAGAGTAAGGAGAATCATCTCAGCCACTTGTAAGAGTTCCTCCTCGCTGCTTAGACTGCCTTCTAAGCGGGTTCTGGTGAAACAAGGCGATTCCACCTGCTCAGGCACCCATCACATCAATCAACAACTCGGGCCCCTCTGTGTGGCGTGCGCACGGCGTGGGGATGATGACCGCGTCGTCCCACCTCGCTCGCCCTGCGGCTGGATGAACATCTGCACGAGGACTCAGGGTTCCTTGTCCATCTTCCCCCTTCTTACCTTCAGAATAAATCTTTAAGGAGAGCATTATCACACCCCTCCCAGAGGCAGGCCACTCAAAGCATTCTCACTGTCTGTCATACATACAGTATCTTCTAAAATCTCCAACCCAGCTTGCGGGCATCTTTCCTCTCATAAACCCAGCTGCCTGTCTCAGATCAAATTCCGCTTTTCAAGCAATTTTAAGGCGAAGTCCTCCCACATAATCTGCAAGAGTTTCTTTACAAAGCACATGAAGCTGACTATGATCCTTTACTGACTTCCACAGCATTTACTTTCCTGGTTTTAGAATCCTTATCCCTTTCAAGTGGAGTTCTAAAAATACCGGCTAAGCCGCCAACTCCTTTCTAATACTGCTCCTGTTAACAGCAACCGACGGGCAGGCAGTCCATGCCCTCGCCCACGTCCTTGCTTGATTATGCAGTCCTCACCTTTTCCTGATGTGACCACGTCCGCCTGGAACGCCGGGAGAAGGTGTCCTGCGTGAGCGGTCCTGAGACCAGCTTACACAAGGAAAGCCCACCCATTCTCTCTTTGAGCAAGAGACCACAATTCCTATCCCAAGTGCAGGTTAATAGTTTAAAACGTAGTTTTACGTTCTCCACAGTCAGCACTGCACAGCATGAGACAGGCCCCCAGGTTTTCTCACAGTGCGGTGCCCTGGGCAAGCTCTGCAGCCTTGGACCTCATCCACAAATGGAGAAGGCGCCTGTGCAGACGGATGTTTCTGCTGAGGCCTGCAGGGGCACACTGAACCCGTCAGGACTGAGGTTCATTCCTCCAGCTGTGTCCCTCTCCGAGGAAACCCCCTCACTCAAAGATATGCTCCTCCCTGAGGGAGCCCACCCGGCATAACTGGTTGATGAGGGGCCCAACGGCCCAACCCCTTGGCCTCAACTTGGGACGATGCGAAGGGGCATCCCAGCCCCAGCGCTGCACCCCTGCCCCGCCCCCATCCATCCTGCCCTCACAGGCGCTGTGCTGGACATGCCCTCAACAAGCCCTGCACACAACTCTCCGTCTTGTCTGTTTCCAGTGCGGACAGTCGGTGCCAGGCGTGATCCCAGGAAGGAAACTGTACTAAAGTGGGGCCTCTGAGCTGGCTCACCTGCCAGCTGGCGGTGTGTGTGGGCCCCTGGCTGGCGGGGAGGCTGAGCTCTGGGGATCCCTGACGTCTGCAGTGAAACACTGTTAAAGCTTCTAATGCTCTCCAACTTCAAGACTTTCCATTGAGCTACAGTAGTCGCGACAGTGTGGTTTCAGCAAAAGAACAAATAGACCAATGGAACAGGACTGAAGGCCCGGCGACAGACCCACACAGATATAATCAACTGATCTCTGACAAAGGAGCCACAGCGATGCAGTGCGGGAAGAGTAATTTTTCCAATGAATGGTCCTGGAACAATTGGACATCCACACGCAAAAATAAATGAACCTGGACACAGACTTTACACCTTTCATAAAAATTAACATAAAATGGATTATAACTTAAAACCACCTAAGTGTAAAATGCAAACAATAAAATTTCTAGAAGGTAGTTGGGACAGTGTTTCCACCCAACATTCTGCCCTGGACCCAGCATTTCCTGGCGCACTGCAGGACACACCCCCTTTCTTCCCTGCCGGGCCCAGCTCTTCCTTGGCGAGCCTACTCACAGCCTGAGGGCCAGCAGGGGAGGTGGGTCTGCTGGCCGGTCGAGGAGGAGAGGCCGCCACTGCAGGCCCAGAGCATTCAGGGACCCCGGGGTTCACAGACGCGTGAGTGCTCCAGCCTAGTTGTTTCCGGCCCACTCCTAGTGGGGGGGCCCTGACCTTGGCTGCAGAGACAGCGGGGGTTGGGAAGTCATCCTTCCTGGAGCTCTGCTGCCCTCATCGTTAAACCCACGCCTGACTTTCTGTTCTTCCCCAAAGACGTGTGCTCTCTGTCTGGGCTGCCAGAGAAGCCCTGGGGTGTTCGCACTTCACCTTAAGCTGGTGATGCACCCACCTCCGCCTTTCCTTACCTTCCCCCAGGGCACTGACGGCACCCAGCCAGAGCCGCCCCACGCTCCCCGGTGCCTGAAACACTGCTCCTGCTAATGGGTTCCTTCCGCTGGGAGGAATCCATCCAGTTCACCACTGTTAAAAGGGTTTATTTTTATTTAATACATTTCATTTTCTAAAACAGTTTTAGGTTTACAGAAAACTTGAGCAGACAGACCATGTATCTGCTCTTCTCCTGCACAATTTCCCCTATTAATTTACCATCTTGCATTATTGTGATACATCTGTTACAATTGATGAACCAATATTGAAATACATTAGCTAAGATCCACAGTTGAAAGTTCTCTCTTTGTGTTATACAGCTCTATGGTTTTTGACAAATGTATCCTGTCAGAATAGTGTCACTGCCCTAAAAATCCCCAGTGCTTCACCTGTGCACCCCTCTCCCCAAAACCCTTGGCAACCCTTGATCTTTTACTGTCCCCAGAGTTTTGTCTTTTCCAGAACGTGATTGAGTTGGAGTCATACGTGTAGCCTTTCCGATTGGCTTCTTTCACTTACTGACATGCATCTAACCGCCATTGGGAGCAAATGACCTCACAGATTCATTGCACACAAAGATGCCGCTATGAAATACATCTTTACTGTACTAAGTCACAAACACAACTGCCGATGGGTTACAGTAGAGGGGGAAGATACGGAAGCGATGAGTCACGATACTTAAGTTAACTGTTAGATATCTGAAAATTTGTGTGCAATGAATCTGAGATCAGTTGTGCCCGATGGAGGGTTAAGGCTCCTCTATGTCTGTTCATGGCATGATATTCCCTCGTCTGGATGGACCACAGTTTGTTTATCCGTCACCTACTGAAGGGCATCTGGGTTGCCCCCAAGTTGGGGTGACTATGAATACAGTTCCTACAAACATCGATGTGCGGGTTTGTGTAGATGTACGTTTTCAGTTCAGTTAGGTAAATACTTAGGAGAGAATTTCTGGGTCGTATGGCAAGAGTGTATTTAGCTTTGTAAGAACTGCCATACTGTCTTCCACCAGCAATGAAGACAGTTCCTGTTGCTTTATATCTTTACCAGCAGTTTTTAATTTTAATAAAGTCTAACTTATCAGTGTTTTCTTTCCCAGGATGCAGGGTTTCGCCCTGGGAGACAGCGCTGACGTGCTTCTCGGATGGTTCTGGAAGCTTGGGAAAGTGATGACCCACACTAATTGAAACATAAATGTCATAATTGCTGTGACAAATGGTGAAGGAAGGCATTGAGAGTCTCAGAGAGGTCGGCATGCTAATTTGCAGACAGCACGGACGGCTGGAATTAGAGCGCTAGCCAGCACACTCCACAGAAGGGCCCAGCACACGGTCTGCCAGACCACCGGGGACTGGCCTAGTGAGAGGCGCCAGGCTCACTGGGGGCCAGCAGGTCTGTCTCCTGTAACCAGAGCGGGTGACAGCTGCTGCTATCATAGACCGGGCTCCCTTGTAGCAGCAGCGATATTCGGATTACCCATAGTGGGTGGTGGCACCTAATTATGGAAAGCCGGCGGGCAGCCACTGTCAGAGCGGCACGGCTGGCATGTGGACCGGGAGGGGACAGGTAGACAGGCAGCCACAGACCTAATTACACAGTCAGGGGAAGCCACTGTCCTTTGCTCCATCTCCAGGCCTGAGCCGGCCTGTGACCTCTGTGACCACTGGCCGAAGGGGAGGCTGGCTGGGTCCTTATGAGGAAGACCGGCACAAAACACAGTGGATGCAAACTGTCAGGACGCCCAAGCCTTCCCCAAAGGCCACCCTTAGGTCACCGTCCAGGGAGGAAAGGGGGTTACCCAGACGCTTCAAGGACTCTTGGACCCAGGGTCCAGGTGACATTAATACTTGGGGATCGAAAGCTTCACAATGTGCAGTGAGTCATCTGGTCCCAAGCAGTAGTCACTTCCCCGCGTATATACTTGGAGGGCACAGCTGGTACCCAGATGGACCCTGGCTTCGCTTCCTTGACATGGAGGGAGCCATCCTAGGCGACTCCCCTCACCACGATAGCAGATCAGGTCAGCACATTCCTGGAGGCTACAAAGGGCTGTGCCATTCTCAAGGATTTAAGGGTTGAAGGACTTAGCAGTCCCCACTGTATTCCATTTAAATAATTATTTTGGCCCTACGAAAACCAACATGACATCTGATAGTGGACCACAGAAAACCTACCAAGCAGGAGCCCCAAATACAGCTCTGAAATGGATGTGGCCGTGGCCAGCATGGCCACTTGGCCGCAGCCCTGCTTTCAGGGGGGGCTGCTGCAGTGCTATCTCCACGCCACCAGCAGAGAGGGTCAGCAGAGTCGGTCACACGGGGAAGCCCCTGCTTCTGGGCTTGGGCACCGAGGCTGTGGTAACTCTCTGTCTTCATCAGACAAGCTGCAGGGACGTGGGCCCTCTGGACACTGTGCAGACATCACGTTGGTCCACTGTGTTAATGACATCATGCTACAGGGGCCAGAGAAGCAAGAGTGACAAGCATGCTGAAGGCCTGGGGAAGACATGCTCTCCAGAGGGAGGCGGGAACTCAGGGACTCATGGCACCTGTGGGAATTTAGGAGCTTTCAGGCGTGTTTCCCGTAAATCCCTCCCAGAGTAAAGTGCTCGGGACAAATGTCTTGATCGTCAGGTCCTAGAAGGGCATAGTCCACACTTGGGAATGACGCCCCTTCCATATACTGGGTGACAACCAAGGGGCCAGCTTGAGGGCCAGAGAAGGAAAGGGCACCGCAGCGCATCCAGTCTGCACTGCAAGCAGCCGCTCCACTTGAGCCAGGCGGGCCGACCCACAGCAACAGGGACCTCTGGTGGGATAGGACACGGCACGGAACTCAGGACAAGCCCCGGTGGAGAGTCAGTGCAGACCCTAGGGTGGGGCAGCAAGGCCAGTCTCGCCCCTGCCCTCCTCATCACGCAGCAGAGAGCCACACAGCACCTCCCGGTCTTGACAGATGGGACCTCTGGCTGTGGGATGGGAAGTGACTGTAGCCAGCGTGTCTCCCAGGAATGAACTCCGTCAGGGCCATTCGGTCACAGGTCAGGGCGCCCAGCAGCAATCCATCAGGAAATGGAAGGGTTCATCTGGGACAGGCTTGAGCAGGCTGTCATGCGACCATCTACCTGCCCCTGTGGTCACATGAGGGGGGCTTTGTGGCCACCTGATGGAGGAAGAAAAAGGCTGCACTGAGTTCAGCAATGGGCAAGCTGAGATGGATGGCTGTCCCAGGTGGTCCTGAAAAGTGAGGGCATCTCCTAGAGCACAGGGTCCCAGGCAGCACACCTGGCCACCCACTACGGATGGGAAGAACAGCAACCCAAGGCCAGACCATCCACAGACGCATGGGCAGTGGTCGGGTCAGGGGCCTGGAAGGAGCAAGATGGGACGATCAGAGACAAGGAGGTCTGGGAACAGGCATGCGGGCGGACCTTTGGAGGTGGGCACAAGATACATGTCACACGTGTCTGGTTGTCCCTACCAGACAGTATCTACCACAGAGGTGATACCTGATGACCAGTGGGTGTCACTGTCCACTCCAGGGCTGCTGTGGACCCAGGATGGAGAAGCCACGGAGCAGGGGTGGAAGCCACGTGCAGGCCCAATGACATGGGCTCCTTGCTGCGGCTGACTGTCCCGTCTGCTGGCCACGAGACCAACGCTGAGCCCCCGATTCTGTACCATTCATCCAAGAGACCAGCCACTGATTGCAGGCAGGGCTGCAAACTCCTGCGGACTGCGGTCGACACGTACACTAGGTATGGCTTTGCTTTTCTTGTGACACAGCCTCCCTCAGCAGCACTGCCACTCAAGGGGCCACAGAGGATTCGATGCACTGACATGGGACCCCACATGACACCACCTCACAGCAAAAGGAGGTGTGGCCGTCAATGTGAACTCGCTGGGCCTGTCCCAAAGCAGGTCGCCCCGAAGCTACTGCCCGGCTGAATGGCCTCTCAAGGACATGTGCTTGGAGCTGACACCCATTATGTGCCCTTTGCTCTGGAAGGGATTCTGGGAGGCCTCAGGGCTAAATCAGTGACTGACATGGTAACTAAATGCTGAATAATTATTTTTAAACCATCAGGGTCAAAGGAAGCCACATCACTAGACCACAGGAGTCCCATGGGTTTTGGATTATCCTGGAGTGTGTGGCTGTTTCTAGGACAAGGGTATTTGCTAGGTAGAAAAAGAGGGGATGGGATTGCAGACAGGAAGAATGTTGCTGAGGGGCCAAGTCAGGGCTCCTGAGGGGTCAGGAGCTGCCGCCCCTAGAAGGATAGAGCCCCTGCCGCTCCCATGACAACCTGGGCCCTTTCTGCTCTGCAGCTGGGCATTCTCCATTAAACCCACAGCCAGTCTCCAATCAGAACCCCAACTTGCCCCGCGCTGGTGAGCTGACTGTCTGGAGAGGTGCCCAGGGATGGCTCTTTTTCATTGTGTGGCTATATTTCACTCTATTTCAGTTTTCACAAAGCACAGGGAAACAGAAAAGGAAAATATGGAAGCGCAATCAGTGAGAATTTTGTTGGCATCTTTCCTGCCTTTATACAAATTGTAGACAGTGTATTTACTGTAGGGGAGTCATTTTCCTAGGGCCGACTGACACGGTCCTTCGGTTTTTTAATCTAACTTTGGGCCAGAATAAAGCTGTCCATCGAGTCAGACTCACCCTTGCCCTGTGTAAACACACTGCTTACCAGCTGAGGGTGTTTAGACCCTAGATTCTAGCTGGGCCCCAGAGCAGGCAGGCCACTCACCGGGACCGTGGGGTCCGCTGGAGAGAGAAGGAGGAAAGGGAGCCTTGCTTCTGGCCAGCACACAGGCCCTGCGGCCGCCGCGCCGGGCCAGGCGGGGCAATGTCCTGCGTGCAGCCGCTTTCCAGGGACAGGCCTGCCCGAGGACCTCCCCCTGCCGTCCCATCCTGCTGCCCCTCCCCCAGGACAGTCGCCTCTGGATACGAAGCAGGGTGGTAACTGGCAGCCCTCGCTCCTCTTTTCATTGACTCACCGGCCTATAATACTTGGTTTTCTGTTCCTAGGCATAAAATTCCTCTTCATTTTTATGCCCACTGAGAATTTAAAAGGTGGCTACTTTTAGTGGTTTATTCTGCTTGTCCTGAGCCTCACAGAGGAAAGATTCCTGTCTTATCTAAAATGACGAAAGCATGTCCTCTACAAGGATGTTAAAGATATCATTGGCACAGATGTTTGCTATGCTCCTTTTACAGGTTAGTCATAGAATGTTAATATTCAAGGGAGTTCTTACTCAGAAAGTTGTGGTTTTTCTTTTAAAAACAAGCAACTGTGATTTGTACCCCATGTTCATAGCAGCATTATTCACAATAGCCAAGAGGTGGAAGCCACCTAAATGTCCATCGATGGATGAGTGGATAAACAAATGGGTCCAGCCACACAGTGGACGTCACTCCGCCTTAGAAAGGAAGGCCATTCTGTCACCTGCTACAGCGTGGACGGCCCCTGAGGACACTGTGCTGATGACACCAGCCAGGCACAAAGGACACACACTGTGATCCCACTGATAGGGGGTCCCTAGAGCCCTCACATTCACAGAGACAGAGAGTAGAAGGTGCCGCCCGGGGGCTGGCGGATATGGAGGGGGGAGTTCTTGTTTAATGGGGGACACAGTCTCAGCTTTGCAAGATGGAAAGTTCTGGAGACCTGCTGCTCTGCGACGGGCATACAGTTAACAAACACTGCTGTGCCGCGCACACTTACAATGGCTACGATGGCGCATTTTATGTGTTTTTACCGTTATAAAGCAACAAAACCCCAAGTAACCATGTACTGTTGGTGTGAACTGCATGCCTTATAAGTGATAGCAAACCATTAGGCCTGCTTCCTGTTAGCACAGAGCAGGCCGCCTATCAGGACAGCTCCTGACACTGACAGCGATGACCCAGTCAGGCAGCGCCCCGCCCGCGCCTGGCAGAGTAGCTGCCTCGGACTCGCTCTTTGAGTGCACACACAGAAACACACATACTCCGTTTGCTTGGTCAGAGAAAACCCGCCCTTCCCACTGTGTTGAAACGAGGGTATAAAGTGGGTGGTTTTACCCAGGCGCAGTTACATCTCCACATCTACTAGTTGATGCTAGTTCAATCCAGTTAAAGCCAGCGTTTCTGATGATGGCAACCCTGTCTCCCGGTGCGCTCCTTATTTATGACACCCGTGGGAGTGCACTAACTGCCAATTATTGCTGCAGGGAAGAAGGTGAAGAACCTGAAATGTGTTTTGCACTTGACCCTGAAGGGCAGCAGCAAGCAGAGTGGAAAGGAGCGGGCCCAGGGAGCGCGGCACTTGCACACGCGGCACTTGCACACGCGGCACTTGCACACGCGGCCCGTGAAGGCCCACCTCCCGCCTCATCTCCCCCGCCCGGCTGGCAGGGTCAGGGAGACACAGCCGCGGCTCAACTCGGCACCGCAAGTGCTACTGGCAAGCCGCTCGCTTCCCTTGTGTCGCCCTTCCACCGCGCTCCGTCCTCTTGCGGAGCCGGCTGACTCTGGAAAAGCTCTCCTGCTTTGCTTCACCACCTTCGGCTCTGTGTCCCGCTTAGACTAACAGGAATGGGTTTCAATCGCGGGAGTTTTAAGGTGTGCTCTGGGCAAGCTTATGGGAGGCCCTGCAGATGGCTGAATCAATGACAGCTGATGTGACACACAGGGAGGGAGGCCTGAGGCCCACGTGAGCACTAAGCGTTCTCGGAGGAAGGACAGGTATTTAAGCTCCACACACGAGAGCCAAGGACAGAAAAGAGGTCCGGCACGAGGCTGGCAGTGCAACCCATGGAAGAGCGTGTGGTCATCGTGGGGGCCTAAGCGACAGAATCTTCCACTCCCAGGTACCTGCACCCACGGTCAGGGCTGCGGGGGAACCCATGGAGCCCAGCTGTCTGTAGCAGTCTGATGTACAGCCGTCAGTCCGTCAACCCCCCTTGGGGTGGCGGCACCGGAATGTGAGCAGCCCCATCAAATTTCCTGTCTGCAGCACTATCGCTTCTCGCTCACCACTAACCCTCAAAACTTTCAGCAAGGCTCTCTTCTGCCCAAAAGGCCTGAAGAGACTGGAAAGAAAATGAACTCGGCCACACAGTGACCACAGAGGGGTGGATTTGGGCCGCGTGAGGGGCTACAGCCCTTGGGTCCACTGGCCGGTCAAGGAGAAGCCTCCTTTTCAGCTTCAGCTGGACTCATAGGACCGACCTCCACGTTCCTCAGTCCGTCCTTTTGGGGGGTGTGCATGTGGCGGGGGAGCAGGAGTGCACCCCTTCCTGTGAACACCAAAGCACTGGTTCCGACCGCGGGGCAGTGGGAGCTCGGAGCCCTCAAGAAATCGGAGCCCCTCCTGCTCGACTCTACGGACTGTCCAGGGAGACCCTAGAGTGGCAGGGACGTGCACAGGCCTCCCTCAGCCCACCCTGCCTCACTCCCTAAAGCTGAAGCCAACACCAAACGGTCGGAAGTCCTGCAAGAGCTGCCGGGAAAGCTGGGAGCCTCACTCTGCGCTCCGGGACCCTCCTGCCAGGCGGGGCCCCCTCGCTGTCCGTGGGCAAGTGCCTGGGAATTTATCGCTACAATTAGTGTCTTGTTTTATAGTTTCTGTTACTGGCAGCCTAGGACACAGAAGCCCTTTCCAGAAAAATCCAGGAGGTCGCTGGTGCCGCTGGGCCCAGGGGCTGGCAGGGCTGCTGCCTAGGAGGCTCGCACCTGCTGCCTCTCCCGCCCTCCTCGAGCGCACACTCACCCCCCTTCATTTCTTCTTTTGCTCCAGGCAGAGCTCTGTATGGATTCACAGTGCTGTCAGAATGGCAAAACCAGCTCGGTTGAGCTCGGTGTGGGGCTTGACTGTCAGCAACCAAAGACAGGACTGCTCCTGGTCTCAGAAGAACGAAGTATGTATAAATGACACTGAAAATGAACCCAAGGCCCTCCAGGAAAAGTGTGAGGGTCAGACCCCTCCCTGGACCCTCGGACCCATGCGGCCTCTCACCGTGCTGTGCGATGCCAGCACACAGGCCCCGCAGTCGGCCCCTCCCGCTGACGCTGACACTGCTCCGCAGAGGAGGCCTTGCACCGGCGCGGTGCTCTCAGGGGTCCGCACTCCCCTCCCTCTGCTCCTCCCTCCACCGTCCCTCTCAAAGACACACGTGTCCACGCCACCTCCCACAGGCAGTTTCCCTAGAGGAATCCAGCCACAGACGGGTTCCCCTTCCCCCAGACATAGGCCACTCATCCTCCCTGCACTGGGCACTGCTCTGGGCTGGGCTGTTTCTCGCTCCTTCTCTCTGTAATGTATGTTTCCACGCTCCATGCAGCTTATAAGCTCAAATCTGAAGCCTTTTCTTTGCCCCCGACAGCACCCAGCAAAGTACATATGTTGTATGAAGCAGGTCTTCAGTAGACCTGTGGCTGGGGTGGCCTAAATGTCCCTGCTGGGTTACGGAGAGGAAGGCCTGGGCTGATGTAAACATTGCCCACGCCGGTGCCTACCACCAGGCATGGCAACTGGAATTAAAGAGAGCCCTCCTTCCCCTCCACTGCCTGCGAATTGATTCCCTCTCAATTTCAAACTAACATTTGTGAGAAAAGGAAACCGTGGCACCGTCCTAGCCAAATGCACAGATTAAACTAATGAACCAGCCCAAGAGCCAACCAGCAGGAGTCACCGCACGAAGCCCTGCCGCTGCCTCCAGGGTGGAACATGGGGGCTGAGTACCTAAGCAGTGTGCGACGGGGTGGCAGAGGGGCCTGCAGGGGTGCTGAGTCACTGGGAAATTAGGGTGATTATCACCTGTTCAGAACCCACTCCGGAACAAACACAAAGTTGAAAATGAATCGATGGTTTTGCATTCTTATGATTTTGTACTGGACGGACTCCTCACAGTCGCGAGACGAGGCATCCTGAGGCAGATCACAACAATGTTTAAAATCAATACCAACATTTGATGTGGGAACAGCATAGATGATACAGAGTGACTGTAATCAGCGCTCCTTGAAGAAGAGCGAATAGCTTTCTAAGCCAAAGCAACACTAACTGCCTGTCTTGGACCAGACACAGGGGTGGCCACAAGTGTCCCAAAGTTGATTCAAAGCAATTTTCCTATGTCTCCTGTGAAAGAAAAAGGGGCCAGCTACTAAACCTGACAAGCTCTTGGGGCCCGCATGGCAGGCCTTACAAGTTTGGTAACCAAAAGTGACCACATTGGATGGTCTGATCGCGGATTCCTAACGGACAGGCCTTGGCAGGTAATCACGTCCCAGGTCTGTATGTCTCTTAACGAAGGTCAGTCTTTACCTTAAGTGAGCCTTGCCCACTATTCTTATGCCTCTAGGATAAGACACCTTTGAAATGTCGTTGTCTTTCCTGACCCCTCAAAGGCACAACCACTGGGAACCAGAGCAGGAGACCACAGAACCCCTCATTACCTTGTGCCCCATGTACCCTTTCCATGTGCTGTAAATGTTAGTTATTAAGTATCCTGCACCCACCAATGTAAAAGCATGCATTTCTCGGTGTTGCTTTTTATCCAATCTAAGATTTCTCTGCTTTTCTTTCTCCTGCCCCCTTAACCTACCACCAATGGATTTCATATACCTTCCTAAATACATAAAAGAAACCGCAAAACTGCTATTCTCTAGAGCATTTTTCTCTCTGTCTGTTGAGATCTTGCTTCTGGCATGTCCTCAAAAATGTGGCTCAAATAAATGCTTATAACTTTTCTACAGGTTTGGACCTTCTCTTGGCGACACTCCTGATCAGCACAGTATAAAGATTTAAGTTCTGAACAAAGAGCTGCTTCATGTGCCTCCTTCCACTTCCAGTGACTGCCTGACACTCGACACATTCATCTCGTCCCGGATGGTGACGCCTCTGTGAATCAAGATGTTTTAGCTGTAGTTACAACAGTCGTCCAAGTTTTAATTTCGGGGTAAGTATACAGCTCACAAGGCACTGTCACATCTCGCCTAGCAGTTCTGAGGAGAGTGGGGAAGTGCAGTGCCATGCCCGCTGCAGGGAAGGGCGCCGGTCCCCTGTTCGGGCCACCGTGCAGGACACTTTCCTGACAGGGGGCTGGCAAAAGTGTACCAGTCTCATCTGGCTCGCCAGGCAGCTTCCTTTGAAACTTCTGATATGGAAATCATTTTTGAGTGACAGAAGAGATGTGCAGACAGCTCAGAGGATCTCGGCCCCTCCCCCGCTCCCTGACTGTTCACCTTTCTGAAAACTAGGACGTGAGTGTCTCTGAACACAGCTAACTACAGATTTTGTCTGTACTTCCTGTCTTCCGCAGACACACATTCGCCTGAGGCCTTGCCTCACTCCTGATCGCCTGCCACTGCTCGACTCTAGGACACGTATGCAGTCCACATCGCAGGCCGCAAGGCTGGCGCCCCCTTTCTAGAGGCTTCCAGCTCTGACCACCCGCTGGGCCAGTCTCCTCCTGGAGGGAAGAGGAGCGTCTGGATCTCTGCCACATCAGTGAACGAGCCACATGGAGAGGGTGTGACACCCGAGGTTAAAGGATTTGGATGCACAGCGCTGGCTGCTCAGCGTCCATGGGAGACTTAGTCTGACAGGAGGTACAGGAGGTCCTCCCAAGGGGCCGGGTTTCCCCACATGCTTAATGCTGTCTCATGGTTTTCTAATGTTGTATTTGCATTTCCACTTATACAAAAACTTATCTGGACAACCACCAACGAGCAGCACTGAACAGAGGTTCTCCAACATCATCATCTCTGACAATACTTACGAGGAGACCGAAACAGAAACCTTCATGCTGGTTTATTGTTAAAGGATGGGGTCAGCAAGAGGCAAGTGACCCAGATTCTGCGATAAAAGGGGCTCCCTACGCTAGCTAACAGTCACATCACAAATGAAGAGCCGGGAAAAGCAAACGTGAGGTCACCTCTGCTCCCCCCAGAGGCGGTGCCGGGGAAGTGCCGGCTCTGCTGCGTTCCACAGGGCTGGCTCAGCAGTGTGTCTGAGGCCAATCGGATGCAGCATCTCCTGTCATTTATCTTTCAATCACTTTCCGGAATTAAAATCTGTCTGGTTGACTTGGTGCCTATAAAATATTTATGCTCTGCACCACATGTCCAGGTTAGGAGAATAGAGCGTGATTTCTGTTGGCAATTTCTACTCCAAGCATTGCATCTCCCCCTGTGATCCTCAGGGTCACGACGCCAAAGCCCGTGCAGAGACCTCAGACGACGTCCGTTAGAGGGCCAGGCACTCCCGGCGCAGACCAGGGCCAGCAGGGCTCTGCTACCCCACCTAGGGAACCAGGACTGCTAGGACAGTTTCCAGCAGGAAATTTGGCCTAACGGTCATCGTTATATTCATTATGAGGCCCTAATAAGCCCACGTTTTATGTGGCCGCTCGGAATTTACAGAGACACTCCTTCCAGTAAGGCTGTCCTGAGACACGGCCCTGAGAGTCCTGCGGTAAAGCCCTGCTGTCACCTGAGAGAGCAGCTCTCTCTCTCTGGTCTGGCCACCGGAAGGAGCTAATTAGCATGACAAGGTGTGGAAGCATCACCCACAAAGGGTTAAGGGCACAGTCCTCGTTCTCACGGGGCTAATGGTCTAACCAAAGATGACGTCACTCAGAGAGAGAACAGGTACCCCACTGAGCACTGACAGGCAAATCCCGCGCCCGCTGCCCACGTCCGGCCTCTGCAGCTGCTGTGTGCGGAGCCCTGCCTCTGCCTCCGTGACAACGACTTCCATCCTCCCACTCGCGGGCGTGGGGACTGTGCCTCGGGGCGCCCTCGCCTCTCCCTGACGCCCCCGCGCGGGCACCCAGCTGCAGCTCTGTCTGCTTCCCTCCCTCCATCCTCCTTTCTGCAGGGGCTCTTCAGGCTCATCTCGGGCCGTTTCTGACTCTCTTTTTGGAGACTTCGCCCGCTGGCTTGGCTTTAAATAGCATTCCAATTCAAATTTTTGTTTTCTCTAGTCCTACAACTTCTCCAAAATTCAACATGAGCCCCCCAAAACATCTCATCTCCAGATGGTATTCCCACCAGGCTGCTTCCCAAGTTGAAACTCGGTGTGCGCCCCTCCCCCTCCGTGCCTCATGCCCGCAGCCACGGAGCCCTCCTGCGCCATGAATGCGTCTCTTTCTCTCCACCTCCACCTCACCAGCACTAGGTTAATGCAGCCGGACTCCCTCTGAACCTTCCCGATACACCCTGCACCTCTCCCAGACCTGTCTCCCCGAACACCATCTCACCTATCGCTTGCTTGGACCATGTTCCATCTTCCTGACCAGTCAAAACAGGCCCAGACTGCCCTGCCTCACAGTCCAAGTCATCTCTTCATCTACTTAGCTTGACCGCGAACTTCGTGCTTTACTCTTTATTCTTTTTCTCTCCCTTTCCCTGAATTGCCAACTCACTGTTAACAGTGGACACCTGTTAAGTTGACGCTCCCGGCATTCTTGTCCCTCCTTCATCTGTCAATGGCACTATTACTATCTCTCCCCCATTTTAGGTATTCTGGTAGGGCTGTCAACCAGGGGCCATGGAGTGGACATGTGATTATGGCGACCTTTAGCCCAGTTTTCCTAGCGGTCCCAGCTGATGCCTGTTGTCCCAACAGTTGCTAACAGAACCCCATTTTCACTCTCAGAAGTGTCTCAGTCAGGATCATGGGCAGTCACCCTACATATGACCCAAGAGAGCGCATGAGAACCCGTCTGTGAGATCACGACACAGACACTCCTCTGTTGGCCATCTGTAGCCCAGGTTGATGGCAGCTACGTGCCCATCCCACAGAGGCGGCTGCTCTGCAGCAGAACAGAGAGGCCAGCATTCAGTGGTGAGGCATGGAGGACCGCATTGAGGCACCTCTCACATCTAGGAGCCAATAAACTGCCCTTTTGGGAAAATCTAGTTCAATGTGAGCTCTTGTCCCTTGCAATCAAAAGTCCTGGCTGACTCACAACTTTGGCTCAGCAGCCCTCCCCTACCCGGGTCCATTGCTCTGTCTTTTGGGGCCTGCTGGAGCCTTCCCCCACTGTAAAACTTCCCTAGGTACCCCAGCCCAACCTTTTCAGGCTTGCTCTGGACAAGTTTTATTCTCTGAATTCCAATGATGATGACAGCCTGCCTTGCAACCTCCTAAACTCAATGTTTATACTTAATATCCAGTTGTTTCAGGATGTGGGTCTTTTTTCCCTCCAAGGTCAAGACTGTGAGCTCCTGGAAAGAGACGAGCTCCTGGAAAGAGATGGGGACCCAGTTTAATCTTTTATTACATTTTCTTGAGGCCAAAGAAGAGTGCTGTGCCCCAGCAGGCACCCATAAATATTTGTTGAAGATATAAATTATACAGGTATATTGACTATGTGTCCAAGTGGCAGAGAGCATTCTATGGGAATGGGCAGCGGGGTGGGGGGTGTCACCTGTTTAGCCAGCAGGACAAGCAGGTGGGACAGGGAAACATATTTTGTCACCTTTATTTAGGTGTAAAACCTTCTCCTGCCTGTATCTCGACTTCTTTCACCCCAACTCCATTTCTTCACCTTATACTCTTCACCTCATTTCAATATGACTTCTGCCTCCACCTCTGGGACCACCTTAAAGGCAGCAGTGACCTCTCACTAAACCCAGCAGACACTTCTAGTCTTCCTTTTGCTGTCTCAGCAGCAGGACGCAGCTAACCAGCCCCGCTCTGAAATCTCTCTTCTCTGGGCTTCAGTGATGCCTCCCTCTCCTTATTTTCCCCCATGTTCTTTGGTTGCTCATTCTCAGTTGACTAGGCCAGTTCATCTCTCTCTGATCTTTATTTATTTATTTATTTATTTTAAAAAAAGATGTTATTAGGGAATTGGGAAGGGGAACAGTGTTGGGAAACTGGGGAAGGGGAGCAGCCAAGTTGCTGTCCTTTGATCTTAGTTGTGGAGGGCGCTGCTAGCTCAGCTCCAAGTCCAGTTGCCATCCGGCCACCCGTCGGCAGCTTGTGGTCACTCAGCTCGAGGTGCTGTGTTCACTCTTAGTTGTGAGTGGGCGTAGTCCACCATCTCATGCAGGAGTCGAACTGACAACCTTGTTGTTAGGAGCACGTGCTCTCACCAGCTGAGCTCTCCTGCCACCTATTGGCAGCTCAGCTCAGGCGCAGCTCACTGGCCCACGTGGGAATTGAACCGGTGACCCTGTTGCTCAGAGCTCGCGCTCTTAACCAACTTAAGCCACTTGACTGGTCCTCTCCGATCTTTAAACATTGGGTTTTCCTAAGGTGCAGGCTTGGATCCTCCTCTCCTCTATATTAAGTCTTTTCCTTCGAAAACCCCATCAACACTATGCTTCCTGTTGCCATCTTTAGGTCAATGATTTCCAACTTTATTTCTCATGGCCAGACCTCTTCTCAGAGTTCCAGACTCATGTATCCAATTGCTTATTTGCCAACCTTTCTCCCTTGTCTTACAGCTGATATGCCCTACATTCAATTTTTCTACTTATCAGTAAAAATGCTTTGGGCTACAAATAACAGGGAAAAAAAAAAGCCCTGAACAAAAGGATGTATGTGAATTCACATGACAAGAAGTCCAGAGGCAAGGAAACTGATCATCAGCTCAACAACATCAACAACCTTGCCACCTTTCTGCTCTGCCATCTCAGCGTTTGACCTGGTCCTTAAGCTTGGCCCTTCGTGTTGGCAGGAAGGCTACAGCTTCCAAGCATCACGAAGATATCTTCCGTGTCCTAATGGGGAGGAAACACTTTCCCAGAAGGCGCTCTGCTCCTGAAAAACAGGGTCGCATGCTCAGGCCCCACCTCGGAGGGAAGCCGTGAAGGCGAGTGAGGCGCCCGCAGCCCTTCTAGACTGCGTCAGCGGCCTCCTCCCTGCTCGCCTAGCCTCTGCCTCTGCCTGCCCTCGGTCTGTCTCCGCGTCCCGCAGCACAGCAAGTGTTTTCAAGTTCAGGGTGTGGTGGGCATAATATCAGTGTATGTCTCCTCCATGATCAGAAGCTTTCTGCCGTAAAGACTCACCATGAGGCAACACACATGGCTGCACGGGAAGAGGGAGCACAGAAGGGTCTGCCTAGGCCAAAGAAGTCATTGCTCAGTCTCAATGTTTAAACCTAAACTTTTAAGAGCTCACAGCAAGCCATAGTCTTTTTTTTTTTTTTTAAAGGGCAATGTCACTGGCCCTCATGTGGGATCCGAACCGGGGCCACGGGCATCCCAAGCCAGCTCTTAACCACTGCGCCACTCGACCGGCCCAGCTAGCCATAGATTTAATGCAAGGTTTCAAGAGAGAAAAAAGGGGATCACAACCAAAGCTTGCGAGATTTACCCTAGAGGAAGAATCCAAAAGAAATGATGTGAGAAATCCCTCAACAGGAGGAAATTACTTCCCAGGCTGGGGAGGAGTGTGAAAAGCCTTGAAAGGGAAGGCACCTAGGTTATGGTGATGCTTGGGTCCTTGAGGGTGGACCCAAGGCTCATCCTACAGCCCTCAGCCATTGGACTTGAAAAGCTAACACCTGAGGTGAGAGAGAGATGCTCTGAAAGCAGAGGATTCCATCCTGATTTCCCATCTGTGCCACCAGGAGGGGTACACGATCCCGTGCCAACCCAGGGAGGGTGCAGAGGGCGCCTGGGTGTGCTCAGGCAGGCAGAGCACCTGAGGTTGCGTCTACAGAGCCATGCTCCCCACACAGAAGCTCTAGGAGATCCCTCAATCTCCATGTGCCCTGCACAGGAGGCTGACAGGGTCATTGGAACAGATGTAACCTGGGGTTGGGACAGGCTTACAGAGCACGTAACGAACTCACAATCAGAGGCCATGATGGGAACCACGGTACCAGTAGCAACTGCCAGCACATGACCATAAGGCAGGCCAGGGAGGAACTGGTGGCATGTAAGCTGCAGTTCCCAGTTTCTGTGGCCATGTGATTATATAAGCTTCCCCTCACCCAGATGCCACTGAAAAAGGGAAGGAAGAGTGGTTGGAAGAAGCCTTGAAATGCCTGAAATATGAGCTAGACAGTGACTAAGGTCATGAGATAAACTGGACTTAAACCAACAAACCCAAAACCACCAGAGCAGACTGGACATACAATGGCCAGAACCTGTTGGCTGGGCGCTCCTAAGGAGAGCTGAGTAGAATTTTAGAGAACACAAAGTTACAACTATTTTGTGTACCGCTGTGTAACTATTACATAAATTGTTCCCTGCCCACCCCTCATGGTCATGCTTCAAACTTTTCAACAATACCTTTTTTTAAAAAAGAATTTTATTGGGGAATTGGGGGAGGGGAACAAGCGCTGGGGAACTGGGGAGGGGAACCGACAAGTTGTTGTCCTTTATGTTCTTCAGTCTAATCAACAATACCTTTTTGCACCCTATTCAAGTTGAAAATATTTTCGTGACCTTTAGGGTCCTGCATGGCCTGGTCCCTGCCTGCCTCTCCACCCTCATCCCAGCCAGCAGCAGAGAGTTAGGAATGTGGGCTCGGGAGACTGGGTTGGGAGCCGCTCTCTCCTCTTGGGCATGTTTCTTAACGCCTCTGTGCCTCAGTTTCCTCCCATGTAGAATAAGGATCAGAAATGTGACCTACTGGTGAAGAACACTGTGGCCCTGGACAGAGCATCAGTGTGTTAATGGACACACACTGAGGCCTCTTCCATTCAAGTAGACTGTGAGGTTTGCTAACTAAGGTTCCAAGTTCTGCCTCGCTTCCTCTGCAGAGTCACGAGAATCATCAAGGTTAGTATCATCCATTGTGGCAATCTTGTGCCCCCAGTGAACTCAGCACCATTTCTGTGGTATTCTGCCAAGAAAAGGAACTCAGATCTGGTCCTGAGGAAACACTGAAGGACCCTGAGAGTCACCCTGTGCTATGTGCTATTGAGTCCACTCTGACTCCTGTAGACCCTATGAATGAGTGATGTCCCCATCATCCTGCCCTCAACAGCCCTGCTCAGCTCCTGCAGACCTGGGCCCATGGCTTCTTCATGGAGTCAATCCAGCTCATATTTGATCTTTCTCTTTCCCTACTGCCTTCTGTGTTTCCAGGCATGACTGTCTTCTCCAAAGAGCCCTCTCTTCTTACATGTATGAAGTCTGTGATCTTTAATAAAAACTGAAAAACTGTCAGGGACAGGAAGACCGAGGGCCTGTCTGTCCTAGCTTGAAGGAGACCGAACACGTGATGGTGGATGGGACCCTGGAATAGAAAGGAGAAAGAGACATTGCTGGCACAGTTGGCAAAACAGAAATGGGGTGTGTGGACTGGGCCTTAATACAGCTTCAACAGTGGCTTCCTCACGGGCACGGCTGGACGGCGGCATGTGCGAGTGTCCGCTTTGGGGAAACACACGCAGGAGCCTTGGGGCGCTGCTGGGGCAGCATATCACGTTCCGAGCATGGTCTCAGGTGGCTCCGAAGACGACGCAGGACAAAGGGCACACGCATGTCTAGACACGCACACGGCCGACGGCCACTATTCGCGGATTCCAGCTCTGCGAACTCGCTCACTTGCTAAAACGTGCTTGTAACTCCCAAGTCAGCGCCTGCGCTTCCGGTCTCTCGGGCGCTTCCGGTCTCTCGGGCGCTTCCGGTCTCTCGGGCGCGTGCCGGGGCGGAAGCCCTGCGTTGCCTGAAGGGCGTCCCCAGCCGGGGTCCCACTAGGCGACAGCTGCCTTCCCATGTCGGCCGCGGCTGTGAGCGGGTGGCCTTTCCGCCGCCGATTTTGGGTCCGTTTTCTCGTTTCTGTGCTTCCGTTGGCGATTTGGCCGGGTGAGAGGGCCCGAGCTCATGGTCCAGTTTGTCCGGTTTCCTGCGCCCAAGAAGGGCGACACGATGGCGGCCGCGCTGTCAGACCAGCCGCGTTCAGGCGTGGGCCGCAAGCTGTCCGCTGTGTCAACGGCAGCGGAGCAAAGGCGCGTTCAGTGAGGTGTCTTCAAACAGAGCCACGCGGAAGTTAAGGCTCGGCGGCTTGAGGAAGACGTCGCTGCCGAGGGGGCCCCACACCGGGCCCGCCGGGCCGCGCGGACCCTCCGGGGGCGAGCCATGCGCGGGCGCGAGCCGCACTGCGGCCTCTGCACGGGGCCCGCCAGCCGCCGCCACAGGGCCGCCGCCGCCGCCGCCGGGCCTCAGCGTTCCCGCCTCTCGCGCGGGACGGAGTGCGCCTGCGCGCGGTCGCCTCACGGTGACTCGGCGGCTCCGAGAAGCTGCCGGACTGCTGGAGAAGGGAGGCGGAGGGGCGAGGAGTGGGCGGGCCTACGGGGCCCCGGCCAGCCGGATTGGTCAGCTGGTCGATGACGCTTGGAGGCGCGCCGGAAGGCGGGGCCGCGGCGGGACGGGATTGGCCTGGGGCGCGGTGACGTCACCGGGCGTGGCGGGACCGCCCAGGCCTGGGCGGCTGTCTGCGAATAAATGGCCGGGAGCCGGGCGCCGCGGGAGGATGCGCTGCCCCGCGGGCTCGCGCGGGCGTCGGCCGCTGATGGGGACCGGCTTCCCGCGGCCTTCCGGCTCTGTCCGCCACACCTGACCCCGGAGAGGCGGACTCAGCTTCCGGACCCCGCCGCCCCCCGCTCGCCGCCGCGGCTGCCCCGACGAGAGCCAGGTGCGGGGCCGGCGCGGGCCGCGGGCCGCGGGGACGGCCCGGGTCGGGGCTGCCACGCCGCCGCTGCGCTGTCAAGGACCGAGGCTGGCTCTGGCCCGCTCCCTCGGCGCGGGGTCTCGAACCCGCACTCGGCGTTGCGCGCTCGTGCCGCGGCGATGGGCAGGCCCGTCGGGCCCCCGCGCGCCGCGGGCAGCGGGGCGCCGAGTGAGCGTGCGCCGGGAGGGCGGTGGCGGGGCCTGGGCCGCCCCGGGAGGACGTGGCACTCAAGCTGGACGAAGGGAGAGCGGGTCAGCCGGGGCCAGACTACGCCAGGCGTAGAGCGCAGCGCGGAGGCGCTCCCAGGAGGGGGAGAGCGGATGGGAAGGCCCGGAAAGACCCTCAGGACTTGAGTTTCAGGAGGGACAAGAATTTTGAGAGGTCGCTGGCTACTAGATCCTGGCCTTGTGCTGTGGACTGTTTTCTCTCGAGTGCAGTAGCTTCACCAGTGTTTGCCGGTTTCCCATGGCGAGTTCACAGCTTCCCCCCTCCTTGACCACTTCCAGGTTGATTGTCATTAAGGAATAAGTTCTGAGCAAAACCCAATTCATTAGGTAGTCAGAGAGCAGCAAGGGACAGAGTGGAACGTCTCAGGGTCGTGTAGTCAACAAATGTGATTTAGCACCTGGTAACAGTTTGTGTACGTCAACAAGGATATTCAGTAGATGAAACTGTGACTTTAAACTTCACGGAGTCTGCTACTTCCCCAGGCAGCTGGGTAAATTGAATATGGGAAGCCCTTATCAATATGAGTCAGTTTGGTTTAATGAAAACCTGAATTCAGGGTGAGCTTCATAAACTGGGAATTAAAAGCATTGGAAGACAATCCCTCTCAATGGGGCTGATTCCAAATGAGCTGGTACTTGTGTTAAAACTTCCACTTTTGTCTTCATGGAAAGACAAGCATTTGTGAAGCTCTAGTCCCCCCAGGGGCCCACGGTGACGCTGGACACTGACGCTCCCTACAGCGCATGTTTGTTTGCTCTCTCTAGCTGTGAGTTATAAATCCTGGTGACTTGAAAGTAGAGCTGTCATCGCTTCTCTCCTAACTAGTCTATTTCTTGTAGGTGATTGCATTCTGCCATCTGTGTTTCGGACACTGCCTCATAATGGAGTTCCCTGATTTGGGGAAACACTGTGCAGAAGAAACTTGCAAGCAGCTAGGTAAGCACTTTTAAGAGACTACTAATAGAAAATGGGGCTTTTGTTGGCTCTTGTGGGGAGAACTGGCCATTATGTAAGTTGCCAGGGCCAAGTGGATAAAGTGTGCTGCTTCAGTACTTGTGATACCGATGAGATGGGATCGCTTTGAAAAGGTAGCTTTACAGATTGTTCCATGGGGCTGACACTGAAATTCATGACTCTCAATGTTTTCCTCGTATGTGATGCCTCAAGGATGTATGTGATAGGCATAAAGAACTTAGTGTAAGTAAACACCTATTCAATATGATCTATAATTCTTTTGTTCTAGTCTTTAAAACACTTTACTGTTTTTTGTGTTTTCTTTTTTAGATTTTCTTCCATTAAAATGTGATGTATGTAAACAAGATTTCTGTAAAGATCATTTTACCTATGCGGCACATAAATGTCCCTTTGCATTCAAGAAGGTAATTAATCATACTTTATTCAAACGGTTCTAATCTTCACTGTCTATAGTTGTGCTGCCCAAAATAGATACTAGCCACATATAGCTAATAACTTAATTAAAATGGAATAAAAGTGAACATCAGTTTCTGTCACACCAGCCACACTCCAGACCGTCAGTAACCACGATGTTGGGCAGTGCTGGGATGGAGCTTTCAGCACCGCAGGAAGTCCTGGACAGTACAGCTCTTCATACATACCACAGATTTCATTTTCAGGGACTCGTGAAGTCAAATTCTTGTGTACTCAAACCTTCAGAGCTTACTTTACATGTTAAAATACTTTTCCCTCTGATTCAAGGGAAAACATGGTTGTGTCTTCATGGGGAGCAAGAAATAGTTTAATACTTGATGTGGAATCTAGTCTAGAAGGTATTAAAATGGTTCCTTATCTTGGTCACTTTTCAGCCTTGATGTCATATTTCAGTGTTTCAAGGAATACATGATAGGAACTTGAAGATGACTTTAAGAAAACTGACTTGCAAAAGTCCAGACTTTTACGATGGACTTTGCAGATGGCTCCCAGCCTACATTCGCTTGGTTCAGGGTGGCTCCAACATTATTTTAGTGAACACTCTGCATCAGCATCCTGCTGCTTCATCATCATGGCAGTTAGAAATGTGAATGACTTGGCATTTCATACTTTGATCAGTGTTGGCCAGGGTCTGACCCTCCAGTGTTTTCCAGGTCATGGGGGTAGAGGAAGATGACTCAGACCCATTACTCATATTTACCAGGCACTGTTGACTAGGCCAAGCTGTCTGTTTATTTGTTGACTTGACCTCCAATGTCCCTAGGTAGGGAGAGTCTGCCTCAAGGCCATTTAGTAATCTTTATTTCTTAGTTTGGCAGAGCTGCCAACTGAAGGAGCACTTTGGAATGACTTTCCAGTGCAGCTCCCAGACAGTAGGCTCCCATGACTCTGTGATTACCTGTCACCTGTCTGGATGTCAGCAGTCACCTCCGTGTTCTCGATGAGCTAACTTACGTAGCTCCTGCCCTGGCTCTGAGGTTGTCTTACCCGTGCTGGGTGTTCAGCCGCTGGGTGGTCTGGTCCATTGTGCCTCCAGGGCCCCAGTCTTGGACTTGGATGATTGTAACGTCCCTGAGAGCCCAGCCTAGCTGCGTGCTCCCTTGTTGATTGATGAGTGAGTCTCCTTGTGTGTGGAAGCCACAGAAGGATCTGAAAGGCTGTTAGCAATTGAAGGGAGCTGGAGGGTCTGGGTGATGTTTTCTTCTCTTACCTCCACGCTGGAGGTGTTTGGCCAGGTTCACCTGTCAACCTTGCTGGTGCTGGACACACAGCCCTCTGTCCTGAGACCATCCGATTGATTTTACCAGCTTCCTTCTTTGGCTGCTTTTCATTGACTTAGGGTCATTTCTGGAGGTGGTTAATAGTCCATTATATTTAAATACCACTAGATTCCATCTAGGAAATTTTCTCCCTAAGTTCTAGGGTGCCTTACTGTTAATCCACGAAACTGACACTACCTTCTGCAAGTGGTCAGGTATCAGTGTTTGTACTCAGTCTGCTTTTTACTGCGCTATACCATTGTAACTTTTTCTTTTGTGACTTTTGATGGTCTGAATCTGGACTATCATCTTGTATTCATTATTTTTAGGATGTTCAGGTCCCAGTATGCCCACTTTGTAACAACCCAGTCCCAGTAAAAAAGGGAGAGATACCAGATGTTGTGGTTGGTGAGCACATTGATAGAGACTGTAAACATCGTCCTTGGAAGAAAGAGAAGGTAAGGCCGGGTTCTGTGTACCCCTGTGAGTGTTGGTTTTTCTTTTTTTTTTTTCTTCCTTTTTTTTTTTGAGGGCAGTGTCACTGGCCCTCATGTGTGGGACCGAACCGGGACCGCTGGCTTCCCAAGCTAGCTCTTAACCACCGCGCCACTCGGCCGGCCCCGTGTTGGTTTTGCTGTAGGGTAAAAAGGGTCAGTTATCTAACTGAAAATTAGTCCTAATAGTTTGTGTATGAAATAAAGCTCTGATGATACTCATTATATTAGTGTTTTCCTGTATTGAGAATGGCACTGGTTTTTACAGTTTTATAAACATGTTTTCTAAATAGGCTCTAAAGAGTCTACATGAGGATTTGCTTTCTTTACAGGAATTTCACACCTTTCCTCTCAAGATGAAGAGTTCTAGAATCATTCTGTTAATGCACACTTTTTTCCTAAGCCCCTCCTAGGAAATGTAAAAGGATATGAAACTCTTAACTTTCAGTGTTCTTGTTCTGTAGCATTGGTATTTTTATCAAAGTTCTGCATCTGTGCGTTTGGAATAGAGCCTGTTAGGAAAACCAGCAGGCCCCTGTTCCCCGCAGAGCTCCTTTCGCCCTCAGCCAGTGTGGTTTGTGTTTTTCTCCAAGTGTGAGTGTTGTTATACTCGTAGCTCCAGTTTGGCTTGCTGACCCTTTCCTTTGTGCATTCTCTGTTTACCAGTGTGAGCCGAGCATTGTGTTCCTGTCCACATTCTGACACTCATACCTTCTCTTCCCATCCCTCACCCTCCCAGCAGATGTGGAGTGTGCTTTTGGGTGGGAGTTCCAGGCCTGTCACCTTGAGGACACCACCTTTGCATTTCTCTCCATGGGTCCCAGCTCCCTGCGTCTCCCTCACAGTGGATCCCTGGTTTCCTGGGTCCTGTGTTTCCTTTCTTGGTTTACCCCTTATTTTGGTGGAGGCATGTCCTCCCATTTCTTCCTCGGAGGGACGATGGAAGATGAGTTGCCATGCATCTCCAGGTCTTTATTGTGTGCTGCTGCCGGATGGGCTGCCTGGGATGGCGTCCTGGCTCTGAATTCTTCTCTCCAGTCTCTGTAGGCATTTCTTTTTCTTGCTTTTGCTGCAGTTTGAGAGAATTCCCGTCATTCTGACTGGGTCCTTCGTGGGACCAATTTTCCTCCTGGCAGCTTTTTTTGTTTTTGTTTTTGTTTTGTCTTGTTTTGTGTGTTTTCTTTCTCCTGGCAGCTTTGAGGGTCTCCCCTTTGCCCCAGAGGTCAGAAGCTTCACATGGCCTGTTCCTGGTGTAGGTCCATCTCGTCTGTCATGCTGGGCCCGCAGTCGAGCCTTCTAGTGCTTCCTCCACCTGGAACACCATCTTGGAGTCTCCGATTTCTCTAGACGCCTCTTACTGGGGAGGTGGAGCTCTGGACAGACCTGCTCTTTTCCTCTTGAGCTTTCTTTGCCCTGTGTAACCTGGGTCCAGGCTGTTTTCCCTGTGGCACAGGGAAGGTCCCCCTTGCCTGCCTGGTCTGTAGCTGCCTGCTCTTTTGCACAGTGGGTGCAGCATGGACTCTGGCCTTTGCTGTGGGTCACCTGCCCTGGCCACTTCCTCAGGAGACCCCGGAGGTCTGTGTCCCCGGGTTTTTCTCTTGGGCTAATGAGATTCCCCAGAGAAGGCGTTGTGTTCCCTGCCTATAGAGCACTCCTGGCTTCCAGAATTATGGGGGCCAAGCGGAGAAAGCAGTCAGATCTCCATGTGCAGCGTGAACTCCTGCTGTTCTCCGAGTCTCCCTGCTGTCCTTCTGCTGGTCTCCTGCCCGCTGCCACACTTCCCCAGGCCAGAGCCTCTCTGAGCCTCAGCAGAGCACAAAGCTCCTGCTGGTGTGGGCCACAGCCATTGCTTCTGGGGTCCCACACCCCTGAAGCTTTTAGTACAGACGGTTTCTGAGCTTTGGGGGGGTTTGTTTCATAAATAGCATCTACTCCTGACCTTCCCTATCAGCTCATGCCTGCCAAGTCCGTAACTATTCGTCCGTGTGCTTCTTCCCTAAAATATAAAACATATGTTTTCTTTTTATTCTTTGCGCCCGGGGGTTTATCCCTTTCCAGAAAATCTCTTTTCTGTCGTTTTCCTTATTCAAGAGACAGAGATCTCCACCCTTATCCAGGGGCCCAAGAAGACTCAAGTTGGACCGTCTGTTCTCTCCCCTTGAACTGCGGATTTCCGGCCTCTGGGGCTGTCCCCAGGGCCACCTCCCAGGTCTGGGCTGCACCAGCTGCAGCTCGCCCTTCCCGAGGGCTCTGCTGATTTGTCCAGGTTGTCCTGTGGCGGGCTGCTGTCTGAGATGCATGGCTCCCACTGTCCTGCCCTGCTGCTCTCCAGAACGCGGGCATGGCTTTGGAAGACCTTGTCTCAGGAAGCTGGCGTTTGTCAGGCTTGACTCTCAGCTTCTAGTCATGGGTCCTTGTTGGGTAGTTATCAACTATCTTAATATGTAACATTAAATACATAACAATTACAATAAATGTAAGGCCTGTTCCCTCTGCTTTCTGCTCTCCACCTGAGACATGAGAAGAATCCGTATGCCTCGCCTACCTGCCTCACAGGTCCCTCTGTGAGTTGCTTACTGCAGCCCCTTCCCAGCCCTGGTTTCTTGCTCCCTGCCGGGGCCATACACACACATGCATTGCCCTCCCAGCCCTCTGACAGTTCTTTTCAAACCTCCCTGCCTGTTACAGGCCCACAGCTCCCCTGGGCATGTCTTCCTCCCAGATGGACCAAGTCCTCCTGTTGTCGGCTCAGCCCAGCCTCCCGTGGTCCTTCCCTGCCCCCTCCCACCCCGCGTGTGAGTGCGCCCTCCTTTGTGCTTCCAGAGCCCTTGGCTCCTGCCACCTGCAGCAGACTCCCAGTGCTGGGCCGGCACCCTGTGTTCCTTGGCTCTCTGTCCAGGCCCAGGTCACTCGAGGCAGCTCCCAACTCCTGTCCCCAAGCTTCTGGGCCCTTCCCGCTCCACATGGTTACGTGCACAGACCTGGAAGTGCCTGGGAATTTATACCGCCCCCCAAAAAAGAACCCGATAACTAACAGGCATAGGGGTCCCAGATGGGTATTCCAGCTCCCTCACCCCTGATGGGGACCCCCTGCCCTGTCCCAGAGCCCCTGGAGCCAGCTGTCCTCTGTGGACTGTGCGTGATGCCACATGCTTGGCCTCTTTCCCGCCCAGGCCCCCAGCCCCCCTCCCCTGGGTTTAGGTTTTCCCCCGAGAACACCCCAACTTAATGTACTGCTTTTGTATTTATCCCTTGTTAAAACTTTCCTGTGTCCTTAATTAGTATTCTTCACCTTACCTGACAGTAAGGTGTTTGTATGAAACCCTCACCTCTTCATTCCGTGTAGCTAAGGACTGTTTCTAGTTTAAATGTCAGTGGTCTTATTGAGGGGCTTGTTAAGTAATTGCTTACTGAAGTAATTGAAATATTGAAGTGACTTCTGTTTTCTCAAGATTTTTACATACCGGTGCTCAAAGGAGGGATGTAAGAAGAAAGAGATGCTGCAGGTGGCTTGTGACCAGTGTCGTGGCAATTTCTGTATTCAGCATAGACACCCTCTGGATCATGGCTGCAAACGTGGGAGCCGCCCCATGAGCGTCGCTGGGTGAGAAGAGACTCAGCCAGACGTGCTAGCTTAACCTTTTCGATGTGACGTTTGTCTCTAGTCAAATGATATATCCATGCCATTGACTGCGACGTTCAACTTGGCCTCACGAGCTCAGTGTTCCAGAAAGGAAGTTCAGGAAAGCAAATGTACATTTTTGTATATTTTTGTGTTTTTCAAGAATGAATAACAATAGGAAATTTTTGTACTTTAAAGTAGTTTATTTTAATAAAATGTAGCACCTTAACTGTATTTACTTAAAAAATAAATACTGTAATTATTTCCTGTGGATTTTTGACACATTTTGAAGAACAAACTTGAAATCAGTTAATGCAGTGAAAAGGTTAACACATGCAGTAACGTGAGAGAGCCAGCCCCCAGCCCATGCTGGGGCAGAACAGCTCTGAGCATTGTTCTGTTAAGTTGCTGATGTGAAATGTTTGCTGTAGGAGTTTGGATAAATAGAACCTAAATTAAAGTTGGATTCTAGTCGTACTGGTGCCTATGGCCGCCATAACCAAGTACTGCCGACCTGGCGGCTTGGGCAACAGGACTTCATTGTCTCAGGTCTGGCGGCCGACATCTGAGATCACGGTGTCGCAGGGTCCCCCTCTGGGTGGCCCAGGTGGCTCCCCTGGCTGGTGGTGGGTGCCGGCAATCCTGGGTGTTCCTGGGCTTTTGGACACATCACCCATCTCTGCCTTCATCACACGGCCTTCTCCCTGTGCCTGTCTGTCCAAATTATCCCCTTTTTATAAGGACCCCAGCCACCTGAATTAGGGTCCTGCCCTCCCCACTGCGAGCTCATCTTAACTAATCAAATCTGCAATGACCCTGCTTCCAGACAAGGTCACTTGCTCAGGTTCTGGAGTTAGGACTTGAACCCATTGTTCTGTGGGGACACCATTCAGTGCATTCACTAGCGCTGTTAACCAGACATGCCTTCCTCAATCAGTGGAAACATCTGCCCAAGCTTGTGGTTGAATCAGCCGGAAACATGAGTTACTTTTTAGTTACATTTGTTTCTGTTGTCTGTGGCTTAATTGGGCTGCTAACTTGCTGCTAACGGCGGCCCTAAGCTTAGCCTGCGCCTTTCTTGGTACGCTCTGAAGGCGCCCAAGGCGCTCGCTGAATATTGACCTAACCTTTCTGTGTAGGTGTTCGGCTGTGAGAGCCTCTGAATCCAAGCTGTCGGGCGCTCTAAACACTCTGTCTTCCAGCTGGCTGGCTCAGCGTTTCAGGTACTGTGCAGCTGCTTGTGTGTGTGTGAGGGGGGCGGGCAGTCCTTTGTCCCAGCAGTGATGTGGAAGGGCCACGTGGCGCCGTTACAGCTGACCATGGGAATTACAGCTTAGTCATAGGAACACTCAGGACTTGAACTTTAGCCTTCTGGGACCCAAGTATAAAGGCGGTTCGTTTCAGCTCAGGCGAGTCCAGCCAGATGTCTCTTGGCTGGTTTTTGAATTAAGGACTGTAATCGGCCTAGGTCCCTTCTGTGACCAACCACTTCTAGTTAATCATGACAGACTGACAAAATTAGGTATTCTTCTGTTCTCTTTCAGATCGAAAGTAAAGAGATGACTGTTCAAGCTGGCACATTAACTTTTATTTTTGTCTGTTAACTTTGTGGGTAACTTCGTGCTCTAGTACTTTCATACTTCTAATGGCAAAGGTCTGAGACTTTTTAAAACTTTCTCAATAAAATGTGTAAATTCTTTTGGCAAAATAAACAATCAGGAGGGTATTAATATTGTAAGGTGGGTTAAGCTGCTATAATATCCGCCCCCACACTCCCACCCTCCCCCAAATAAAACAGAGTGGCTTGGAGAGCAAAGGATATGAGTGTGCCAGGTCGGAGGGTGGCTCTGCCCTGGGCTTAGTCAGTCAAGGACCCAGCCTTCCAGAAGCTTCGCCATTTAAACAACAGCCAGCCAATTGAACTGTCTTCAAATGTGGCTTCTGTGGTGATGTGAACCATCTCAGAAAGGGGGTGGGACTTACGCCCACCTTGATAAGGGTCCTTGCCCAGAGGCAGCCCAGCCCACCACCCCCACTCCCCTGCGAGGACAGTCCTATAAGCGGAGTGACTCCAAGCCTTAGACTTACACACACTCACTGGCAGCCTTGGTACATGGCGAGAGAACACTCATGTCCTGGGGCCGTGGGGGTTAGGAAGTAGGGGAAAGAAAATGCCATCCCAAGTGGGTTGGCCTTAATCGACTGCTCACCCAGCTCTACAGTCCAGACACCCCACGGAGCTTGGATTAACGAAGATCCAAGCATCTACTCTTCTGGTTTCATAGTCTCCAAATAAATAGGGGAGGGGCGTGTAGCCAGTGTCCATTCTGCATAATGGGTGGTCAAAACTGTTTCTGCGCTGTCTTATTTACGGGGCTGGTTCTGGGCCCGTGTCGAGCTTCCGCGTGCGTCTGGATTGCCTAGAGGTCTCGCCAGAACAAGCAAGGCCCACTGATTCCATGGGTCTCGGGGCGGGGCCAAAAGCCTGCAATTCCAGCAAGTCCCCAAGTGAGCTGTGGCCAGGCGACCACACAGGGAGAAGCCCCTTTCCTGTGTCTGCGGTGTCGCCGTGGCCGTCACTGGTTGTGTGTCTTGGGGAGCATGTGGAATGCAGTCAGTGCGATGGCAGGACCTAACTTCTACTGTGTTTCCCTGAAAATGAGACTTAACCGGAAATGAAGCCCTAGCGTGATTTTCAGGAGGCTCGTAATATAAGCCCCACCCCAAACAGAAGCCCCAGTTAGGATCGTCAGCCAGACATGACTGTTTGAATAAATGTAGATTTTTGTGCATGAATAAATGAATACATGTAGATTGTTGGAGCAAAAATTAATAAAAGACCCGGTGTTATTTTCAGGGAAACATGGTAGTTCCATTTAATTTATTGACGTTTAAAACTGTTAATCTGACCAGGTATTAGGAAACTTTTAAGTGTGTTAGAAACTTGGGTATGTGAATCTGTTTTGCAAACTGTAAATTTTATGAAATCTATATACAGATCAGGTCTTCCTCAAGAAAATTAATGTCCAAATTGAGAAATATCCATGTTCTGAATCTAAGGCACTGGGTTTTGAGACAGGGTCAGTCATTTGAAAAGTAAAATGTCTCTCTATTAAAAATATGATTTACAGGGCCGGCCGAGTGGCGCATTGGTTAAGAGCTGGTTTTGGGGATGCCAGCGGCCCCGGTTCGGATCCCACATATGAGGGCCAGTGACACTGCCCTCTACAGATAACAACAGCTCTCACCTGGAGCTGGGCTGTGCGAGCCCCGGCAATGGTGTAGGCTGCAGCCCCTGCTGCAGTGGGCTGCCATAGGCTACAGTGAGTGGCCGGCAGCCAGCGTGAGCTGCCAAGAGCCACCGTGAGCGACCATCCAGAGGCCAGCGACCATCCAGAGGCCGGCGACCGATCTGCCTCATTGGGAAGAGCGCAATGACGATACCAACATGGGCCAGTGAAGCAACGTCCTCCGCAACTAGACTGAAGAACAAAAAGACAGCAACTTGTCTGTTCCCCTCCCCCGATTCTCCAACACTGTTCCTCTCCTCCAATTCCCCAATAAAATCTTTAAAAAAAAAATGTATGGTTTACATGTTGATAATATTTTGGATATGATCGATTAAATAAAACCTTAATTTTACCTGTTTTCATTTTGTTTTTAACTGGCCACTAGAAATTTTAAAAATAGGTAGGTGACTGCATTATATTAGTAGATAGCGCTGTTCTTGATCAGCAAAAGTAAAGGACAAAAAACACCCACATTTCCTCAGGGGGCACTGACAGCCCCTAGACCTGCCTTCATTGGGACTGGGAGGTGAAGCATCGTGCTGAGAGTTTTCTGGAAGGCTCCACGCTCCGAGTGCTTCTCCATGTGCTGTGCTCAGAGGTGTCCAAATAGCTCAAAAAGGTGTGAAAGGTTAGGGAAGCACAAGTCCCCTTGTTGCTTGTCACTCTGCCCAGAACCAAGTTGCTGCTCCGTGTAGATTGCATCCAGAAGCTTCTGTCATTTACGAATATCAAGGCCCAGGCCCGCTTTCCTCCCACCCCTGCGTACATATGTAGTCCTCGCCTTAAACAGCTGAGCTGCTTCCGGGGTACTGCATGTGTCCTCGTTTTCCTGCCATCTGCTGGGATGTCCTTAGAGAGTGGTTTCCCACTATTAGGATTGCTGTGCTGACGGGGATATGTATTTTAAATTCGGATAGAAGTTGCCAAGTTGCCATCCAAAAAGTCATACCAACTTCCTCTCCATCTATTTCCCCACACCCTCAACTGTGTTTCATTGGTTTAATTTTTTCCCAATCCGGTGAAAACATCATGGCGCCTTACTTTGAATTGGGGTATCTGTAGTAAAGGAAGTTGACCAACCATGTTTTCCTGAGAATTGCCCATTCGAAGAATTTCAGCTAAGGGAGCCAGCTGGCGTAGGTGCCCCTGAGGGCTCACCAGGGGCGTGAGTTTGTATGCGGCCTGTGCTAACGAATGGGGAAGCCATGAATGCACTGTACCTTTTCAGAAAGAGTGCCAATATTAATATTAGTAGGACGTTTGGAGAATTCTTTCTAGTGTCAAAAGTTTACATGCAGTTTTGAAAGAAGACGCAGCAGTTAAGTCTTGTGCCTGTCTTCATGTGTCCACGGTAGGAAGGGGTTCACTTTGCTTAGCTGTTGGGGAGTGTTCACGAAGCTCTAGGTGGTACAAGGAGCTTTGGTGTTGCAAAATTTGGGAGTAAGTCATGTCTCGACCACTTGATGAGGGAACCTGAGCAGACGGTGTGACGTGTTGGCTGTAGTTTCTTTCTGTACAAGTAGCAGCCACGGGAGTGGCTGGTCGTGAATGGGGCTGTGCTTGACAGATGCCGGAGGAGGGATGCTGTCATTTGCTTTGTCCCTGGCTGTTGGGCATCTCCAGGAAACAGTGTGAAAGTCTTGGACTGAACCCCCAAGCGTCACTGAGGGAACAGGCACTCGGTGTGCACTCAGAGTCCCAGCCCAGCCCGGGAAGCACCTCTCCCCCAGATAAGCGAGTGTGGGGCCCGGGAAGCACCTCTCCCGCAGATAAGTGAGTGTGGGGTCGGCCCCTTCCGGTGTCCCTTGTCTGTTGGGAGGGATTTCTGGCTCCAGGGTGGATGGGGATGGACAGTGAGAGCTCATGTGTGAGCTGAATGTATTCCCTAGCTGGCTGGGAAGACTCGGCATCAGGAACCTCAAGTCCTCAGTCTTACTCCCCACCCGCAACCAGCAGGTGACAAGCGCCCCATGAAGCAGCGCCTCTCCCTACAGAGGCTGCTTGTCTGCTTTTCCTGAGCTGGGCTTGGGTGTCGATCCCGGTGTCCAGTGTCTGGTGTGCAGCCTGCAGTATCAGATGCATTCACAAGATGTCCCCAGAAGGCCTGCCTGTGAACAGGAAGGTGCTAGAAGTCTTTTCCTGGGGAGAACCGGGTGCAGGACGGATGCAGCCAGCCCATCAGTCCTGAGGGAACAGGGGATTTCTTTTTTTAAACGTCTTTCTAATTAACCTTCCAAATTCATTCTTCGCAATAAGCCCAAGACCAAACCTGAAATACAGGCTCTGAAATGAGCCCCTGAGATAGGTCAGTGCCTGACATACTCAGTTTTCCAAGTTTCAAGCTTGAGGATCTGAATCTGTGCCCCTCATTCAGTATTGCACACGTGTGCAGGGTGGTGCGTGTGGGGAAACTGCCTGACTTTTCTATTTGGTCTGCTTTGCTTTGCTGTGTTTTGCCGGAAGGCTATGGAACGTATAATCGGTTTGTAGGGCCTCGCAGAAAGAGCAAAGGGGAGAGGTTTTGGCTGTGATGTTATTGTAGTTACGTGCTGTGTGAAGAGTTGTTTTAATTTCTTTTGTTTGAGTATATCATCCTTTGACTTCTCTGTCCTACTTTAGGATGTCTGGGGGGCACTGCTAAAACCCACATTTGTAGAATTTACCCCCCCCCATCTACGTGATGAGATCTTCTCCTCAGCATGCATTAAAAGCGAAGATTTTCTTGCAATAAATGCTACAAAAATTACTTTTTAGAATGGTCATTTAAAAAAACCATGCCAACAAGCAGAGCAGCTGCTTAATTTTACATTCTGGAGAGTTCTTCATTCTAGCTTTGCTTTGGCTCAATCTTAAGGGGGAAAAGTGCAGTTAGAAGGGCATCAATGTGCCAGTGTTTCTCTCTTCTAGTTTTACATAAACATTCCCTGGAGAAACAGTCATTGGAAAGATGGCTGTTTCCATAGCAATCAGGTAGGAAGCTCAGGGCTCCTAGGCAAAAGGTCAGGCTCTCCCCGTTAGGCGACCTGGCTTTAGCATCCAGGGTGCTGAGCTGTGAAATTATTCACAGGCTATTGGCTGACGTTAGGCTGAGTTGCTTTCTCTCCCTCCCACCCTGGGCCCTCCTCTTGCACTGCCCAGCGCCACCTGTCAATTCTTCTTCCGTGAAGTCACGCCCACCTGCCCTTGTTCCACACCCGGTGGCTGAACTGAACTGCGCTGGTTTTGTCTAAAGCAGAGGTTCTCACTCTTGCTTGGGTGTCAGGAACCCCACCAGTCTTGGTGTTCTGTGATGTACCGAGATGAACGCTGTGATAGCCTGGCATTCTGGCAAAATCAGACACGGAAAAATATACCGGAGTCCAGCATAAGGAAACAAAAGCATCAGAGGCGAAGATGAAGTTTGCAGGGAGACAAGTGGAGAAAATGGTATCACTAATTTTTGCTTTAAATTAGAAAAGCAGCTTTATTCAATTGAAGACCACATCTTAGAGAGACATTTAGGGGTGTTTTGCAAAAGTTGGGCTCCATCCACAGTCGTTCAGATTCTTGTTAAAGCAAGAGGAGTTAACACGTTTCTTGATGTTTACTTATTTAAACTATGAGTGGGATCATTTGTTTTAATTTATCAACTTTACTGTTTAGAGCAGTTTTAGGTTCACAGCAAAACTGAGCAGAAAGAACATCCCAAATACCCTATCTCCACACATGCACACCATCCCCCACTGTCAACATCCCACACTAATTTAATTTTTTTTTTTTGAGGGTAGTGTCACTGACCCTCGTATGTGGGACCCGAACCGGGGCCGCTGGCTTCCCAAGCCAGCGCTTAACCACCGCGCTACTCGGCCGGCCCTACATGCAGATTTTGGACTGCGCGGGAATCAACGCCCCTATTGCCCATGTTGTTCAAGGGTCAACTGTGTACTGTCTCAGATATTAGTGTCATAGTGTTCAATAATGTAGGAAGTGAGCACTATTTCCTTAAGATCATAAAATGTACAGAGCTTCTCAAAACGTTGAAAGTATTTCATAAAGTATGGTATAAAACTGACACACAGGAATCAGTGGTCTTTATTCACATAAATGATAATCAGAAGGTATAATGGAAGAGAAAATGCCCATTTGCAATGGCAATAAAAATAAAATACTTAGGAATAAACTTAACAAGATATATGCAAGACCTGCATCAGGTAAAATTTTGAAACACTTGTGAAAAACCCAAAAGTAGACACAAAACAATGGAAAGACAGTCCTTGTTATTGGGAGGGAAGACTCAGCATCATAAAGATGTCCCTTTTTGCCTAAATTAATTTTAAATCTAAGAGGATCCCAATAAAAATACCAGCAAGCTTTTTTCTGGAACTAGACAAGTTGATACTCGAGGTCGTATGGAAAATTAAACATGAGAAAATAGCAAAGAATGAGACACTGAAGGAAAAGCTGTAAGTGAACGAGCCCTGCCTGACATGACAGCATCCCAGAAAACCTCTGTGATTAAAGCAGTGTTTGCTGGATGTGGATGGATGGACAAGGGGAACAGAATAGAAATTCAGAAACAGCCCCGAGTGCTTATAGTACTCATAAAGAACAGATCTCAAATCCCTGGGGCCAAGATGGGTTTTTACAAGTTGGTGTGGGCTCAACTGTATAGCCATTTAGAAAAAGATAAAATCAGGCCTACACTATATATCACACACCAAAAAGTACTCATTTCAGAAATCGGGAGGTAAAAAATGAAGCCAGATAAGCACTAGAAGAAAACATGGCTGAGTTTCTGTATAACTGGTCTGGGGGTGAGGCTTTCTCACTATATTCAAAAGCTGGGTGCAGTGAAGGACGGGGCTCAGTGATAAGGAACGGCCCAGAACATCGTGAGCAAGCCCAGGGGACAGATGACAAACTAGGAGAAAGTACCTGCAACATACATCACAGGTAAAGGCTGAGGTCTCTAATATGTAAAGAACTGAACACTGAGGGAACACAGATCAGACTCTGGATAGAAAGATCGTGAAGGACATGCACTGAGACGTAGCTTGTGGAAGGATGTGAAGGGCTCACCCTCACTCTGTTAGGAGAGATGCAAATTGAAACCACACCGAGTTCCTGTTTCTCCGTTAAGACTATCAAAACCCTGACGTGGACTGCGTACTCCGTTGGCAGGGCTGTGAGGTATGGGTCCAACTTCATTCTTCTTTTTTAGCCGAGCTATCCTGCCACCCATTGGCAGCTCAGCTTGGGCCGGGAATTGAACTGGTGACCCTGTTGCTCGGAGCTCGCACTCTTTCCAACTTCAATCTTTTTGACGTCCAGTTGTCTGAGCACCATTCCTGTGTCCTTTTGACACGTCACTTTCTTTTCTGTTGTTGTTAGCACTTCTTTTCTAACTGGCTTACGGAGACATTCCAGGCTTGTCTTGTATTGTTCCTGCCCGACCCTGGAATCAGCCACTTTCCCCAGGAGCCTGGTTTATTTTCATGGGGATGGTATTTAGAAACCAAGATCTGTCTGGGTGCTAGGAGTGCTCAGTACTACTGAATGCCATTGCTTCTCGGCCCTTTCAGCACTGAGAGCTATTTTTTACTTTTCTGTATCTTCTCTCTATGCCTCTAGATGAGTTTGGGGGGCTTGGATATGATGGTGACCTTCAGAAAATAGTCCTGGAGATGCCAGGACTTCCTTGAAAGGGTAAACAGGAAGGGGCGAGGGTGCATGGGGAGGTGGGCATGTTAGAACATATTTATTATGAGACCAGAGGACACACCATGACTGCTCACTGGGAGGGCCCAAAGGACCTGCCTGTCACTAAAGTGATACCTTGTCACATACTGGTGAGGGGACCTCAGCATTGCTGAGAAGCTCAGTGGTGGCTGTCCTCTGTAGGCATGGTACAGCAGGAGGCACTTGTGGGAAGCTGACAGCACCCCAGTGTCTGACAAGGCCACACTGCCCTGCTCAGCACTGGATATTAGGGATGCTGCCTTATGGCTGGTCATGTAATATCTCCTGCCTCTATGAACCCATGTGCCTTTTCTTCTATAGGAGACAATATATTTACTACACTTGTGATATGTTCCTGTGGTGCCCCAATGAGCTAACTACGCAGCCAAACACGGGTAAGATCTCCTAAAAGTGGGGAGACAACCCAAGCCAGGCGGTAGTTCCATGGGGGACCCCTGAACTGAGATACTGGGGACTCAAGCCCCTTGGAAACTGAGGCACAGACCTCTGACAAACTCAGGCCAGAAAACTCAGGCCTGTGAGAAGCTGATGCATTTGCCTAAAGGCCCTACTGTGAATAGTCTCCTGAAAGATTAAGTCTTCAGGCCATGAGAGTTCCGGGTAAGAGGCAGCTCTAAGACATCCGCTGACCATGGATTTGTTAATCAGCCTTGTGTGAATTCCTTTGCCCAGTGCCTTGTTGCAGCAACAGATACTGAAGCTTTAATTAAGAAACGGATGCAGCCCTCTGTAGGATAAGAGGTGTGAAACCCTTTTGGTTGCTAGGTATTGTTATTTACAAACGAATAGATTTTAGATGCTTTTACCTTAAACACAGCCACTCCTAGTCTTTTGGTATAGCTCAAGTATACTCTGAGTTTTATGATTGTGTTTAACTGCTAGAATTTAGGATAATTTCTAGATAGTTAAGATAGCTTTAGTAAACATTCTTTAGGTGACTTACAGAAACCGAGTCTGGGTTTCATAGCAATTATCATAATAAAGACAAGGTAATCCTTTAACGGAAGAGTAAGTCATAGTACACCCTGGAGAGAGCACTTTCAGGGGAGTAGAGGACTGTGTAAATCCTGAAAACTACAAACCACCATTAATGATTTGTTACAGTTTGCTTCCTTAAAAATTCTCAATAAAAGCTATGCGCTGACCCGATTCGGGGCTGTCTTCCTTGGCTGAGTCCCTTGGGCTCAGTCGTCTTTGGCTGAGTCCCTTGGTCTCGCTCTTATCTTTCTTCTGTCTCTTGTTTTTCCTTAATCTGCGTCGCCCCTCTCGTGTCCCACTTGCCCTTGCCACGCAGGATGTGACAGGCACTGCCATAGGAGTGAGCTCCCCAGTGTCAAGTGGGGATGTTCGATTTTGGAACAGCAGAAGCTGGGGGGAACACCTTATTGTCAGAAGCACAGCAAATGAGAAGACCACAACAAGCAAGGCCAGAGTGACAACCAAGGGACATATTTATTCCTGCAGCGTAGTCTTGTGGGGCTTCCACTCCAAATGGGATTATTTCCAAGAATGCTCAGCTTTAGAGGCCCTTACCCACAAAGCTGTCACAATCTCTGCAGGTTCTCAGCCTTGTAGTTGCTTCCTCCAGAATCCATTGATCTCTGAGTGAAAAATGGCCCTAAATATAAGGCTTACTTCTCTGGGTCTCCCTGCCTTTTTTTTTTCTGTTTATCAGTCTGATAATATTTCACTGTCAAATTAGTACTCTGATGTCATAAAACATATTTTGAGCAGCTTCTTTAATGTTCTACATGGGAGTCTGATCTGAATCACCTATCCTACATTACCAGAGCTGAAAATAAAAGCAAAAGTAAACAATATATTATAAATGTATATATATATATATATATATATATATATATATATACACACTTTTATTTTATATATTATTTAAGCTTATGTATGGATGAAAACTTTTTTCCTCGTGGTGTCATGAAACCGGTAGGAGCAGTTTGAATTGTTTTTCCTGTAGTTACGAAAGATGGACATGCTTAATACCTGCGGCCCAGAAATTCTATGTGTGTGCCTTACGGAGACTCATATACGTACACAGACACAGGCAGGATACTTATTGTACGTTGTGTGTAATTACCCACAGTTAGGAAAAGTTAGTTATCCAGAAAGGGTGGAACTAGCAAATACTAGGTGGCTGTCCTATGGCCCACCTGCGGCCCTCCCCTGGGAAGCACGTTCCCGGCCAGCTGCCACCCCCCTTCACTGCTCCCACCTAGAAGTTAGTCACCCAACTATCCTCCCTCCCTCCATTCTCATTCTCAAAGTGTCTAGGCTATTAAATGTTTCTAAGAACCGAGCGAGGATATAACTCATGTGGATACATGAGTTAACCACCCAGATGATTAATTTTACCGGCTTTGCTTCAGACACACAGGGTAGAGCTAAGCCCACTGCATCCTTCACCTCCAACCTGAGGGGACCACAAATCTGAATTTGCAACTTTCTTGTAGATACGGTTCTACTGCCATTGAAAACGTTCGCACACGTATAATGTTGGTGACATTTAAATATTGTAGAGTTTAAATTACAGCATTCATCATTTAGATACATTTATTATGTTTGGGACGAATCCCCGGGGACACCGACAGGCGTCGTCCACTCGTTTAAGTCCAAGGGACCACGCACCCGGGGTTTCCCAGGCCCAGAACAGCCGAAACTGAGGTGGGCTGCGGGAGCCTGACCTGCCGCACAGGGGTGGGGTTGCCTGGCAACCGGCAGCTCTCAGCGACCAGCGGCGCCTAGAGATGACGCTGCCGGCTTGCGCCAGAGTCTGGCCACGCCCCCTGGAGGCCGCCGCTGGCCATTGGGCGGCGAGGAGACGGAGGCGGGCCAAGAGCGATGGGCGGTGCTTCTCCGGAGGGCGGGGTCCTGTTACCTGGGCTGCGTGCCTGCCGGAAGCCGGCGTCGGCGGCCACGCGCAGGTGGGCGAGGGCTGCGGAGGCTCGGTGTGGCGGGCTGGTCCCGTGCGGGGCGCGGGCCTGGCGGGGGCCCGGGGCGGGGCGGCGTGCTTTCCCGCGGGGTGGCCCTGCGGGTCTCCAGGACGAAGCTGCCGGCCGCCCCGCGCTTTCTGTCACGGCCTTTCGCGCGACTCCCGTCGCCCTTCCCGCAGCGGCGTCCGCGCGCCCAGGCCACGGGCGAACTTGCATTTCGCGGGGAGGGATTGAATGAATCAGGGATGGGCCGAGCACCAGGGAGAGAACCCCACCGAGCGGCTTGGAGAGCGAGCCGCGTGGATAGCTCGCAGAGCGCGGGGTGGAGGCAGCGCGGCGCGGGGGAGCCAGCCGGGAGCGCGCGTGGCCGGAGCCCCGTGAGCGCAGGGCGGGGGCGGGGCGGGCGGGCTTGGGGAGGGCTGCTGGCTCTGCCGGGGAAATGGGGGACCTCGGGACGTTTTCCGGCAGAGGCGGGACCTGATCTGCTGAGGTGTTTCGAAAGTCATTCAGGACACCGCATTGTAAACGGACTGGAGGGGAAGGAGCAAAGGGGGTGGGTGCTACTGAGTACTGCTGGGGGACAGGGGCCTGCCTTGAGGTGTTGGCTGGATTCTTTTGGCAGCCTTGAGTTTTCTCAGGCAGGCATTTTGGGGTGGGGGTGGGGATTAGGGCCATCATAAGGGTGCTGTTAGAAATTATGTTATGTTTTGTTCAAGTCTTAACAGGCCAAGGCCGAGGCCTGGTAGAGAGAGGGCTGAGGAGCCTGGCTGGAGTTCGGTCAGGACAGGATCTTTGTTGTTAGCACGGGGGGCGGCGGGGGGTGGTCTTTGGTAATCTTGATAGGAACGCTTTTGGTAGAGTGGCTGGGGCGAAAGCCCCATGGGAGAGGGGACAAGGGAGAATGACACGAGAGGAGTTAGAGACAGCGCAAGGGGACAGCTTTTGAGCATTTTGCTGCAGAAAGTAGCAGAAACGCGGAGAAGAGCGTATGGAATCAATAGAATTTTTAAGATATGGGAACTTGTGGTTAGTTCAGTAGAAGGGAAGAATGAATGATGCAGGATGGGGAACTGCTCAGAGCAATGTCCTTGAGTAGATAAGGAATGGGACCCAGTGCTCCAGTACAAGGGTTGGCCTTGATAGGAGCAAGGGCAGTTTCCATTGTAACAGGAGAGAAGGGCAGGAGGGTATTTGTGGGAGCTTATAGAAGTTCAGTGGTCAGGAGTCTGGTCCTCTGCTGAGCACGGAGAAGGGGAGGCGATGTCAGAGTCTGAGAGATCAGGAGAGGTCAGAGAACAGACGGGCTGTCTGGGCGTGGCCGGAGTTGGTGGAATTAGTGGGAGCACTAGTGATCCCCTTGAAGCCATTGAGACCAATCAGCCTGGTCTCCACCCGGCAGGAGCAGGTACTAGAGTGGGGGGTTTGCCAGGCAGGTACCATAAAGGGAGCTGAGAGTGTATGTGAAGGCGATATTGTAACAATGGACCCTGGACATTAAGCCGTGGAAGTGGAACTCAAGGCAGGTGAGGGACACTGAAACGTGTAGCATCCATCAGTGGATGGCAGGTCTTGGTGAGGTTAAAGGACTATTGGACCCCACGGTGCCAAGAGGTGGTGAGCTGGAAAGAGCTGGAAAGATGGGAGGTGGTGGTCTCGGTGGGTGGCATGCTTGGAGTTACTGTAGTTGCAAGGGTTAGAGTTTGGCTATGAACGGGAGAGAAAGGTTAAGGTCAGGTAGCAGAAGGGCAGGAGAGCTGCTGGAGGCATTGGTCTCAGGGGGCAAGTCAGAACTCAGAAGAGTCCTGGACCAAAATAGACAGGAGCAAAGCCACAGCCCTGGGCCCATGCACTGGTGTTCCACTCCTGGCCTCCGTGGACTGACTTCCTAGGGGGTTGTGGGTTGTGAGTGCCTGACCCTCCTCCAGGGGGGGCCTTTGCCCAGTGGGTTGGGATCCCTTCCCTATAACCTGCCAAGACATCAAAAGTGACTTACGTGAGCTGGGTGAGAGGGGACATCTGGAACCACGGGTGGTTTTTTCAGATTTAGAAAAAAGATTTTTTTTCCTATAGGCTAACTTATTTTTTGAAGCTCCTGTGAAGTTACTTTCCAACACTGGATCCTTGGCAGCCTCAGCCTGTTGGCTCTGACTTGTCCTAATCAGTGACTGCAGCCCAGCCATGTTAGCAGTCTTCTCATGTCTGTCTGACCTGGGTTATCCATCAGCTTCCCATTGATGGAATTATTTGTTTGCTTTATTGAATACTTTTTTTTTTTTTTTTTTGAGGGCAGTGTCACTGGCCCTCATATGCAGGACCCGAACCGGGGCCGCTGGCCTCCCAAGACCAGCGCTTAACCACCACGCCACTCGTCCGGCCTTATTGAACACTTTTGAGCTGGTATCTTAAGATAATTTTTTTTTCTTTTATTGTAGTAATTACAGAAAAGTAATAAGGGAAAAAATGAACTTTCTTATAATTCTACCTCCAAAAATGTTAATATTATAATGTATTTCCTTCTTAGTTTTTTCCCTTGTGCATATGTGTATAGAATTCTTCTTACAAAATGAGGGTCATCTTTTCACTTTCTGTTGTATTATGAGTACTTATCCATATGGCTGAATAATATTGCATTAGATGGACCACATTTGGTTTATGCATCATCAGTTGATGGACATTTTGGTTGTTTCCATGTTCCTACCTTTTGGATATTATGACTACTGTTATGAACATTAGCATTCACATTTTTATGTGAATGTGTTCATTTTCTTGAGTGTGTACCAGGGAGTGGAATCGCTGGGTCACATGGTGCTTCCGTGTGTCACCTTTTGAGGACCTGCCAGGATATTTTCCATAGCGACTCCCCTTTTTATTCTCACCAGCAGTGAATGAGAACTGTTTCTCTACCTCGTCATCAGTGGTTATTATTATCTGGATGTCTTTGAGTCTGGCCGTCCTAGTGAGTGTGAAGTGGTGTCATTTGACTTGCGTTTCTCTAGTGATCAGTGATGGTGAGCACACTTTCTTGTGCTTATTGGCCATTTGTGTATCTTTTTTGGAGAGATGTCTGCTCAAATCCTATTGTTCATATTTAAAATGGGGTTATTGGTCTTTTGTCGAATTGCAAGAGTTCTTCATACATCTGGATACAAATCTCTTGTAGATATTGAGACTTGCAGATATTTTCTCCAGCTCTGTAGGTTGTCTTTTTACTTTCTTGCTGACATCATTTGCAGCCCAGACATTTTTTATTTTGATGAGTGAAATTGACCAGTTTTTTTTTTTTCTTTTGCTGCTTATCTTTTTGGTGTCATATCTAAGAAATGGTTGCCGGGCCGGTCGAGTGGCGTGGCGGTTAAGCGCGCTGGCTTCGGAAGCCAGCGGCCCCGGTTCGGGTCCCACTTATGAGGGGCAGTGACACTGCCCTGAAAAAAAGAAAAAAAAAAAAAAGAAATGGTTGCCTACTACAAGGTCATGAAGACTTACTCCTATATTTTCTTGTAAGACTTTTATAGTTTAGCTTTGAAACTTAGGTTTTCAGTCCTTTTGAGTTAATTTTTTGTATATGATGCGAGGCGGACTCCAACTTCCTTCTTTTGCATGTGGATGCCCAGGTGTCCCCACACCATTTGTTGAAAAGGCTGTTCTTTCCCATTGAATGGTCTTGGCTCCCTTGTCAATAATCAATTGACCACACATGTAAGGAAATGTTGTTCTTTGTACAAGCGTTGTCTCAGAGTTATGAGTCACTATCCCTTGGAACTATTAAAAGAAACCTTTTTGTAATGTGGAAAAGTCTCCTCCGCTTTTTAGCAAATAGACTTAGTGATTATGATTAAACTTTTTAATAATCACTTGCAGAATGAATATAAATTTAACTTTTGTGATAACTGGTCTGTAAATATTTGCTAAACTTTTCTTATTTCTCCAACAAAGTAATTGGCTGGCAGAGTCCTTTGTCTTCTGAAAGCCCCTATATCAACAGTCTCTTATCCTTTCAAGATTTCTTATTACACTGCTAATTGAAATTTGTAGCCTCTGGCTTTGGGTGCTTTTTTAGATAAGGCTTAATTAAAGGATGTGGAGCTGGGAATGTTCTGACTCCACATAGTGATGTTCTTTCAATGTGTTAGAATCAGCCACAGTCCCAAGTGGGACAGAGAAGCCCTGTGTGCTGGGGCCGTGTGCTTTTGGAAGCGGCCCGCAATCGACTGCTTCCTTGGTTGTGGGCATAGCTTCATATCCCAGATTCGCCTTTCACTTCCCTGGCTCCAGACCCAGAATCTTAAAGAGCTGTGGCTCTTTTTTTAATAGAGAGTGGTATTTAGAGCCATGGGTTCTAGGTGTTAGCGCTTCTATGCTCTTTTCACTGTTACCATCCTTTTTTTTTTTAGAGGGCAGTGTCACTGACCCTCATATGTGGGACCCGAACCGGGGCCACTGGCGTCCCAAGCCAGCACTTAACCACCGTGCCACTCAGCCGGTCCTTATTGTAATTCTTTTTTTTTTTTTTTTTTTAACGAGGGCAGTGTTACTGTCCCTCATATGTGGGACCGAACCGGGGCCGCTGGCTTCCCAAGCCAGCGCTTAACTACCGCGCCACTCGGCCGGCCCTTTATTGTAATTCTTGAATGGGATTCCATTTTATTGGTTTATCCTAATTTTATTTATTTAATCCTTTATTGGTATATGCATATGATTGGGTTGTTTCTAACTAAAAACAATGTGTCATGAAAAGCAGTACGTATGTCCCTGTTTGTACGGGCTGGTTGTTAAACTGTCTGAGCTCCAAAAGCCCCTTTTACACTCAGCATCGTGATGCTCCTGTGATAGCTTCTGGGCCTGCACAGAATGCTTTCTGTTTTCAGTGCCTTTATAGGTTCAACCCAGAGGGGCCGGAAGCAGGTGGGGGGAGTGGGTAGTGCGGCTTCCAGGCGCCCACACAGCAGCAGCTGGAGTTGGTTCAGTTCCTGCCGCTCCCTTCAGGAATCAGCCTGGTCCCCTCAGAGGCACCCACTCAATTCCCCCCTCAGACACCCCCCTCAACATCCCCCCTCAGCCAGCCCCCCTTAGACATCCCTCCCAGACATCCCCCTCAACATCCCCCCTCAGACATCTCCCCTCAGACACCCCCCTCAGGCACCCCCCGTCAGACACCGCCCATCAGACACCGCCCACAGACACACACCCTGACACCCCCCTCAGACACTCCCCTCAGGCACACCCACAGACACCCCCTCAGACACACACCCTGACACCCCCCTCAGGCACACCCACAGGCACCCCCTCAGACACACCCCTCAGACACACCCACAGACACACCCACAGACGTCCCCCCTCAGACATCCCCCTCAGACACCCCCACCGACCCCCCCCTCAGACACTCCCCTCAGGGACACCCACAGACACCCCCTCAGACACACACCCTGACACCCCCCTCAGGCACACCCACAGACACTCCCCTCGGACACCCCCCTCAGACACACCCACAGACGTCCCCCCTCAGACACACCCACAGACACCCCCTTCAGACACCCCCCTCAGGCACACCCACAGACACCCCCCTCTGACACACCCACAGACACCCCCCCACAGACACACCCCTCAGACACCCCCCTCAGACACACCCACAGACGTCCCCCTCAGACACACCCACAGACGTCCCCCATCAGACACACCCACAGACACCCCTCAGACACACACCCACAGACACCCCCCACAGACACCCCCCTCAGACACACACCCCTCAGACACCCCCTCAGACACCCCCTCAGACACACCCACAGACACCCCCTCAGACACACCCACAGACGTCCCCCTCAGACACACCCACAGACACCCCCTTCAGACACCCCCACAGACACCCCCCTCAGACACACCCACAGACACCCCCCTCAGACACACCCACAGACACACCCACAGACATCCCCCTCAGACACACCTACAGACGTCCCCCATCAGACACACCCACAGACACCCCCTCAGACACACCCCTCAAACACCCCCCCCAGACACCCCCCCACAGACACCCCCCTCAGACACACCCCCCTCAGACACCCCCTCAGACACACCCACAGACACCCCCTCAGACACCCCCCTCAGACATCCCCTCAGACACACCCACAGACACCCCCTCAGACACACCCTCAGACACACCCTCTCAGACACCCCCACAGACACCCCCTCAGACACCCCCTCAGACATCCCCTCAGACACACCCACACACACCCCCCTCAGACACACACCCCTCAGACACCCCCCACAGACACCCCCCCTCAGACATCCCCCTCAGACACACCCACAGACACCCCTCAGACACACCCACAGACACCCCTCAGACACACCCACAGACACCCCTCAGACACACCCACAGACACCCCTCAGACATCCCCTCAGACACACCCACAGACACCCCTCAGACACACCCACAGACACCCCCTCAGACACACCCACAGACATCCCCTCAGACACACCCACAGACGTCCCCCTCAGTCACCCCCTCAGACACACACCCCTCAGACACACCCACAGACACCCCCCTCAGACACACCCACAGACACCCCCTCAGTCACACCCACAGACACCCCCTCAGACACACCCACAGACACCCCCTCAGACATCCCCCTCAGACACACACCCCTCAGACACACCCACAGATGTCCCCCTCAGACACACCCACAGACACCCCCTTCAGACACCCCCTCAGACATACCCACAGACGTCCCCTCAGACACACCCACAGACACCCCCCTCAGACACACCCACAGACGTCCCCTCAGACACACCCACAGACCCCCCCTCAGACACACCCACAGACACCCCCCTCAGACACACCCACAGACACCCCCCTCAGACACACCCACAGCCCTCCCCCTCAGACCCACCCACAGACCTCCCCCCACAGACACACCCACAGACACCCCCCTCACACACCCCCACAGACACCCCCTCAGACACACCCACAGACACCCCCCTCAGACCCACCCACAGACACCCCCCCAAGACACACCCACCGACACCCCCCTCAGACACACCCACAGACACCCCCCTCAGACACACCCACAGACACACCCACAGACATCCCCCTCAGACACACCCACAGACGTCCCCCTCAGGCACCCCCCCCAGGTCCCCTCTCAGACATCCCAGCAGCAGCCAATGTCCCCTCAGAGGAAGAGGGCGCTCCACCCCGACCCTTGCGACATGCTCTCAGGTTCTGGACCTCAACCCTTTGTCTGGGTCCCGCCATCAGTCCCGCGAAGGGAACTGGTATTTGAACTCACAGGCTTTTTCTGTCCTTCTCCATGGAGTTCTGGAAGCTGCTGGGCTTGAGAGGGCAGCGCCGCGCAGTTCACGCCCAGCTTCTGGGATGGCGCGTCGGCCCGGGCGGTGCTTCCTCCCCAGCCATGGCCTCCCCCTGTGGCCCACCCAATGCCCTCGTGACAGCCTGGCGCAGGACGGTCACTCGCGGCCTCCCTAGTTGATGGGGAAATGTGAGTTAGTCCCCAAGAGTAGGAAATAAAAATAACCCGAAATATTCCGTGACTAGGGAATAGACCAGTTTTCACTTTTGGAAAATTTTGATACTGTCATTAAAAATGATATTTCTCTTAATCTTAAAAAGCGTTGTGTTCATGTGTAGTTAGAAATACAGAATATATATGTGAAAACACTTAGAAATAAGAAATTTACCAAAATATTAAATTGGTTATCTACAGGTGATGACACTGACTTTTTTTTAACTTTTGTATATTGTCCATATTTTCTGAAGTACCTTTGCATTTCTTTCGTTCTGGGGAATATGAAACTGTTCTCTGGCCTAAGACCTTTAACGTACGGTGTATTTAGCAATTTCCGTTCTCTGTTGCAGGATGGCAAAACAGAAGAGAAAAGTTACCGAAGCAACAGGGAAAAAGAACAAAAAATTGAAGAAGGCCTCAGCAGAAGAGCCACTGCTGGCACCGGACGGCTCACAGGACCCCAGGGAGGCACGTCCCGAGGTAGGTGCGCGCTCGTGTTGGCCTCACCTGGAGGGAGACAGGTGGGCGTGTTTCTGGCATCGGCCGGGGTGATGCAGAGGTGGAACCAGCTACACCTGCTTATGCTCGGTGCCTCCTGAAAGGAATCCGAGGGCCAACAGGAATTGCAGGAAGTTTTAGGTTGGGACTCCGCGACTGTCTTCAGCCACCACACCTACAGGCTGCTGTTTTGGGTGCCTACCATGTCTTAAAGGGGATTTGGACGGCTCCGTGGAGGCCCGGGAGGGAGAGCTGTGCGCCCAGGAACACGGTGGCCTCGCGTGCCCAGGGAGAGGGGCCCTCACACGGGGATACATGCGCGTGGCCTGGGAATCTGCGTTTAAGAATTCACACCTAAAAATGGTCATATCTAGCGTGACGCAAATCTGCCACAAAAATATGTATACACATTTAACTTCGTTTTATGTAACTGTTGACTCCTGAGTGTTAAAATTTTTCCCTCTATTGAGCTGTCTGTGTAATTCCTAGTATGCAGTTGGTCAAAACAGCATAAGATAGTATATTTTGACAAGTTAGTCAATAGAAAGTCAAATTTGATTAGGTGCACATCACGTAATTGTCCGGCTGGTGGATGAGTGTTACCTGCAGCTCGAGTGACACAGGGTTTGAGATTGTTTTTTGTTCCTGTTCCTTGACTCAGACTATGAGTGCTGAGTAATTGTAGGTAAACAGGAACGGAAGTTCTCTTGTAGCGATGTTGCTTAACTCCTTGAACCCTGAGACTGTCATGTGATTTTTGGCATGTGTTACCATTTATTTTTAAAGCTCTACCATTAAATACCAGCTCTCTTGGGTTCTTCAGTTCTTTTCAGAAGGAAGAATCGGAGGCCACCCGACTTGGCCAAGGGTGCTTTGCTACCGGCACATTTGCTCACTTTCACATCAGTGTTTCAAACTGCGCCTGTCTTTAGTGCCCCAGAGGCTCTGTCGCCCCGAGCAGTGTACCCTAGTAAGTAAGGTGCAAGGTGACAGGTAGCTTTTCCCTCCGAGAATATGGAAGGGCCGTTGTGCAGAGGGAGGTGGGAGAGGTGAGCAGGCCCGTTCTGAGCCTTCTCTCAGGACAGTTTTCTGCACGCGTGCGTGTGGCATCAGGGCCCTGGGAGTGGCTTCCCTGGGACCACCGTGCTGCCGGCACCTTGAAAGTCTTGCCATCAGGGTCCAAGCACTCCAGGACTCCATCCAGGTTGGCAGCCCTGCTTTGGGAGTGGTGTGAACTAGCCCATCCATCTGGCTATGGCAGTGCAGGCAGGGGCTCAGCTGTGCCTGGAGGAGCTGCCCCCTCCAGGGACGTGGGGCAGCCAGTGGGCACCCAGGTTCCCGACTTTCCCCGGGTCCCCCTTTCCCTGCGTTCTCTTTCACCGAGAACCCACAAGGTCTGGGGCCTCATTAGGGCACAGGCACCTTTGCTCCCGGATCAGGAAGCCTGGCTGCTTTCAGCAGCCCCCCGAGTCTTGTTGTGAGTGCGGGCTGTCAGCAAACCTGTTTCCCTGGGCTGACTCCTCTTATTCCCCTATTCTCTCCACCTGAGCCCCGGTTGTGGCTGTTCTTTTGCTTCCCAGATCCCAGATGGAGACCAGTTTCTTAGAGCTAATTGAGCTCCCGTTGGTGGTCCAGTTCACCCTCATTCCTGCAGAACCTCAATTGCACTCCATTTTCTTGGGCCATTTCTCTTCACACTTTCCTGCTTGCTAGACTCCAGTTTCTTTAAAATGAACTTCACACGATCACCTTGGTGATTTTTATTTTGTCATAGAACCCCCAGCTTTCCTTCCTAAGTGGGTTCTGCTTGCTGATCCCTGGCATGACCCATCAAACAGTGTGGGTTTATGGTGACTACTAGCACAGGTTAAAATTTCTGCCCAAGGTTGGTAGTGATGTTTTTTATTTAAAGTGTGTGATTGTTTTCGTTATTGACATGCATGTTGATAAAAAGAAACTTGAAAAACAGAAGAAGCAAGCATTTTGGTATGTTTCTCTCCAGTGTCTTTTGCTGCCTGCTTCTTTGTTTGGTTTCTAACTTAGGGAACAAGGGTCCTGGTGGCGACAAGTGCACTTGTTGAGGGTTAGAGGAGCAGGAGGGCCTGGAAAGGGCCATGGCCCAGGGCCCCGTGTGGGAGCCCCGACTGGCCAGCAGGGGTCGCAGCCCCTCCGTGCGGAGCCTGCCAGCTGGCCTTCGGATCGCCCACAGGTCTGCGGTTCCAGGCACTTGGAAGATTTTCACCCGCCGTTGCTGAGTTGGGTGCTGGGCTTGGGGGCTTGTGTCCTGAAGACCCCTGGTGCTCTTGCCGGGGGCCTGTCTCCCAAGGCATGAAGACGACTCTTCCTGGAGAATATCCTAGTCTCTTCTAAGAAAAACATTTCTTCACTCCCTCTCCGGTTCTCACGGGAAGTTATGGAGAAGAGGTGTCAGGCAGTTTTGAGTGCACAGAACGTTGACCGCTGCACCTGAGTTTAAGCAGGGTGGGTGGACGAGGCCCGGGGAGCACATTCCTGTCACGGGAGCTTGTGGAAAAGTACTGTGCTGTCCCGCCCATGACCCCCCTTCCCTTTTACCCATCCCTCCCCCCCTGGAGGAACCTCTGGAATCCAGTGGAGAATGGAGAAGCCTCTGTCCCCACTTGGGCCACTGTTGTCCTCCCGGAAATGTCCATCTGGGGAGGCCTGCGGGTCACTTCCCACAGGCTCAGCGTCCTGAGCCTGTGCCAGCATGGCTGAAGTATCCCCAAGTGATGACACTTCATGGCCCCCCCAGCGGGAGAGGCGACGTTAAGAGTCCCGTCCCCCACTTGGCTGGTGGGGCTGTCTGCTCTTGTCACTGTCCCCGCTCCCACTGTGCTCAGTTCCGGGCCTTCGTCTGGAATGCCTACAGCCATCTGAGCTGTGCCTGCTCAGTGCCGCTGCCCAGCGCACTGGCCATGAACCTGCGCAGGCCTCGTGGCCTGAACTGCAGGAGGAGAAGCAGGAGGAGCCCCGGTGCCTTCCTCACGTCGTGGTCACCGTTCTTAGACAGGACTCTGCCCATCCTCTTAGGGAGGCCATTCATGAGGTGAGGGTGGGTTCCAGCACTTCTCTCGTCGGAGGGCGCTGCCCTCACCTGTCCTTTCCCTTGCCACGGCTTCTTGAACCCTCCCTGAGAGCCTGGACTCAGAGGCTGGGTGGAGCCGGCCTGGCTGTATCTCCAGGCTCCTGCCAGGGTGAGCCTCCGACTTGACAGGCGTGCGAGGGCTACAGTGGAGGTGACACGAGCTCAGAGAGGCTGCTTGCTCACGTGGATGGACATTGGGGGTGGGATGGGGGGCAGGCGTCTGCAGGTCTGTCTTTCCCCTCCCTCTGCTCTCACTGAGGACATACTTGGAATATCTCTGCTGTCCTAGACACTGAGCCACATGCGGGGGGACCACGGCAACACAGCTGTCACACCAGAGCCAGTCATTGTCTGCCCCGCTGCAGAGGGTACCTAGGCTGAGCCTGCCTCTGCTGGTGTAAATGCGATCTTGCTGCCTGGAGGTGGGACTTGGAGGCTCCGGATGGAGGGGGCTCACTTGGCATAAGAATCCCTTATAGAGCCGGCCGAGTCGCTCAGTTGGTTAACAGTTGGCTTAAGAGTGCGAGCTCTGAACAGGGCCACCGGTTCAATTCCCACATGGGCCAGTGACACGGCGCCCGAGCTGAGCTTTCACTGAGCTGCCAACAGATGGCAGGTGGCTCAGCTGGTGTAATAACAAGATTGCCTGTTCGATGGTGGCTACGCCCACCTGCAACTAAGACTGAGCTTGGCACTTTGAGCTGAGCTGACGCCCGGATGGCTCGGTGGATAGGGCGTTCGCTCTTAACAACAAGGCTGCTGGTTCGACTCCCGCATGGGACGGTGGCTATGTCCACCCACAACTAAGACCGAACACAGCACCTTGAGCTTAGAGGCCACGAGCTGCCGACGGAAGCCAGGTGGCGACTGGCGCCCTCCACAACGAAGATTGAAGAACAACAACTTGGCCAGTCCCCTTTTCCAATTCCCCAACACTGTTCCCCTTCCCCAATTCCTCAATAAAAAAAATCTGGGGAAAAAAAAAAAAAAAAGAATCTGTTATGTTTGCACTGCATGTTGCTGTTTACAAAAGCACCCGATGCTGGATTCTCAACGGCCCTGAGAGGCCGAGGGGCCTGGATGTGGGCACTGAGCTTCACAGAGGAGTCGACCAGAGGTTGGGTCACCTGGCACTTGGATTTCCTATCTTTGGTTACCTTTTGGAGCCAGAGACCTGAAGTGTCACCTGTCCTAGCCCCCGCGTGTAAGTGAGCTGGCTTGGCTGGTGTCCACCAGCACTGCCAAGCCCCATGTAAGGAATACAGCTGACTCATTTTTGGCACCTGCTTGCACACTGTGCACGCCAACGATGATGGGAGAAAGACCTCAGCTGTGGTGTGTGGACTGTCCTGTTAGGAGTGACGTGGAGTGCACAGTGACAAGTGACTTTGGAAGGATTAACTCCATTTTTCCTTCGGAGTATAGTGTGCTCTCTGTTACTTGGGTTGGATCCCAAGTTCCCGGTGTAGGTGTCTCATCCTGAGTGTTTTCATGGGCTTTGCTGAACCCTGACCAGTGGGACAGCTGGGCTGAAGGAAGCCAGTGCTTTGCACCAGCGGGGTCATCGGGGTCACGGAGGCTGTTTATGTGGAGAGGAAGCAAAGCTACTCCATACAGACTATCTTTTCTCCTTCCGGTGTAACCTTGAAAATCCAGTAGGAATTACATGGGCATGAAGCCTGCAGCCCTTCATAAAACCGTTCAATGAGGCTGTGAACTTGACGGCCTTGAGAATTGCTCAGGACCAAAATACTTCATACCAATGGCATTTTGCTTAAAGAAATATTACTGGTCTGGCAGTGGATTTTTTTGTCCTTAAACTAGTGGGGGTTGGGGTTGCTGATCTCCCCAAACAGCTCCCTGGGAGGCTGAACTGGTTTTCTTAGCCGAGGTTCCCTCCCATTGTTTCCATTTTCTGTTCTGACTGCTGAGTGCTAAGTTGCCAAGCATTGGAACTCTAAGTGGATAGACTCGTTAGGGATTCACAGACCGAGTACACTGTACAGACGAGAAAAAGTGAGGCCGGAGACCAGTGATTCCCCGAGGTTCCATCGTTGACCACTGGAAACAGTACCAGTGTGTGCTAGTGTCATGCGTTCCGGTTCCTCTGGGGTGCACACCCAGAAAGGCAGGGGGCGGGTCTGGCCGGGAGAATCTGTTACCCAGTAACTCAGCCTGCCCCCCACCCCCCAGGTGACTTCCCAGGTGTTCACTTCCTCACTTTACACCCAGCGCTGCTGATCAGCCGTCTTCGAAATTTGCTAACCTGATGAGTGAATAGCAGAATTTGTTTTAATTTATATTTTCCAGCTCACTAGTGAAACTGAGGCATTTTTTAGTTATTGTTATTTGTCTTTCTCTCATGGGTTTCCTCATCACATCTTTTGCCTATTTTTTCTGTTGAATTGATTGCCTTTTTTTTTAAAGATTTTTTTTTAAATTGGGGAATTGGGGGAGGGGAACAGCGTTGGAGAATCAGGGAAGGGGAACAGACAAGTTGCTGTCTTTTTGTTCTTCAGTCTAGTTGCGGAGGACGTTGCTTCACTGGCCCATGTTGGTATCGTCATTGCGCCCTTCCCGGGTGAGGCATATCAGTCGCTGACCTCTGGATGGTCGCTCACTGTGGCTATTGGCAGCTCACGCCGACTGCCAGCCGCTCACGCTGGCTGCCAGCCACTCACTGTAGCCTATGGCAGCCCACTGCAGCAGGGGCTGCAGCCCACACCATCACCGGGGTTCGCACAGCCCAGCTGCAGGTGGAGCTGTTGTTAGCTCTAGAGGGCAGTGTCACTGGCCCTCATGTGGGATCTGAACCGGGGCCACTGGCATCCCAAAACCAGCGCTTAACCAATGTGCCACTCGGCCGCCCTGATTGCCTTTTTTTAAACAAAGATTTTTTTTTTGTATATATGACACATACCTTTTCTCAATTTGTTTATCTTTTGATGTTACTGTTTTTCATAGGAGCTTTTTTTATAGATGAGTTTTAAAATTTGATTTTGATTTTTTAAATTGAGGTATAATTGACGGAAAACATTAGGTTCAGGTGTAGTACAACATAGTGATTCAGTACTGGTAGCCATTACCAAACAACCATCACAGTGTCCATAGGAGCTTTACTTGCGTATGTGTCTGGTTTGTTTTCCTTAAGAAGTCCTTCCCTCTTCCACAGTTAATTATAAACATGTTTCCATGTATATTTTTCTCTAGATTTTGTAGTTTTGATTTTTATATATTTTTTAAACTAATTGAAATTTACAGTTGTGTTTTCTGTGAGGTAGGAACCTGACTTTATTTTTTTTCTAAGAGAAAGATACAATTGTCCCATATAATTTAGTGAATATTCTGCCCTTTTTAAAAATTTTTAATTTTCTCTAATTTTTCTTGGGCTTGCATTCTATTCTAATTGATCTATTTTTTTGGTATAGTGCTTGGAAATTATACTTTGGTTAGGTAATGTAGGATGTGATGCAGAATTCAGAGAAACCAAAGGCCACCCGGTGAGCTGGAAGACAGAGCCCACCTTCGCACTTCCCGGCACCTGCCAACTGCCTCAGGACAGAATGGCCCCACGAGCTTTCATATATGTGGGTTCCAGCTTCTGAGTACCCCTCAGTTTGGGTCTGGAGATTTTTTACTCTTTTGTCAGCTCTTTGAGGCTTTATGGAAATTGTTGGTCTTCGTGTTTTGGTCAGTCAGTGGTTTTGGTCACATCCCTCTCTGTCCTCCTCAGAAAGCTGGCCTAAATCCAATCAGGGGCTGGTGAATTTCTCCTGACAGGGCCCAGCTAGGAAATGCCGCAGGCTGTGTGGCCACATGGTCTCCTTCACACTGCTCAGTGCCGGTGGAAGCGGCCGCACACGAGGTGGGCGTAGAGTGTTTCAGTGCGTGTGTCACTGTGTGGCAGTGCTCTCGTGGAGGGCCTGGTGAGACCTGTGCCCCTGGGGGACTCGTTTTGATGTTACCTTAAAAGAATAGTTATTTTTAAAACAATTGTAGGTACACAGTGAGTTGCAAGCACATTATAGGGAGGTCCCGTGTGCCCTTTGCCCGGTGCCCCCATTGGTAGTGGACTGCGATATCAAAACCAGGAAATAGACCCCCGACCCCCAGGCCTCTCTCAGATTTCACTCGTTTTGCCTGCATTCGTGTGTGTGCACATGTGTGTGTGTTTCTGTGCAGTCTCATCACAGGTGTGGGTTTCTGTAACCCCACCACAGTCAAAATTCAAAAATGTTCTGTCAGCACACTTTCCCCTTGTGCCGCCCTTTACAGCCATTCACCCATTGAATGAAGGACATTTCTAGAGCTTTGCTTTTACCAGTAAAGCTGCTGTGAAGCTATGCTTTCCTTTCTCTGGGGAAGAGGCCCAGGAGTCCGTTGCCGGGTTGTTTGGGACGTGCATGTTTAGTGTGTTGAGAAACAGCCGAAGTGTTTCCAAGAGCGGCCGTCCCATTTTACCTTCCCACCACAGTCACATGAGAGACCCAGCCTCCCTGTGTCTTCAGCAGCATTCGGTGTTTCACTCTTGAATTGTAGTCATCGCAGCACGCCCAGAAGAGGACAGCCAGAACTGTCCAAGCAACCGAGAGGGGCTCTGCTGTCTTTCCCAGGCTTTGCTGATACTTGCACTGGCTTTATCAGCTCTGCAAAGTGTCGGTGGGCTGGTAGTGGGGAGTCTCCTGGCTTCTTGGTGGGGCCGTGCTGCCATGGCCCTTGTGTGCCTGCCTGTGTGTGTCTTTCTCCAGGAGCTTTTCAAGGTGGCTGTCCCAGCCACTTCACTGGGTATCCTTCAGAGATAAAGGTGGAGGCGGGGTCCCGGGCACACGGTCTCTTGGTAGGCCGGCCAAAAGCACGTGTGCTCCCCATCTCTGAAGTGGGTATTCTCAGCTCAATTGTTAAGTCTGTGGAAAAGTTGGAAGCCAAGCGGCTTTCCTGCTGCCATGGAGACTCAGCAGTCCTCCCTGGGGCCAAAGAGAACAGCCCTGGCCGCCTTCCCAGCTGTCCTCATGCCGACATCTAAGGCTGCTGCGGTCAGCCAGGGAGATGTCTGTGAGCTTTGCTTCCTTGCGGTCAGCAGAAAATAATTCAGCAAAATGTAATTTAAAAAAAGCAATGTTTATTATTTTTTCCTGAGTTATACATGACCAATGTCAGAGAGAGAGAGGGAGAGAGAGAGAGAAATCAGAAAAACATACAGAAGAAACCAGAGTGACTGATTCTACCTCCCCGAGATTACACTGCAGATAATATTTTGGAGGATGTCCTTCTCAGTGTTTTTACAATCGATGTAGTTCCTCTTCCACGTAGGAGCAACCTTGGGTACTTGTGTTTTCTCGTTTTCGAGGATGACACAGGGAGAAGAAGAGAGCTTGTGATGGTTTGCAGTTCAGTCTTTGATCACTGCCATGAATGGTCATTTCTAAATGCACATTAGCCATTTGGTTTTCTTTTGCGAATGCCTGTATGTTTTTTACCAGTTCTATTGCAAAGTTTAGCTTCTCTGTATTGATTTGAAAACATTCTTTCTACTAAGAGCTGTCTTTCCTTTATGTTTAAGTATCTTTCCAGTTGGTTATTTTTGTGTATGGCCCTTGCCCTAAACAGACAGCTCCTCCGCTGCTCCAGGCTGCAGGGCCCTCCACCCCATCCCGGCTCTGCAGAGAGCAGCTGAGCTCCTGCCGAAAGCTCAGTGTCACTGGGCCTTCAAGCATGGATTAGAAAATGCTACCGCTGTGCAGCGACCTAGCAGGAAGCTGGGGTCGGTGCAGGAGTCACTCACGCAGCATCGGCTGTATCGGCACCAGACCCAAATTTGCACTAACCCACAGTGGGAGCCCCAGTCAAGAAATGAACCCACACACTTGTTTGAACCCATGGAATTCGTGAGGTCTCCAGCAGAGACACATGCAAAACCACCCCCCAGAAACTCCCATGGAGAACAGTTCTCCTGCAGAATGTTCCACAGCAGGAAAGCACAATCACGGGAGGAAAACCATCATGAGAGGCAGCCAGTAAAATAGATGACAGATGTATAGACCACAAGTCAGAAGATCTGAAGACTTTAAATATGTCTAAGATATTAGGAGAGACAATGGAAGAATTAGCATTCTTTACGCTCCAGCATGAGAAACGAACAGCTAGAGTTGAAAAGAAATCAAATTGACATACTAAAAGTATGACCATGGAAATAAAAAACTGAGCAGACAAGTAGGCTAGACACAGCTGAAGAGAGCGTTAGAAGCAGGAAGATAGACTGAGGAAATGCTCCGTAATATGCACAGTGAGGTGGCCAGATGAAAAAACATGAGAGAAGCCAAGAGATGGAAGATCTGGATTACATTTAGTAGGAGAAGGAGAGAATTAGAGAAAGAAGATGAAAGAAAGGCAGCCTTTGAAGAATTGCTGAGAAATTTGTGAAGCTGACCATGTGTGTGGAAGGAGCACATCCAGCCCCACATGGAATAAATAGAATACATTCGTGCCTAGAGACACGGAATGGAACAGTATAGCATTAAAATGAAAGTGTAAAAGCTACCAGAGAGGCAAGGCTGAGTAGCTGGGAAGGAGTGGGCGGCGGCAGCCTGTTCACTGCTGCCTGCAGCTCAGCAGAGGGCTGTCCCCTGGATCCCATGGTGACCGGGCCGATGCCCTGGGTGCCGATGGCACTGACTTCTGATCACAGGCTGGTGGGGGAAGGGGACCTGCCTTTCAGCATGGGGAGCGCAGGGAATAAATTAGCTCCTTCATGGTGTTTCCACAAATCGTGGCAAGTGGTGAAGGATAAGACTGGTTACGTAAAGCTAAGCTGGGAAACGTGTTCACGGGAAAAGCAATATTTGATGATGAGAATGCGTTCCAGAAGTTTTCAGGTGTCTTAAGAGTTTTGAAATGAGAACAGTGTTTTTTCAGTATTCTTTCTTTAGTGGAAAACTAAGCTGGGGAAAAGATGAAAAATAAAATCTTTGTATCTTTTTTCCATGAGACTTCTGTGGGCTCACCATGAAAATAAGATGATCCGGTGTCCCTATGAGAGGCCAAGCGATGGAAAGAGCTGGTCCTTTCTTGGGGCAGCCCCTAGGAGCCCAAGTCCTGGTGACTGTGGGCTCTGTGCTGGGGCCCCGCGGGCTTGTCACCGGCTCAGAGGCTTTCCTAGCTGAAGACCTTCCCTCTAGGCCACCGATAGGATTCAGGGATGGAATTGTCAATTAAGTGTCACATTTGCGTATTTGGGGGAGAGTTTCATTAGAAAAGGTCAAGAGCTGTCTCCAGTAGTTCTGAGCGTCTTCTGACTGTCCCTCGCTTATCCCCAGCTGTCGGCAGTGTGGGGTGGTGGGACGATAGTGGCCCAGAGCAGTTCCACTGTGAAGCGGGAAGCAGGGCGCATCTCCCGGGTTTGGTGAGGGGCAGGCAGCTCTGCAGGTCCGCAGCTCCGCTCCGTCCCTGCATCCGGGTGGCAGGCTCTCATCATCATCGTCATTTTCATGGCCCAGCCATGCTTCGGGCGCACGGAGCGCTAGGCCCGTATCACCACACGCCACCTCCCCGGCCCAGACACGGCACCTGCTGTCATGGCTGCCTCTTTGTTGTCCCTGCCTCTCTCCTCGTCCGGGCCCCGCAGTGTGTGGCGCTGTCACGGTGCCTGGCTCCTCCTGGGTCGTGCTTACCGCCTCGGAGGTGCCTCACCGCTGGCCATGGAGGTGCTGTGTGTGCTGCCTCTTCAGTGTCTTCCCACTTCGTCCAGCTGCCCTGACGTGGACGGGGCAGGATGAAACGAGGGTCACTGCCTCCAGGCGCCCCAACTGTGGACTCCTGGGTGCGAGTGGCACCCCACGCAGGCGCCTCTCCACCATTCCCCTCAGCCTGTCCAGCCCGTCACCTCTGCCGTGACAAGAGGGACCCTGCTGTTCTTGTCACACTCCCATCCCCTCACCTCACCCGGCAGCACCGCACGCTGTCCTGCTCGGGCGGCGCCGGGGCTCCCCGTCACCAGCGCTGCCTGAACCTGCCTGGCCCCAGCCCCTCCTGCCCCGCTTCGTTCCCTCCGGCTGGGGCGTCCTCAAGGACAGTTGGCGTCAGTCTCGCCCCCTCACAGGCCCACACCGTGGAGGGCTCTCGGAAGTGGGTCTTGCCAGACCCGTTTCTGGGGTCTTCATTCTGGCCATGGTCTGGATTGTCTGCTGAGGCCCAGACATACGTTGGGGTGTGAGAAGAATCCACTTACCTGTCTTTGTTCAGAGAGGTCCCAGAAATGTCCCCACGCGTCTGTGCATGTGAGCAGTCTGGTCTGAGTGCCCTATGGCCGCACCACACGCAGGGGCTCACGGTGTCCAGTCTTCGGGCCTGAGGGTGGCCGTGCTGACCAGTATCTTAAGAGCCACTGGTGAGGAACGAAACAGTTTCACATGAAAGGTTAAGAGAGAAAGGCCCCCCCATGCCTGTTTGCGTCCCTGTCCAGTGTGTGTATAAGGACGTATCTTCCTGACGCAGTCAGGCTCTTTGTGTTCCTGTAAAGACGCGATTAAAAGGCGCTCATTTGGAATTCCATTTTTAATTTAATTTTTAAGAACAAAGCCTCCCTTTATAAAGATTAAAACATACCCATTATGAAAAATACAGAAAACGTGGAAAGTTTAGCAAGAGAAACCCTTGGTGTGAGCATATGTGTCATTTTTTCCCAAGTGTTTTTAAAAGCCTGTTTGGTTTTCCAGCTTTCACACATCACTTTAACAATAATTTGTTAGGCAACGAATGATTAAACTCTCACTATTTTTAGTCCATTTGCCATTTTTGAGATTGAACTGAGTTTAGGCCACCTGTCCTGTGGCTTTCCTAGAGAGGCCCAGGGTTGTCACTCCCTTGTCCAGCAATAGCCCAGGGATGCCAGGGGCTGGGACTGTCTCCTGTCTCAAGGAGAGCCACACGGCTGGTGGCAGCACCGGCCAGGAACCCTGGTCTCCTACGTCGATCTCGGTTTCAGTGGCTTGTGTTTTCTCTTCTTGGCTTTAGATGGGGGAGTCCATGTTGTTTCTGTCTTGAAATGGTTGGTCATGGTGCAGATTGCACATTTTAAAGCTTACGGGAAGGTTTGCCCCAGAGGTGCCAAGAGCTGCTTTGTGGTGTGCACGTGCCGGTCCAGTGGTTTTGCCCGGTGTTGCCCTGTCTCCCTTCACCAGAACTGCTGAGCAGCACACAACAGCCCGGCAGGGCGCTTCCAGTCCTGCCCTCGCTTCTGCCCGCCCTGTCTTGGCTGCTCAGAGAGCCACGGGATTTATTGTTCTTAGTGAAGGGAGTCGACACCGCATCTATTTAAGGGAGCTTATTTCATTATCATGTTCACTAATGTTTATCAGGTCTATCTGTCACTGACTCACAGACAATGTACGTAAGAAAGTTATCCAGTTTGGGTCTAAAACGCCAGGATCAGCAGAGCAGGCCGACTGTTTGTTCAGTCGTCTCCAGGTTATTTTGTGATGGCATGAGAAGATTTCCCAGGATGGAGGCTTCACAGCTGGGAAAACAGTTACTGCTTTGAAGCCGGTTTTCCCAGGCACAGAGCTCACGTCTCCCGCTATTCGCAGTGTAAACAGTGTCTAGTTTAACTGGCCAGTCTTGTGGTCAGTCTCAGTGGCACAGGATGGCCTTTGTCCGCGCTGCCTGTCCCCTTGCGACGCTGTGCTGCAGTCAGGCCAGTGCGCATCTCGGTGCCCCCATGACGGCGGGGCTGGCGGGACACTCACACACACGGCAGAGGCTGTCGGCTGCTCCCGTGCTCAGTGGCTCCCTGGCTCGCAGATAACGTCCTTACAGGCTGAGAGCAACAGTGGTGGCTGAGGTCCTGGCCGGCCCCCTGCCCTCAGGTTCCGTCTGAGCCATGCTGCCTCCTCCCGGAGCCTCGGTGAGCCCCACAGCCCTGCGCGTTCTTCAGGACTCAGCACAGTGCCCCCTACAGCCAGACACGTTGAGCCCCTGGGCCACCCTCCTGGAGATCACTGTGACCCCCCCACACACACACTGGCGAGGACTGTAGTGTGTGACTAGGGAATGTGGCAGATGCCCAGCATGGAGCTCCCCGTAAAGATGGGCTCTGCAAATGTTTTGGGAATGAACCAAAAAGTAGGACCTAAGACTGAGGTTTACAGACACGTATCAGTTAGGGTAGAGGCCAACCGTCATGACACAGAGGTCCCCAAATCAGTGCCTGAGGGCAGAAATTTATTTCACAGTCCAGAGTGAGTGGCCTGGCTGGCGCAGCTGACTCACGGCCTTCCTGGGGACCCGGGCTCCTTTCAGCGCATGTTCCCCCTCCCCGGGCGCTATCCCCTGGCTGTGTGGTCATGCATGTGTGTGTGTGGGGCAGGACAGACAGCTTCATCCTGAAGGAGGAACCTGCAAGGGCAGACATGCCTGCCCTCCACCCCTGCCTGCCGTCTTCCCCGTAGTGTCTGCCCATGTGGCTGCAGGCGAGGCATGGGACTGTCGTCTCCGCCAGAAAACCAAGAGCCCGATCAAAACTTACGGGCTCTGTTTCTGAGAGCAGGAAGGGGAGAACAAGCACTGGGGGACGGCTTTGTCATGGGGCCCAACTGGCCCACCTTCCGGGTCAGAGAGGAGGGTTTGTGTGTTCCAAGAAGGGCTGGGGGCAGTGCTTCGGACCACCGGCTTGGGCCACGCAGGCTGGGCTCCGGTGGCAGCTGGCGGGCTGGGACCTCAGGCGCTCGCTTCTCTCTGAGACGTCTGCGCAGATAGTATGAGTGTCACACGGGGTGGCCATAGCATGCCACGCGATGTATCAGAGTGCTTCACGTGGGACCCGTCCGAGCAACTGCTTAGTGAGTGACAGCTGTGGTGCTTCTGCTGGGTTAGAACAATGTATACGTAAGCAGCCGTCCTCTTGGGAAGATGTGATTAACATTTGTGTGGGTCGCATAGAAACTGATTTGAGTGAATTTCTACATTTGTTGCGAGTTAGCAATTTTCTGAATTGGTCTTCTGTTTACATAGATACTATAAAAACCAGTAAGTTCTTAGTAGCATTCTGGCTGTGCAGTCAGAGCCCCACAGAAGCCTCCTGCACCTCCCACGCCCCACGAGCTCTGTGCCCTGGGGCGCATGACACCTCTGTGTCGTGTCCCATCTGTGAAGTGCAAGTGATCACAGACCCATCTCTGGTGCCGGGAAGGGCACATGAGGCCGTGCTCGGGGCAGGCACTCGGTTTGTTTTTAAGGAAGGAGTAAGTGCCATTGTGGCCTGGAGTCCTGGATTTCATACCAGGAGCTGAGCTGCTCGTAGCTTCAGCAGAGTCTGTGATACAGTGCAGCTTTGGGAGTGGAACACGAGGGGTGGTTGGTGTGACAGCCTGCTCAGCCACAGGAATTCCACGGTGACCATGTGCTTGGGTGCTGAAATGTCATTCTAAGGACAGATAGCTGGGGTTTTCCCGTAAGTAGATGTCGTGACTTTTGTTGTTTTGTTTTGTTTTTAGATTTTTATTTTTTATTGGGGAATTGGGGGAGAGGAACAACGTTGGGGAACCGGGGAAGGGGAACAGACAAGTTGCTGTCCTTTTGTTCTTCAGTCTAGTTGCGGAGGACGTTGCTTCACTGGCCCATGTTGGTATCGTCATTGCGCTCTTCCCGGTGAGGCAGATTGGTCGCCGGCCTCTGGATGGTCGCTCACCGCGGCTACTGGCAGCTCACGCTGGCTGCCGGCCACTCACTGTAGCCCATGGCAGCCCACTGCAGCAGGGGCTGCAGCCTACACCGTTGGTAGGGGTCGCACAGCCCAGCTCCAGGTGGAGCTGTTGTTAGCTGTAGAGGGCAGAGTCACTGGCCCTCATGTGTGGGATCTGAACCGGGGCCGCTGGCGTCCCAAGCCAACTCCTAACCAGTGTGCCACTCGGCTGGCCCACCTCTGCGTTCTTGTGCAGGGATCAAGTTGTGGTTTTTCAGAAATAGAGGATTTTGCTCTTGTACTTTCATCTGAAAGAAATCTTCAACCCAGAGGGTGGCGCTCACATCTTGGCCCAGTGTGCACGCTGTTTTTTGCCTCATAGGCTGACATGTTGTTGCCCCAAACAACTGACTTCTGGTCCGTTGTGAGCACCGAGTTGGTGCCATGTCCCCTCTGTGGTGGTGGATGGCTCTGAGTGAGGCACTGTGCTGTTCCTGAAGACCAGCCACGGGGTTTTCTGATGGCAGCCACTCGGGTGCCTCTGCCAACAGCATGTAGGGTTGTCACCCCTTTCTGTATGGAGATGTCTGTCCACCTCGCCAGACTGAATGGGCCGAGCCCTCCCAGAGAGCAGGCTTGGGGGACCCCAGGTCAGTCAAGAGGTGGATGACACATGGGAAGTGTGTGCAAGCATGTGAGTGAGCATGCTGCGTGTGTGCATGGAGCATGTGTGAGAATGTCTGTACATGCGTGGGTGTGAGCCTGCATGTGGAAGTACATGCACGTGTGAGTATAAGCATGCATGTGAATGTGTGTACACTTGTGTGAGCATGTGTGTGTGTGAGCATGCATGTGTACACGTGTCTGCGTGTCTGCCTGCCCTGCTGGAGCAGCCCTGGCCCTTGGCGGCATCCCCAGGCACAAGTCTGGTGCTGCCCCAACGCAGTGCCCGAGAGCCTGGGCTGTGTGTCCTCCCAGGCCAGGGCTCTGCCAGCACCAGTGTCCTCGCAGCCCAAGTCCAGCCCTGGCCAAGGGAAGAATCAGGTTTGGCTAAGCAGCTCTGTGTGCCCGGGTGTCCGCTGGTGCCAGCCGGACATAGGAGCCGCCGGCGCTCTCGTCCGCTTCTCCCTTGTGACATGATTGCCGCCGGCATGTCTGAGGAGGGATCGTGAATCTGTGACAAGGGTGGAGGTTGGAATGCCCCCCTCGCATCTGAACTGGGTTTCTTGTAGTTCCTGCTGGGTGAGAAAGAGGCTCAGAAGTGCCCTGGCCTCCTCAAGGCCCGCACGCCCTCCTCAGACGCACACAGCCGCAGCTCCGACGCTGCTGCTTTGTCACAGAAGCAATCTGAGAGCTGTCTAAGGTTTACAAGCTTATGGAACAGACTTGATTCAGGAAAAACAAATTCCCGGCGCTATGCTTTGCCAACAGGCCTGGCCCTGGAGAGCAGGGCACTGCTGGAGTCACAGGTGGCGGTTATTAAACCAGGAACGCTGGGCCCTTTAGGGACTGAATGATCTGAGTGGGGGGGCCTGAGGCCACTGGCAGCGGGGGCCCGGGTGGGCCTCACGCCCTGGACTTGGGGTGCGTCCAGCTCGATCACTCAGGACAAATCGCGAGTGGCAAGTTCTGTCTTCCTTTTTTCCTCAGTTTGCTTTGATTCATTCCTGGCAGATTAAACTGTACTTAAGACTTTTTAAGGCAAAACTGTACACTTCTGGAGTGTAAGGGAAGTAGGAAGTCAAAATGTTTCTGAGTGTTTGTGGGAGATGAACTAAGCTGAGCTTGATGGGGTGGCTGGGTGAGGAGGGGCTCCATCCTTGAGTGACCGTTCACGGAAGGGTCCCCATGGGACAGGTGACCATGAGGAGGGAGGCCAGGCCCCAACCACGACCCATATCCCGCAGGGCTGTCATTCTGAGGCACTTAGGAAGTGCTTCCTCCCGGATCGAGCTCAAGTACATGGGTCAGGGTGGCCCCGGTGGCTTCGGGGCGGGGGCTGGTTACCCCGCCTGAAGGCCTGTCTGGGAGCCGCCTGCTTCCGGTCTCCCTCGGCGGCTAGTGATGGCAGTCAGCTCCTCACTGGCTGTTGCACCGAGGGCCTCAGTCCCTGCAAGTGGGCCTCTTCTTAGGGGTTCGCAGTAGGGTCCCTGGCCCCATCAACATGGGGGAGGGGCCACACAAAAGATGTTGTGTGACCAGCCCGGGAGTATTTCCCAGCGTGTTCACTGCACTCCGGGTTGGAAGCGTGTCACAAGGCCCACCCCACAGCAAGGGCGTGGATGTCAGATGTGGGCTCTCGGAGCGCCGCCCACAGAAGTGGTTATACGTACGTAGCAGCTCACACCCCACCAGCCACGGTGGGAGTCCGTGGTGCGCCTTTTCCCTGGGGGCACTTGGACTTGCCCGGCTTCTTAAGGCAACTCATCTAGTGCGTGCGAGCAGCAGCACGCTGTGGCTCTACGTGGCTGGCGTTCGTGTGGTGGAGGGCAGTGCTCGTCAGTGTGTAGCTGGCGGCCCTCGGCAGATGCCGCCCCTGGGCCGTGGCGCAGGCTCATTTCCCGGCTGCCTTCTCTGTGCGCACTCCCTGTCCCCGCGATGCCCTGTGTCTTGGCCCTCAGAGCCACTGCCACCTGCCCTGACACGATAGCCGCAGCACAGACTTCCTCCTGCCCTCCAGCCCTAAAGCCCATCACACGGTCCGCTTGAACTTCACCGTCGGACAGCGGACTCCAAACCCCACCATCCGGAACCCAAGCCCGCACTCTCCTGAGAGCCTCCCGCCCGCCGCCCGTGGGGGCGATGGTGAGAGCCTCCCGTCCGCGCCCCGTGGGGGCGACGGCAGCACCGCGGCTACACTGGCTCAGGCAGAATCCTGCATTTACTCTTTTTTTTCATTGTGGTCATACGCACAATATAAAATGAACCGTTTGAGCCATTTTAAAGTGTGCCGCTCAGTGGCATTGAACACATTCACGCTGTGGTGCAGCCATCCCCACCGCTCCGTTCTCTCTGGAACTTTCCATCTTCCCAAACTGACGCTGTCCCCATGAAACACTGACCCCCTTCTACTTCCTGTCCCTGTGGGTGTGACTCCTAGGCACCTCACAGAAGTGGGATCCCACAGTATTTGTCCTTTTATCCTTGGCCCCCCTTGTCTCATATTCCCTGGGACCCAGCCCATAAGGGGGAAACCACACCTGGAACCCGCCTGCTTCTCAGCCCTGGCTCCCATCCTGGTCCAGGCCTCATCTGCGTCACTTGGTGTCTCTGCCTCGGCCTCCCTCAAGTTGATTCTCAGGGCCGTGGGCAGTCAGCCCTTGGGACGGAAGTCACATCCTGTCTTGCAGATGTCCCACTCAGGACTCTCCAGTGGCTCCTCCTGGTTTCGTATTGATAATTACAGTTCAGATCCGGGCTTTTCACTTGCCCCTTCTTCCTTTTGTCTGCATCTCCTTCTGCAGCTGTTCGTCCTCCAGTTGAGGGAACTCCTCTGTTCCTAGTTTTCTGCGCGTTTTTATCATGAATAGAGGTTGAGTTTTGTCAGGTGCTTGTTCCCTATCCATTGTTCTCAGCGTGACTTTTCTTCTTCAGCCCACCATGGTGTACCCCACTGACTGACACCTGGGTACTGAACCAGCCTTGCATTCCTGGAATAATCCCCATGTCTTCATGGTGTGGAACAATTTCTATATGAGCTGTGTTCTATTTGTCAATGTTTTCTTGAAGATTTTTGCATCTAGATTCATGAGGGATATTGGCCTGAAGTTTTCTCTTTTTTGTACTGCCTTTGTCTGCTTTCAAATCAGAGTATTTAGTGTTAATTCTTCTTTAACTGTTTAGAATTTGCCAGTGAAACCTCTGGGCCTGGAGATTTTAGGACTTTTTAAACTATGAATTTCCATAATAATTTTAATGCTATTCAAAGTATCTGTTTTCTATGAGCTCTGTGTTGTGAAGTTTGTGCTTTCTGAGGACTTGGTGTATTTCCTAAGTTTCTTTTTATAGCTTTATGTTCCATGCAAATATTTTCAACTCTGACTTTTGTTTCCGTCCATGTGGTGAGCATGGTTGGTGTTTTAAGATCTGCATTTTTTTTTTTTTTTTTTTTTGAGGGCAGTGTCACTGGCCCTCCTGTGTGGGACCCGAACCAGGGCCACTGGCTTCCCAAGCCAGCGCTTAACCACCGCGCCACTCGGCCGGCCAAAGGTCTGCATTTTATATTCCAACATGAAGTCTGTGTGAGTGCTTCTGCATTGCCTGTGTCGCTGCTTTATCCACGCAGCTGCTGCTTTCACTGCTTCCCGGGCCACGGCCTCTGGAAATTATTTAGGGGCATTTCCGAGGCCAGGGATGGCTATGGCCTCTCCAGGGAGCCTGTGTTGGCTCCTGCCAGGTTTCTGGGGTGCAGCCTATGAGGACGAGCTCACATCTTGTGCGAGGCTCATGAGCGCCCCACAAAGCCCCGAGACTGTTTTCTTTCTGTTCCCCCTGTTCCTGAGCACCAAGGAAGTGTGCACGTGTGTGCACGCACACGCGTACTCCGAGGGCTGGGGTGACGCTGGCACAGGGGCTGCCCCAGAGTGCAGCTCTGTGGGGCCGCAGCAGGGACAGGTGCCCTGAGGACATTAGTGGCCCTGGGACTCTGTCACTTACCTCCCCTCTTTCAAGCTTCCTTCCAGAAATCGGTCTGGCAATCCCCCGTCCTTCCCGATTTTCTATAATTTTAAGGTGTTGAATTTTACATAGGCTGCCAGGTCCGGTTGTTTCTGCTGTTGTCGGGTGGGTAGGTCTGAATCAGTCACCTCAGTGGCTTACCAACGGATTCGGGAGTGCCCTGAAACCAGGTGCTGGCTGCCCTGGGAGGGGACTTCTGTGTTGTGACTGTGAGGGCCAGAAAGAACCTTCTGTGTTTTACTCCGCCCGTCACCGGCCTTTGTTTCTTGGAAGGACGAGGGTGAAACTAAGGACCTGAGACAGTGGCCTGCGCACGTTTTCTTCATTTCTGGGCTATTTTCATTTTTGAGTTAGCAAAGAAAGGCTGCATTGTTGCTAAGGATGGACTGTTCTGAGCTGGGCTGTGTCTGGGGCAGCGGAGTCCACTGCCTTCCTTGGGTGTTGTGGCAGTTTATTGTGAGTTCCCCGAAGAGCCTGAGACTGGGGGCCCGGCCTCATCTGTATTCCAGGCGGCGGCTCAGAGGCACAGAGGCTTGAGGACGAGCTGCCGGGGTCCATGTAACAAGCCCTGTTGTCGCTGCCGTGGAGTCGTTGCCGTGGGGACTACAGACGGACGCGGGCCGGACGCCCGGTGGGAAGTGGACCAGGAGGCGGAAGGTGGAGGAGCTGGGCAGGAGCTGTCCAGGCGAGGCGGGGGGGCTGGTGGCAAAGGTCCCTCCGCCGCCAGCGGGTGTGCCTGTTGAGAAGCAGCGCCCGGGAGGGGCAGGCCTGCTGCCTTTGCTAATAGTAACGGGACTCCCGCCAGGACGCCCCACGGCTGATTTCTTGCGATAAGTTTTAGACCGAGTCCACCCGCTATAAAGGCATAGAATTCCACTCAAGTTTGGTGCTCTTTTATTTTGTGCTCCTTTGGTTTTAAAACCCTTGTTCCCAGGCGAGCTCCCCCACCACGGGACAATGGCAGAAATCAGATCACCTCGGAGCAGCTGATGCTTTTCTGGGTGTGTGACAGCGAAGGCTGCAGGTGCGTGTGCACAGCTCACTCATACGCCCACTGAGTGGTCTGCGTGTTGGCTCGGGACCGGCCGTCGTGGGATACCCCGAGCCTTTCACAGGGCTCTCCCAGGCCTCGTGTCCCCGGAAGCTGGCGCTGTACCTGCCTTAGTGCGTCCGGAGCCATGCCCAGTGTCGGAGTGCCCACCGAGAGCTGATGGATGGGGCGCCCCACCCCTCTGGGACCCTCCCACTGCAGGCTTGTGGGCAGAGCCTGTGGGCCAGGTGGGTTAAGGCACCCAGATGGTTTTGCACTGCAGGCTGTGGGTGCGCAGACGCTGGGACGTGGTGGGCGGATGACAGATGACACCGCCTCCCTGCCCCTTGCCTTCCTCTGCTTCGCTGGAAAGCTGGCTGGCTGACTCCCCGCCCGCCCAAACTGGGAAGGCAAGGAGCTAATTAAATCTGCAAACAAGACCCAGTCTGGCCTCCTCTGAAGGCACTCGCTCAGCAGATATTTCTCAGTCGATCAGTCAGTTCATGAAGCAAAAGCTTCCCTTCCCAGTCTCAGTCGGTGACCATGGAAGGGAAGAGGCAGCCAGAGACCTCAGCGGTCCCGACGGCTCACCCACCTGAGTGGAGAGCTGGGGACATCTGTCCATCTGCTGCTCCCCGCCGACCAGCGTGTTTCATCACCTTCGAGTCTCTAACATTTTCCAGGAAGTACTTTATCCCAAACATAAAATAAATAGTGAAAAAGTGACACAAGAATGGCTTGAACAATAAAGCCTGTTTTCTGAGTCCTGAGCACACTGCCCAGTGAGTGTGTCCTGCAATAGGACAGAGCCCGCAAGGTGGCAGCTCGCCCATTGCGTCCTGCGCTGGTGCCTTCTGCCTGCATCCCGCTGATGCCTAGACCGCTGGCAAGGCGAGCGGTGCCCTGTGGGCAGCATGCGGGTCTCCTCACGCCCTGACGAAAGTGCCAACGGCTGGAGCTGGCCTTTGTGGCTTTATGGGCCTCCAGGGCGCAATTTAGTGAATTCAGCCATAATTTTCATGGAAGTTCTTTCCCTCTATTTTCAGTTTAAAAGCATATCAAAAGACATCCCAGATCATTAGTTCCTACTGTGGAAAAGAAAATAAAACTTGAATTTCTGGGCAGTAAGTAAAAAGAGAAAACTAATTAGAAGACTTCTAATAGCTGTTGGGAGGCCACTTCTGGGACTCCAGCCGGCTTGGACCTCTCCATTTTCAGGGGTATGGCTGCTACCTGCTGGCAGAGGGGAGGGCCACTGCTCCCCGTGGTGGGAAGGAACGAGTGAGCCTGGCACACAGTGGCACCTACTTCAAAGGTGGTGTTTTGCATCCAAGTAAGGGAAGCCAACTATAGGAAAAAAATGTGCCTGAGTGATTTCTTTTTAAACAACAGCTTTATTGAGGTACAATTTACCATAAATTCATCCTTTTAGGTGTGTACTTCAGTGCTTTTCAGTATATCCATAGCTGTAGAACCATCAGTATCAAATTTTAGAGTTTTTTCACCCCCCACATGCCCCGTGCCGTCAGCAGTCACTCCCGTCTCCCTCCTGGCCCCCGGGAACCAAGACCTGCCTGCCTGGGCATCTCGCAGATGTGGAACCACACCCTGGGGGTCCTGTGTGGCTTCTTCACTGAGTGTCATGTCCTCAGGGTTCAGCCATGGTGTGACATGTGTCGGCATATCAGTCCTTATGGCCGAGCCACAGTCCACTGTGTGACCGGACCACACCTTGATCACCGCTCTGCTGCTGAGCTCATGTTCCAGCCTTTTGTGTGCAACCCCCCCCCCGCCCAGCACTGCAGTGCACTTCTCTAGACGAGAGCCTTAGTTCCCACAACCTCAGGACCTTTCCCGGTCTCAGGAGCGAGCGGTGACATGGCCCGAAGTACCGGCCTGGCGTGTTTTCTCAAGCAGGTTCCCCTGTGGCGCGCCACACAGCCCAGCCCAATCAGGGGCACACCTCGGAACCACCCCCTGATCTGGAGCACTCCTGCCTTCCTTTCTTCATCTCTTATCACTGAGACATTTGGCTGAATCCCAGCTCCCTGCCCCCACTTAGGATTTTCCCGTGTTCCCCCCGAGCAGATTCACGTTGCGATCCCAGATGAGGATGTGGGCACATGGTGCCCTCCTCGTGGGGCTCGGCCCAAGGCTGCCCCCTCTCTGGGCTGTGTGGTTACTGTCTCGCCTGCATGAAAGCCGGAGGAGGGGGCGCGGCACTGCAGCATCCGCTGCTCGTCAGGGCCCCGGGGGGCCTGCCCTCGGCCCCTGGCTGGCCCGGCTTCCCTGGGACAGTTGCGGAAGGACGACGCCACTCCAGCCCCCGCTGGTCACTCTGCCGTGGCCAGCGCCCTCCCACGTGTTTGTTCCCTCATTCCTGTACGTTGTCTACTGTGTTTTGTTAATTTACATCCGTTTGCACTGGAATGGACTCAGGGGATTTTTGTTTTACAGTAAGTTATAATTATTTACTCTCAAACTGCCCTAGATTTGGCCAGAGGGGACCCATCAGGTGCGTCCCTGTGTCATTTTTATGGGACCCTATCATTTTCTTGATGCTTTTCTTACTTGGATTTAAACGGACGCCTGCAGTTTCCCCACTCCCACGGGGTCTCCCGCTGGTCCTCTCTCCCACGTGTGCACCTCGTGTCTGCGCTGTGAGGGCACCAGCAGCGCAATCCACATGAAGCAGCTTAGAAGTGCCTCGCCTACCGCACACGAGAAAGCTGATTGAAAGGTTTGCGTGAGCCCTCTCCTCGCCTTTCCTGTAAGATGGAAGATCTATACACAGGCAAGCTTTTAAGATCCAGACGCTTCCACTCCTCGCCGAGTGGGGACACATGGTCTGGGAAGGGGAGGGCCATGTCACCTCCATAATCAAGAGTTAATTACTAAGCATGAGGGAAAGTACAGAATCGTATCGGTGCTCACTCTGGTATGTGGTCTCTAAGTGGTTTGCTCTCGCCTGTCAGAACCAGGGCTGCCGCGGGCTGTGGAGGGAAGGTCCCCGGCTCGGCAGCTGGGGACGGTACCTTCCTGGCCACGTCACTGCCATGTAAGGTTGCCAGCAGCTGTCGGCTCTTAGGGCATCCGTTTCTCTGTCTGAGTGACGAGACAGTGTGGACTTCCTGGGCCGCCTTATTGGAAGCTTCAGAAACGAGCCTTGTCTCTAAGACATTGTCTGTCTCCCCAGCCCTTCCCCGTGAGAGCTGCAAGTGAGTCATGATGGCCTCTGCATCTCCTCAGAGCTTCTCCATCACCTCCCTTCAAGCTGGATAAGAGTGGTGTGTACTTAGATGCTCGAGGCGAGCTCCAGTCTGTGCCTGTGTTCTGTGACGGAGTGGCCAACACTGACCTCCAAAGGGGGGCTCAGAAGCCAGCGCTCATGTTGTGAGACGTCCCCGTCGGCCTCTGCAGGCCGCAGTGCCTGGGCATGGTCACCTGCCCTGACAGGGCCCTGTGCTGACGGGCAGCGTGCCGTCGGGGGGCAGGGCAGAGGAGGAGGGGAAGCGTCGGAGGTCCTGTCCCGTCGTTCAGAAGCTGAGGGGTACGGACGGGGCCGTGGTGCTGTGTGAGGAGTGGTGGCTGACAGGAGGGTCTGCAGAGGCTGAGGGAAGGTGTCGTCCTGGGGCCTTGCTCGGGCTCGTCCACACCTCGCGGTCACCTCAGGGGAGGGAGGTGTCCTTGCCACGCTTGGGCCTGGGAGAGGTCTGTCAGTGCCTCCCTCGCTCCTGCACTGGACTTGGGATGTGCACGTCTAAAGTGAGTCTGAGGGACTCGAGCCCCTGGTGATGGCACTTCTGTAGTGTGGGGAATGCCAACACCTGCTTGGGACGAATCCTTTCCTGGAGATTCGCAACAGAAAGGACTGTTAAAACTGAAGTGGCCGTTCCCAGACAGGAAGCCCTGCCCTGTGAGGACCCTGGAGGGCCGCTTAGGGCTGTTAGGGCACTTCTGGGGAGGTGGCCCCGGGCAGTGCGGGTGGGGCACGGGCACGGGAGCCCCCAGCTTGCCCTGTGTCCGTGTTCTGAGCCACTGCAGACACCATGGCTCATGCTGACAACCAGAGCCTTCTAGAAAAGCAAGGGCGTGTGGCCTGTTTGCAGCAGGAGTTCTCTCTGGTCCGCAGAGGCGTCAGGCTCCCTGGAGGTGCCAGGTTGCATCCAGGTGGCTGGATGTACTTGTTGGCCTTGTAAGAGTTCTCTTAGTGAGTGAGCGAGGCTTGCTGGGCTAGGGGACATTTCCCCTTTGTGAGGAAGGCGTGATTCTGCTGCCACGGCTCCGAGAGGCTCCCCCGACCCGGACCTGCCCGCAGCAGCTGGAAGAGCCCGCACGGCAGTCCTGACCAAGGCTGCATGTTGTCGGCAGCCATTAGTTCTTCCTTCCCGACATGTTGTCACCACTGTTCCCACTGCTAGTTCTGTGGGGGCCAGCTTTACTGCCCGCCACCCCACTGCCCTGCCATCTCAGCCTCACGCCACACTCACGGGGGGCAGAGAAACAAGCACAGTGTCCCGACCGGCATCCCGGAGCAGGCAGGGGGCCTTCCCTGGGGCAGAGCCTTCATGGCTCAGGCGGCACAGGTGTGACTCAGCAGGTGTGGGCGAGGTGCGGCCCTGAGAGGTGACGGTGCTCGGTGAGCACGAGGCGCACGTCCTCGCCCCTGTAACTCATAGTGCCTTGCTGCTGTGCTGGCGCGTTGTGACCCACGGCGTCTGGGTCACGTCACAGGAGCGTATCTTATCTCCAGACTCCGTTTCTCCCCAGGATGGCGGCTCTTCCTTGACACTAAGATGTTCCATCCAGGTGGCCCCTGATTTTTCCTTTTCTTGGCCAACATCAGAAATGCCTCCTGCCATGAGGCAGCTTGTGTAGAGAGGACGGGAGAGGCACGCCGGTCCCCAGGCCCCTCCCGGCAAGTCCGTGACCTGCATTCACGACCATCGGTGGGCGGCCACAGCTCTGTGTAGGATCCTGGTGGCTGGTGGGGGCGCCTGAGAGCCCGAGCGGGACTGCAGGGCACATCCGGGAGAGGCCAGGGCCAGCGCCGTGAGTGTCTGGGTGCAGCTCCGGTGTCTACACCGCACCGCCGAGCTTCACCTCTGACTGTTCGGTGCTATCTGGGATGGCCGCCTTCAGGGTGGCGTGGCAGAAACGACTCAGAGCTGACATGTTCGTCTTCTGCTCAAGGTACAGCCGTAGTTTGTCCCTGAAGGTCTCCCCGAGGAAGCTGTAGATGAGGGGGTTCAGGCAGCTGTTGGAGAAGGCTGCCAGGTTGACGATGTGGCCCGTGAGGGGGTAGGCGTGACGGAAGGACCGTTGGCAGGGCTCGGCCCCTGGCTGCGTGCGCTGCAGGAGATGCACGCTGAGGAGGACGTTCTCGGGCAGCCAGCAGATGAAGAAGACCAGCGCCACGGTCAGGATCATCCGCAGGGCTTTCTGTCTCCGGGGGCGCAGGCCGCGGTGCCGGTGCCGCCGGTGGGCCTTGACCAGCACCCGGACGATGAGCGAGGAGCAGAGGCCGATGATGGCGAAAGGGACCACGAAGCCCAGGGTGACCTCCAGCCACTGGATCTCCTTGACGTCCGCGAAGCAGAAGCAGATGTCCCCGCCGTGCTGCAGGTGCACGGCCGTGAAGGGCACCAGGGTGACCGACAGCGAGGCCATCCAGATGAGGCCGCAGCTGAGCCTGGCGTGGCGCTTGGTGCGCAGCGCGCCGCAGCGCAGGGCCCGGGCCAGGGCCAGGTAGCGGTCGAAGCTCATCCAGGTGAGGAAGAAAACGCTGCTATACATGTTCACCTGCAGGAAGAGCGCCATGAAGGTGCAGAGCGCGGCCATGTCGTAGTAGCGCTCGTGCAGGTTGAACACCTCGATCAGCGAGTCGGCCACCAGCGTGAGGTCGGCCGCCGCCAGGTTCACGAAGTACAGGTCGGGCACCGTCATCTTGTCCCAGAAGCTGATGTTCACCACCAGGATCAGCACGTTGCCCACGAAGCCGATGGGGAAGAGGAAGATGGTGTAGAGGCAGGACAGGAAGAGGCCGACCGCGTACTGCTGGCGCTCCGAGAGCCCAGCCGTCTGGTTCCCCAGGGCGGCGCCGCTCAGCACCTGGCACAGCTCGAGGGCCGTAGAGGTGCCGTTGCAGGCGCCGGTGCTCGGCTCCATGCCGAAGACGGGCACCCGAGGAGTCACGGCCACGTCCCCTCGGCAGGCAGCGCTCAGGGCTTGCCGCGAGGCTCACAGCAGCCCCTTCTGGACGGCACACCCATCTTTAGGGGGAGAGGCGCTGCTGCTCTTTGCAGGGAGCCAGGCATCCGTAGAAGCAGGGCCGGCACCAGCAGCTCCTGCAGACAGCCTGGGCTTGCTCTGCACGAAGCTGAGCTGGTGCCTGAGCCGCCAGCCCCCTGGGCCGGCCGGGCTGCTTCTGTCTGCCGGGCACCTGGGAGAGGCAGGGGAGGAGGGTTAGTCGGAGTGGGAGTCTGCGGGGCTCTCCGCCCCGGCCACGCCGGCAGGTGGTGCGGCCAGACCTGGAGGCTTATCGTCTGGGCGACACAGTGGTCACTGGGCTGGGGCACAAGAATGAGGCAGAGGAAGCCCCCGTCGCCTCCCCACGCGCCCCCAGGACCGGCCAGTGAGTCATCCTCATAGCGGCGGAGGCCTTGTCTTTTTTTTAATAGGTGGTAGCAGCCTTCTGAAGGAACGTGGGGACTGGGTTTGGAGATCGTAGGAAAATTACTGTTTGTCCGGAGAGGAAGTAGAATTTATTCCGGCAGCTGTTGGAAAGAGAAATACAGGAAGGGAAAAACCCAGCTTTTCTGAAAGGCAGTGGGTCCAGAACTCTGTGAAAGTGGAGCAGAATCTTTTCTCTTGTAATAAAATGATAAAAGAAATCTCGCTCTTCTGCTAATCCTATCACTAAGCTTGTATGCCAAAAATGAAACTTTTATTCATACTATGAAACAAAAGGAATAGAAAGTAGTAATTGCTTCAGGAAATAATACTGAAGTTTTATTTAGTGTTGTGACAACTAAAGCCTCATATATTTTTGTAATGCTGTTTGTCACCCAGAAAGCAGATGAGGAAAACCTTTCGACTTGCTTCCGCCTGGGCCAGCATGGGCTGCTCACCTGCGACGTGGGCTCCTGGGCCTGTGCTGTGTTCACCCAGCTCCCTGGACATTCTCTGTGGCTCCGCCAGGCACTTTGGGCAGCACCTTTGGTATCTAGGTTGTCTCAGCTGGGCACGGGGAGCTCCTGGCACCGAGGACATCCTGTGGTAACAGGACGGCCCCGCCCAGGGAGGGACCCAGCCCGATGGCAGCAGCGCTGAGGTTGAGAAACCCGGAGCGAATCCAGTGGTCACTTTAAAATGGATTTGAATTGTTTTTCTTCTGTGTCTTTGTTTTACCCCGTGAGATCATTAGGAATTCTTTTTGAAGTGTTACTGAGACCAGATTAGACATTTATTAGGAGCTATTGCTCGAAAACACTGCTTCAACGAAAGAGGAGAAATGATAAGGATTAATCACAGCCATGGTGTCAGTTATTTGAGTGTCCTGTGCCCACTGCTTAGCTGGGGGAGACGGGCTGGGTTCCAGCAGTGCCCTCTTTAATGCCTCTGGACGCCATTTCTTAGCAAAAGCTGCTCAGAACTCTGTGGCGCTCTTGAAATGTGGCAGTGCTGCAAGGTTTTAGAGTGCATTGCCGTGGAAAGCTGAGGTGAGTGGAGCCCACCACAGGCACCTGTAGTTGCTAAGACAGACCGCGTGGGAAGCCTTAGCCGAGCCCTTCCCTGTGTGCCCGCTCGGTGGGTCCGCCCCTTGACGAGTGCCGTTAATGGTCTAACTCAGTATGAAATCTGCTGCTGAGGGCGTCCTCAGAAAACGGACTCAGAATGTATAAGTAGAAAGGTGAGCGCTGAGCAGTTTCATAGTGTTTCCTTTCAGATTTCCACGGCTCGTCCAGATCATGAGAAATGGCACACTGCTGACAGAGGTAGGAGGCCTGTGTGTTTGTAAAGCAAAGGAAACCCACCTGTGACTTCCTGGGTCAGGCGCGCGTTTTCGTTGGAAGAGCGACTGAAAGGCTGTGCCGTAAGGCCGAGCAGGGTGCCCCACGTCCTTGGGGCCGGACAGGTCCTTTTTGAACAAAAGGGGACAGAATACTGGATAACAGTGTTGTTGCATGCGCTAGGAAAAGGGCCCGCGTGCTGAGCCCCTTTCTCCAGGCATGCTGAGGTGCTGAGACCGCGGACGCAAAGCCTGGGTGTCCCCCACGTGGGGTGGGTCTCTGTCTGGCGTCTGGGGAGCCTCGCACCTCTCCCCAGAGGGTGCCCAGTCTGCCCACACCTGCATCCAGCCCTCCACCTGGGCACCCACTGAAGGTGGAGCCCAGGACAGACCCACCTGTGCCGCTGCCAGCAGCCTGACTTGGTGTGGCTTCTGAGCAGACCCTCCTCCTGCCCTCAGCCGCGCCAGCTCCATCGCAGAAGCGACCTGCCTGTCATTGTCACTGATGGCCAGGACGGGTGGTGCAGCAGCCAGCAGGCTTTATAGGCTTCCCAGGGCCGCCCATTCTGCTCCGGACCCGGCAGGCAGCCTCCGGAGAAGGCCAGCGTTAACCATTTTTTTGCTGGCCATTTTTCTCTCACACTGTGGCAATGAGCTCAGTCCCACTAAACAGTCCTATGGACGTGTCCAGTTTAAGTGCTTTTCTTTACCCACGGATACAATTTTTTTCAGGTTTGAAGGGATTGTAAATAGGTCTTGTTTATTCTTTAGATAATAACTTATTGTCATGTGTTGAAACTTAAATATTCTTGCTTGTTTTAGCAGTTGGCTGGCTTTAAAACTAAACACCGTATTTCCTAAGTTCAGAGAGTAGCATGTGAGTTATACACTGGAAATTTAACCTAGGCATTTCATAAAGACATTCACAAAAAGAAATTTAAACCCAAGAAATAGCAGGTTTGGGCAAATAAATTAGGAGTCGGTTGTTCTGCACTCAACATTGGCGGCGTCTCTGCTCTCCCCTTCCCTTTGCCCTGAGCCCACCTGTGTGCACCTGCCCTGCAGGTATTGCTGACAGACCCAGGAGGCCTCCCCCCGCCACCCAGTGCCTGCCCCATGCGAATAAACTTCGCCCAGTTGCCCCACTGTCCTGTGTTTAGTGCTGCCTCCAAGTGCCCCCCCTGCTGGTGGCTGGCGGTTTGCCACCGGCCTGGAGAAGGGCTGGCAGAACTGTGCTGGGGGCCCAGACCCGTGCGGTGCAGGCCGCAGAGGTGAGCGTGGGCCACCCACACCAAGGTATGTAGTTTTGAAGTACTACCTTTGAATTGCTTTCATACTTCCCTCTTGGTGTCTTTTTCCCTTTTTGAGTTTTTGAGGCTGTGCGGTTGAACCCTGAGTGGTCTTTTGCATTACCGAATATAAATAAAGTGAGGTGCTGCTCTGGACCCCACATTTGCCCTTCCCAAAGGACAGAAGCCGCTGGTGGGACAGGGGCTGGTCATGCACACGGGGCACCCCAGTTCCGTGAGCCCCAGGCCCCCAGAGTGGGTGCCTGTGAGCTTCCCATTTTTGTAATGAGTCTATTGCTAATGAGTTTGGTGGCGTTCTGAGTGATAATAATTTACCATACATGTTTTGGGAAACACATATTTTTAGTTTTTATTTATTTTTATTTTTTTTGAGGGCAGTGTCACTGGCCCTCATATGTGGGACCTGAACCGGGGCCGCTGGCTTCCCAAGCCAGCACTTAACCACTGCGCCACTCGGCCAGCCCGAGAAACACATATTTTTCAACACAGAAATCTGAGTTGTATTTTTTATGGAAAAACACTAACATTCAGGGTTTGTTCCAGCTTTAGAATCCAGCCATATTCTCAGGTGTTAGCTTCTTAAACAATTGAGTGACAGGGTAACATAAATGAGGATGATTTGATTTTAGACATATTTCTGGCAGCCGCAAACTCAAGATGATTTCAGCACCAAAAATGTCTGAGCCACCATTTTGAAAGAGACGAGTCATGAGAAAGTACGACTTCCTCCTCAGCTAAATAAATAAATAAAATAAAACAAAACCCAAACCTTGAAATAGCCAAACATGCCACTTAAAAATAGCCACTCGCGGCCGGCCGAGTGGCGCATTGGTTAAGAGCTGGTTTTGGGACGCCAGCGGCCCCGGTTCGGATCCCACCTATGAGGGCCAGTGACACTGCCCTCTACAGCTAACAACAGCTCCACCTGGAGCTGGGCTGTGCGAGCCCCGGCGATGGTGTAGGCTGCAGCCCCTGCTGCAGTGGGCTGCCATAGGCTACAGTGAGTGGCCGGCAGCCAGCGTGAGCGGCCGGCAGCCAGTGTGAGCTGCCAAGAGCCGCGGTGAGTGACCATCCAGAGGCCGGTGACCGATCTGCCCCATCCAGGAAGAGCGCAATGACAATACCAACATGGGCCAGTGAAGCAACGTCCTCCGCAACTAGACTGAAGAATAAAAGGACAGCAACTTGTCTGTTCCCCTTCCCTGATTCCCCAACGCTGTTCCCCTCCCCCAATTCCCCATTAAAAAAATCTAAAAAAAAAAAAAAAATAGCCACTTGCCACTCGCATTTCCACCGCTGACCCCCACGAGTGCCCCACCACTGCAGCTTTGCATTTTCCTGGGGCTGGTTCGCAGGTTTTGTGTTTATGGCTTAGAATCAGCTGCACTGGGGCTGCCAGGTCTGGGAGCCACCACCTCATTAGAGCACTAGGTGGTTAAGTAACTCGTTAGTCCGCACACGTCCAGTTACTGTAGGGACAGGACCCTGATTTTAGGAATTTCAGTCCACCGAACCCTAGTGAATATTTGCGTGCGTGCAGATGGATGGTGCACACCAGGTTCTGCCCAGGGAGGGACCATCCAGTTCCAGTTCCAGAGAGTGTTTATGGGTAGAACGTTCTGGAATGCCAGGCTGAAGACCAGGGTCTTTGTCCCAGCCCACCTTAAGTGATCCCCAAGCCGTGTCCTCAGGGTGAGGCTCAGGAGCCACCTGAAGTGGCTTCTCCCCCTCCCCCACCTCCCTATCAGTTCTCATTTCTCTTTTTCTTTTGTTTTTTTATTATTACTTTTTTTAGCTGAGCCTTCCTGCCACTTGTTAGCAGCTCAGAGGCAGCTCAGCTCAGGCTGGGAATCGAACCAGTGACCCTGTTGCTCAGAGCTCACACTCTTGAGTGAGCTCTTAACCAACTGAGCCACTTGCCAGCCCTTTGTTTATCTTTTTAAAGTTGAGTTTTCTAGTAGGTATGCCTAGGATTCAAGGATCCTTCCATGCTAGCAAGCCACACTCCTCTGAGTTGTCCTGGTTCTCTGGTGGCTCTGTCCTTGAAAAGCACCTGTTCTGTGTGTCCAGTCTGTCACAGGGTGACGGGTAACTGGGTCAGAGCCATGGGGTCTCCCAGGGCCAGTGGTTGGGATCCAGACACCTTGGTGTGGGAGCTGCTCGGCTCCCCACCATCCACTCCCGGCAGCAGGGCCTCTGTGATGCCCCCAGTGTTGGACTTTTGCTTAAAGAAAGGACCCTACTGCCAAAAAGAAAATGTGTGAGGACCACTGATTTCCATTCTTGGGTTTGTTTCCAAAGTGAAATACTTAGAAACTCAGTGAGATCGAATTCTCGAGGTTCACCTTGTACATTTGCTGCCTGGTCCGAGGACCAGACATTTCCCCAAGGAGCCCCGTGTGCACATGAACTTTCAATCACTTTGTTTACTTTTGAAATTAGCAAGCTCTTGGCATCTGTCATTGTGTTTTTACACATTAATTGAGGTCCTTTCACTTCTGGCCAAGCATGAGTAAGGAAAGGAGTTTGTCCTCCTGCTGTTAACCATTAACAGCCGGCTGAGACGTTACACAACTGTTTTCACACACTGGGGCCATCGGCGTGCAGGACTTCCACGTGAGAGAGGGGTCAGCGTGAGGACTGTGTGCCACCAGGCCTATCCCAGCAGCACAGGGGGAGGGGCAGTGATGGGGTTTCTGGGGGACAATGGGCTTTTCTGGGCCGAGGCAGCCGCACTGGCGGCACAGCACCGGAGAGGAGGGAGCCACGGTCACGAAGTGCTCCCGAGGCCTTGGGGCAGCCCCTGGGGTCCGGCTGGATCTGTGCTCAGCGTGAAGATGCGCCCGGCCAGCCAGCGGGAGCGCAGCACCCCCAGCGCTCCAGAGGGCAGGCAGACCGACGTTCCACCCCCACCAGACAGATCACAGGACGCCGGTGACATCTATGACAACAAGTAGAGACCCCGGAACAGGGCACCTGAGTGTTCAGGCTGCTGGAGACCTGACCACAAAGCTTAACAACAACCCTCAGAAGAATCGCGCTGACCTACAAGTACTGAGGTGTCCTTCAAAAGTGACAGCCAAGTTCAGTACTGAATGTGGAACTTTCCCAACGTCTAGCAGCTAATGAAAAGGACGAACCACACAAAGCCGCAGCCTTACCACTCAGCCTGATGCTGCTCGTCTGTGCTGACGGTGCCAGCGGAAGACAGCGTCGCTCTCCACATGGCCCACTTTGTCATCCGTGAGTCTTGTCTCCCCACATGGGCATGCCGTGAGCAGACCATGCCCAGGCATGTATCTCAATAAAGGTTTTATCAATATGTGAGAAGAAGAAGAAGAAGAAGGAATAGAAGGGGAGTGTTTTTGAAAGCATTTAAAATTTAATAGTATATTAGAGAAGCTACTTAAATGGATTAGATCCAAATCCTTATTCTTCCAAAAAAGAATATAAATGTATGAACATGGAAAAGATAAACTCACAAAGGCATTTTTTGTTCTTCAGTTTTCAGGTTAACATTTAAGTATTCATTAAAATAGACAACCCAGACAATGGAGTATTATTTAGCTAAAAAGAAACGAGCCATCAGCCATGAAAAGACATGGAGGAAGTTTGAACGCATGTTACCAAGTGGAAGAGGCCAATCTGAAAAAGCTACACACCGTGTGATCCCAACTGTATGACATTCTAGAAAAGACCAAACTATCAGGACAGGACAAGATCAGGGGTTGTGGGTTGGGGCCCTGGGGAGAAGGTGGAGCACAGAGATTTTAGGGCCGTCAGGAGTCTGTTTGAAATAATGGTGTCATCATACATTTGTCTGAACCCATCGAAGTACAGCAAGAGTGACCTGAATGTAGGCTGTGGACTCTGGATGACAGAGACATGACAGTATAGGTTCACTGAATGTAACAAATGCACCATCTGGTGGGGATGTTGGTAATGGGGAGGCTGTGTATGGTGGGGAATGGGAAATCTCTAAATTCCTCTTAATTTCATGGCAAACCTAAAAATGCTCTTGAAAAGTGGCCGTAGTGTCAAAAAAAAAAAAAAAAATTGAAGCTCTGAAGGTGTAGGGTCCATAAAGCCCGGAGAGCCCTTTCCTTGACATGTCTCTTCTCAATTCAACCAAGAAAATCTAAAACAAATCCAAGTAGAATGCTGCATGTGCATTCTGGAGTAAGATCAATTACTGTATCTTGTACTGTTACGTTTCATGTGTTCTTAGCTTTTCTGCATATCATGTCAAATCGAACAGATGGCGCTTTGGGAACAGCTTTTCGCTGCCCTACCCGGAGCGCCCGGCGGTGGGCACGTGGCCCGCCAGGTCACAGAAGCAAGGAGGGCTGTCGCAGGACTCGTGCCTGCCCGTCCTGGTAGTGCGCATAAGGCTGCGTGTGGTTGTCGGACCTCAGTGAGGATAATAAACTTAGCAACACAAACCTTGTTCGTTCTTGGCAAGATTTACATGGTAGCTGAAGATTAAGCAACCACGACCTCTTAGGACCAGATCATAAAGTTACTTGAATCATGCCTTTCTCAGCCAGTTCCTTCTTGGTTGTTTAGTTGGGGTAGGGCTAGAGAGAGATGCCAGCTAGCAGGCAAACCAACTCGGAGCCCCCGCCGCGCATTCCTGCCTGCACCACCCGGGAATGGTGGCTTCTCCCACTTTCACCTGCCCATCACTTGCAGGGCGTCCTTTAGTGTATTGGTTTGGGTTAGAGCGTCATGTGTAAGTTGAGTCCAGCGCCAGAAAGTTAGTGTTTAAGCAAATGCGTAGTGTTCCCTCACCTGCCAGTCCTGCCCATTTCCGGTGGGCGGGGCTTGGACCTCTCCCTACTCGCTGGAAGGAGAAGCCTCTGCTGCTGGCCTCCCACCTCTCCTGCATCTTCTGGAGAGATGCCCTGGAAGGGTCGGCAGTGCCAGCCGGCACGGCTTGTGCAGGAAGAGGGTCACCAAGGAGTTCACGCAGCTCTCCCCAAACAGGACAAGCTCCGCGAGGCTCAGGAAGAGCTCGTCCCAAGGCGAGCCGATGTCGCCCAGCAGCTGCAGGAGTGCAACGCTGCAGGGGAGTCGGCAGGCAGACGTGGTCAGGGCAACGGCCACCACTGCTGGGTGAGCAGAGCCCATGTCCCTCTGGGGTGGCGCTGCCCGCCGGGCCCACTGGATGACCAGCAGGGTGAGGCAAGCCAGCTCCAGGACGAGCGCAAGCCCACAGCCCAGGCTGACCTTGACGATGTCATACTCAGGCCAGGCGGTCAGCGGGTCCAGCTGGCACAGAGTAGGTCTGTGCAGCTCTCCGGATGTGCCCAGCAGGGCCACCACTCCCAGGGAGCTGCAGAGGGCACAGCCCCCAAGGGCGGCCAGGCCCAGCACAGGCCCGGGGGCCCCCTTGGTGGCCATGAGCAGACAGAAGGAGGGGCCCTGGAGCAGGAACACAAAGAGCGTGGCCAGCTGCACGTGCTGGGCGTTGAGGTAGCAGACGTTGGATAGAAAGCCGAGGACGGCACAGCCCGGGGGGCTTCTGGCCAGATAGTCTGGCCGGCCGGCGGCGGTGAGAGCAGCGTCACCAGCACGTTGGTGACGCTGTGGTCTGAGAGAAACGCGTCCAGGCACCCCAGCCGGGCATGGGCCCGGATGAAGGTGGTCAGGTTGAACAGCCCGGTCACCAGGCTCACTGGGACGAGCAGAGCCACGTAGACCTGCGCACACCTGGAGACGATGTCCTGGGAGGCGATGACGTCTTCCACCGCCGTGGAGACGCGGCTTGGGTACCAGACCCAGGACATGTTGCGGGAGCTCATCCCAGCAGCGCCGGCCTGCAGGCAAGCACACCCCGCGGTCACCGAGGCATCTCCGCCCGGCAGCCAGCTCTGCGGGGTCCCTGCCTCACCCCACTCCCCATGGGCCTGATCGCTCTCAGCCCGTGGTGCATTCGTGCCGCTCACGCAAGCATGAGCACCAGGGGCTTTCACCTCCCTCCCCCCCCAGAGGGGTTCGGTGAAGGATTTGTGGGGACTGCAGCTTTAGGACCCGGATTTCGAGCCCATGCAGTGCACCCTGCTTATCTCGGCCGGGGTCTGTGCCCGCAGGCAGGCAGTGGGCAGAGTCAAGTTTGCATGAGTTGTTGGGTTTTGGACCTAGAGAAGTTCTGACTGGTTCTGGCCAACGTGAGGGACCCTACTCTTCAGGGACCCCGGACCTTGGATGCACCCTGTGGGTTATGATGCTCCTCCGCTTTTATCTGCCATTTGTTTTATTTCAGCCCAGCTGTCAAGACCAAAGTTGGGGCTTTCAATAACAGCCCTGACAGGCTCAGAGCCTTCCTTGCTCATCTTTTGTCATGGAAGTAATTTTGTTTCCATATAAATGCCCCTCCCCCTAAAAGTTAACTAGATAGCAGGTGAGGCTGGGAGATAGTATCATTTTTTATTCAAAGGAGACTGAAGGCAATAAAATTAGAAACTGAGGGGCTGGCCGAGTGGCGCGGTGGTTAAGCACTGGCTTCGGACACCAGCTGCCCCGGTTCGGTCGCACGTGTGAGGGCCAGTGACACTGCCCTCAAAAAATAAATAAATAAATAAATAAAAATAAAATAAAATAAAATTGGAAACTGAATTTTTTTTTTAGATTTTTTTATTGGGGAATTGGGGGAGGGGAACAGACAAGTTGCTGTCCTTTTGTTCTTCAGTCTAGTTGTGGAGGATGTTGCTTCACTGGCCCATGTTGGCATCATCACAGCTGCTCACGGCGGCTCTTGGCAGCTCACACCAGCTGCCGGCCGGTCACGCTGGCTGCCGGCCACTCACTGTAGCCTATGGCAGCCCACTGCAGCAGGGACTCCAGCTCCAGACAGAGCTGTTGTTCACCATCCTAGCTGTAGAGGGCAGTGTCACTGGCCCTCATATGTGGGATCTGAACCCGGACGCTGGCGTCCCAAGCCAGCTCTTCCCAATGCGCCACTCGGCCGACCCTGGAAACTTAATTTGAATGGAGCACTCCAAGGTAGGCCTGTCTCTACAGCCAGCTTTCATTTTCTCTGTAGGGGAAGCTGTGCGTGCGTGCGTGCGTGCGTGCGTGTGTGTGTGTGTGTGTGTGTGTGTAAGCACGTCCTTGCTTTGGGCCAGGCTGGCAGTCACACAGTGTGACCACAGATTGCAAACACGTATTCAGAAGTAGAGATCCAAAGTGATTAGCCTCGCTTCCCAGCCTGTGACACTAGAGGAGCTGGCTACGTGTCACCCCGACTTGGCATCAGGAAGCGTGTTTCTGACGCACACAGGCTGTCTGGCACGTGGGTCTCTGCACACACAGGTTTGACATGGCCTTTTCTTAGCGTATCACGGGAAGTGACATGAATGGAGCCCGGCAGCCATCCAGAGCCGTTGCCATGCTCATCTTGTTCCTTGAACCTTTGGGTTGGGCCAGACACGATTGTTTCATAAACAGTTGTGTGTCACGAGCACAACTGGAGGACACCCTGATCGCAGCACTGAAGGGCAGCACTGAAGGGGACAGCCCTCCTGTCTGAGGAAGGCGTCAGTAAGCAGTCGTGTGAGCCGAGAGCAGCTCAGCTTGTCAGCTCCTCCGGTGGGAATTCTTTCTTCTTTTCATGTAACTATTCCTTCTCCTTTTCTCTTGAAAACCATCGCTTTCTCCCTGTAATTGGGACCCTGTTTGGGCTTCTGCCGGAATCTGTGCTCCTGCATTGCAATTCTGTGATCCTGAATGAACACTTTGCCTCTTGAACTGGGCTCTTGATTTTAGGTTGATGATCTGACACACACGTGTTCATACATGCACTTTTGCATCTTATGGCTATGTGGTAAACTGAGGCACCATATAAATGCTGACGTGGGCGCATAAATAGCTCTCCTACTCCGAAATACTGCTACTCTCCGTCCCGCAGGCCTGAGGACGCGATTTGTACCCACACGTGCTCCAGGTGTGTGTCTGGCTTTCTCGCTCTGAGAGACACAGAGAGTTGTGATGTTTTCCATCTGCCAGTGCTGAAGGTGATGAGTGAATCCCGGACACGCAGTGACATCGAAATTAAGAATAGTGACTGGGCTGAGAGGAAGCGATTTGGAATATTTATTTAATTAGGGCAAATTGGACAGATGCTTTTGTGCATGTTGCCACAGGTCAGTCCTGGCATCCGGTCTCTGCAGCCAGCTGGTGCTGCACGCACTTCCTGGGGCGTTCGTTGTCAGGGGCAGGAGGACGCGTGCGTCCTGGCCTGGCCTGAGAGCAGGTCTTGGACTCCGGCCCGGTAGAAATGCTTGTTGACTGCTTCTTTCTGCTTTCTGTGCTTTTCTCCAAAGGCAAAGGGACTTCCTGGGGGTGAAGGAGCCCCAGCTTGGCGGTGTCCTCTTTCTCCCCATGGTGACAGGCCATGGCCTCATGGCTCCCAGACAGGAGTGGTGTTCCTGTGCTGACACCTGCTTGCTGCACACGGGCTACCTAAACTCCCGGGCCTCAGCGGCCCGCTCTGTCCAGCGTGCACCGGAACAACCACCTCCCAGCCTGGGGACATACGTTCCAGGCCGCCAGGAAGGCCTCGTAGGACACCCTCGCCCAGGCCGACAGGGCGTGGGCTGCGCTCTCTGCTTGCCTCCGCTTGCTGCCCTGCCCCAGTCTCGCGCGTTTCGGGCTTTTGATCCTTTTGCCTCAGGGCTGTGTGAGCAAAGGCTCGCAGCCTCCAGTGCTGTCCAGACCCAGGCAGAGCCCCCTTCTTGCATGTCCTGTGCCTCAGATTCGGGCCCAGGCGCGCAGTGGCCTGGCCAGTAAGGCCTGAGCGCTGCTGAATCCCTGGTCTGGGGGAAGCCGGTTTGATGGAGACTCGCGGGGCTCACTTGTCTTTGCCTGCTTCCAGGTCCCAGGGGCACCGAGCCCTGCTCCCAGCGGTGCGCCCCAGGCACACACACCTGACTGGGCCCGTCCTGCTGTGGCCTGTCTCACAGTCGGAACAGACCACGTCCTGATAGGAGTCAAAGGTGACACCCATAGGTGGGCTTGGTCAGCCACCTTGTCTGCCGCGCCGGACCAGCTCTCCTCACCACCACTGTCAGATTTTATTTGGAGAGATAACGTAAGAACACATGGAAGACATTTTCATATGAAATTGTCCACAATTCCGGCTTTTCCTCCCAGTCTCCGCAGACAGCGGTTATATCCTAGGCTTCTTTTTGGCCTTGACAATCTCCCCTTCATCCCCCAAAAGAGGGGGTGGGCAGACAAGTGATTGCAGTGGGCTCTTACGAGTCAGGCCTGGTTGACACACTGCCCCCTCTTCTGAGTGCTTACCGGTGCCAGGCGTCACTGGGAGTGCTTTCTATGTAATAACGTACGCCAGCCTTCCCGTTTCCCACAGGAGGCGGGTACAGGTAGAACCCCACCTTACAGCTGAGGCAGCTCATCACAGTGACGAGCAGTTTGCTTCGTCACACGACACACCTGATGGCGTTGAGATGGAAGCCGGGGCAGTAAATGTCACATTTACACACTGTCCAAGTTCCTGTTGGGGCGTGTGCTACAGGTGTGTCTAGTCACGTCAGCACCGCCGCAGCCAGGGCACAGAAAGGCTCCCTCCCTCCTACGCTGCTTTGTGCTGGTCCTCGGTGGTCAGCCCCCACCCCAGTCCCTGGCACCCACTGGCCGTGTTCTGTTCCTGTAGTTAACACTTCCGGAATGTCGGGCGGACGGAGCCCGCGTGTGTGGCCCTTGGAGTCTGGTGCACCGAGACTCAGCGTGATGTGCGTGGGTCTGTGTCGTTGCTGTATTGCTAAATAGCATCGGGCTGCATAGAGGCATCACGACTTGCTTATGCAGTCTCCGTTTGAGTGACGTTGGGGTTTTTCCAGGTTTCGGCCATTATGCGTGAAGTTGCTTTCAATATTTTGCATGAAGTTGCTTTCAATATTTGCACACCGGGTTTTATGTAAATTTTCTTTCTTTTTTTTGAGGGCAGTGTCACTGGCCCTCACATGTGGGACCCGAACCGGGGCCGCTGGCTTCCTAAGCCAGCTCTTAACCACCGCGCCCCTCAGCCGGCCCTAAATTTTCTTTTTTATGGGCGAATACCTTAGAGTGAGATTGCTGGTTCTTACACTGAGTGTGTGTTTCCCTTGACGTGAAGCCACATGGCTTTGCGTCCCCACCAGACCTGCCCCTTTAACACCTGTGCTGTAGCTCCAAGGAAAGCAGAGGTTCTCACCTGAGGCGTGGAATTCTCCAGGAAGAGGGACTGACCCTGCGGGGCAGACCCCGTGGCTTGTCTGCTGCCACTTTCAAACCAAGAGCTGGGGTTTCTGGGGTCCTTCCCTGAGCCCCACAGAAGGGTCCCCTGGGACCTCCACAAGGCCAGACAGATCCTTGAGAACTGTTTGCTTTTTATAGCAGCTCTTAGCCACAGCTCCTTAAATAGCCCCTCAGACGGCTCTAGGAAGCGCGGGCCCCACCTTACCCAGGACTGCTTCCCCAGAGTTAGCAGACGGGGACGTGAGAGCAGCCCGTATTTCCCGGAGGACACGGGGAGGTTGGGGAGCAGGCTGGCGTGTGGGGAGCGCCAGTCTCCTGGAGGCATCGGTGCCCCCCTCCCCGGCCCCCGTGCCTGCCCGGGGTCCCTCGACAGCCCCCAGGACCCGGGCCCTGCCCCACTGGGCCCTTCTCATGGCAGCTGCCCTCCCTTCGCTAATCACTGCTGTTACAGACCTGTATTTACATGGTTGAGTTTTGCATCCAGTGGGAGTTGTGCTAATTCCACTTAGCACTTTGGTTATTAAGTGTTTTCCATGCTTCTACAGTTTTATTGTCATCTAATGGGTGAGTAATTACCATAGTGCTGTGACAATAATTTACTAACTGTGACAATAATTTACTAACAGTCCCCATCCCCCTACGCTTGACCGCAGGAAGCCTCACAACTTGTTTTTCTGTGTAAAAAGACAGTAAAGCTGTGAGGGCAGGAGGCTGCCAGGTGACTGCATTGTCCCAGCTTGCTGGGTGGGGAAGGGCCCCCGTGAGCACAGTGTCACCGGGCGCCGCGGGGCTTCACATTCAGGCCCTGCGTCTTTTGGGAGCTGCCGTTCTCGGCTCCACCATCCGGAGGTCCTGAGCACACAGCTCTGGCCGTGGGTGTCTGCCCCCCACGAGCCCTAACATTGATGGCATGAGAGTGGTGACCACATGAAGCATGGTACACTGCACTGGCAGCGGGAAGGTGGCCAGTGGGAACTGCCAGCTCCCTGGCATGGGGGCGGCCTCGGAGGACCCCGGCCAGCCCTTTCCCCTCCCTGTGGCAGGACTTGGCTTTCTTAGCGCCTTCTGGTCTTGGCTGTGTAAATGTTTCCATTCCAGTCTCCTTGCTCCCTACAGACTTTTGGCTGAGTTGACCGATGAGTCACCGTGTCCGCCCGTGTCCCCGTACATGGTTGGGCGCGAGCTTGCACAGACACTGGGCGTGGCATGCAACCTGGGACTGAAGTCAACCGTGCGCGTGCGGGCCCCCGCCTTGGACCACCATGCAGGGTTTGGGCAGGGCGCGCCGGGGCCCTGGAGACTGAGTGTCAGCCCCCGCACCCTCCTTCCCGACTCAGGCTGCAGGACCGGCCTGAGAGCCTTTCATGGGTGTCAGGGAGAGTAACCTCATTGGAGGACATGGATAAAAATGGGTTCCGTTCTGCCTCTCTTGAGCCTTTGAAAGCCTGTGTGCCTTCCCTGTCTCCCTGGACACACCGACGGCTCAGGCGCGCCTCCAGCAGGCGTGCCTCCGGCCCTGGGTGGGGCTCCTTCCCCTTGACACAGTGGGCGTGGTTCCGCGGCTCCTGCCTTTGTGGGCCCGTCCGCTTGCCTGGGACCTCAGCGGGCCATCATCATCCCCACCTAGACTGTCACCGTCCCAGCAGGCAGAACCCTCGCCCCCACACGTGACATGGGGAAGCCCAGGTGTTTGCTTCCTGGGCCTGTGATCGGAGGCAGAGGACTGAGCGCTGGCTCGCACCCAGCACGTGTCCGCATCTCTGCACAGCGGCTCGATGCACATTTTATCAGACCAGGCGGCCCAGCACGGCGTGCTCGATCCCTTCCCTCCCGGCATCCATCTCACCCTGAAGGCCAGCTGGACAGGCAGCCGCGTGCGCCGGAGGCCCGCGGGACTTGTGTGGTCTGGGTGCTTGAACCTTCCTTTCCAGGCTCCCGCCCACCCCCCAGCACAGAAGCCCAGCCCCACCCACAGCCGTCAAGAAAGAGCCCTACAGTCTGGGTTTCATGCCCCATGAAAACATGCGTGTTCCTGACGTCCCTGCTGTGAGAGACGCGCGTTGCATTCTGCCAGATTGAGACTCCTCCGTAGTTTTGCTGCAGAAGGAAACCCCAGAGCAGTGCCTTACTGGCAGCCCCAGTCGCCGCCCACATGCATTTCTGACCGTTGACCGACCTTTCCTAGCTCCTTGTTTAGGAGACCAAATCAGGGCCACTGTTAATCTTCCCTTAATGAGGGGACCTGAGCAGCCTGCTCCACCATCCCCACTCCACAAATGCTTGAAACATACATTTCTTTACTTTTTTTTTTTTTTTGAGGGCAGTGTCACTGGCCCTCATATGTGGGACCAAACCGGGGCTGCTGGTGTCCCAAGCCAGCGCTTAACCACCGCGCCACTCGGCCGGCCCCTACAGTTCTTTACTTTTTGTTGGAACCAGCCAATAGTATAAACAGACTGGTTTTCAGAGAGAAACAGTTGCTGCAGTGCCTGGCTCCCTCTAAACAAGCACCGCAAATGCAAAGCGGAGAACAGACACTGGGACAGTTGAGCAGGGAGGGTGGGTGCTGCTTCCCGCTTGGCGCTCACCTGTGCGATCCGCGCTCACCTGTGCGAAGGCCCTGCTCCAGCTCCCTGCCGGGGTTCGTAGGGGGTCGAACACAGCTCAGCTTTGGAGGGAGAGGGCCCTGCTTCCAGCCTCACCCTCTCCTTCAGTTGCTCTGTGCTCACGGAAAACACGCAGGCACTGAAACCTACAGCTCTGTAAGGAAAATAGTAATTCGGCCTTAAGTCCGTCAGACCGCATGCCGCATGTGAAGCCAAGTATGGTGTGGCCGCGTGACCCAGAAAAATTCAAGGGGACCTGGGGAGGGAGGTAGCTGAGTGCTGCAGACAGAAAGGCAGTGTGCGTGTCTGTGCTTCCTAGTGGCCAGACTGTCAGCGGTTTTCCTGTGGAGCCCACACACTGGCCCGTTCCAAAACAGTCCCTCCCAGAAAGCAGGCAACGTCTGCTCTGAATATAGGACCCAAAGCCCCACCCAGAGAATGAGGGCAGTGCTGACAACCTATGCAGCCAAAGGCCTCCGGAGGCTCCCCCAGAGCCCTCAGCTCCAGGCACCTGGGGCCTCTGGCCTGGGGGTCTGCCCTTGGCCCCAGCAAGGCGTGGAGGGGGGACGTCAGGTGGCCGGAGTCCGGAGCTTTGGCCTCATCGCCCTGCAGGCCTGTGCCTGGACTTGCTCGGGTCCCGCAGTTAGCGCGCGGGTGCTCGCAGGACCATCTGAGAGCAGTCTCCCTGCGTCTGGTCACCAGCACCCTCCCCACGGGTGGTGGCTTGCCAAGGAGACTGGGCTGGGGCAGGTAAGAGCCTTGGAGGGCTAACTGAGGATGGGGTCAGCAAAGCCCTGAGCAGCAGGGGCGTCTGGAAATGGCCTGGGCCCCCACATTCCTGAAGGAGAGAAGCTCTGCCGAGAAGAGGCAAGCACTCAGAAATGGATCTGGAAACTTGCGCCCGTTCCTCTAGCTCTCCCTTCCCCCGCCCCCAGCCCTAGTTGGAAACTTCAAGTGAGCATTCCTCTTTAAATACCTCCTCCCCTTGGTGGCCACGTCCCTTTTATGAAGCTTTCCCTGTGTGAGATGTAGAGAAGTGGGGAGCTTTCTAAGCAGCGCCCAGTCCATCTGGAGTCACTGACAGCGTCCACAACCCACGTGAGCTCCGTGGAAAACCCGTGGAAGTGCCAAGGAGGCTCTTAGACGAGCCTGGGCCCGAGGAGCTGCTCGCTTGGGAGTGGGGAGGCTCATGGAGTTTGAGGACCGCTGAGGGGGCTGGTCTGCCCCGGAGACGGGAAGCCTGGGGCTGCAGGGGCAGCAGTCTCCTGGCGGCCTCACCGTCCTAGGTTCTCCTCCCTGCTCCCCAGGAGACGAGGTACGTTGGTATTGGACCCCGCCCTGTCCTGTGCGCCCCTGGAAGGACCCAGCCTTGGGTCAGATGCCGATGGGATGTGCGGGGCCAGTGTGGGAGAAGTGGTCCTGAGCTACCCGGACAGTGGGGCGCCCCTCAGGCTCCTGTCTGGCCGGGAGGACCAGCCTGGCACCGGGCACTCGGGGCCCCCGGCCCGTGCTGACCCGAGGGAGCGCGCCTGGAGCCGGGGAGGCGTGCACAAGCCTGGCAAGGTCGCTGGGCTCCGAGTCGGAACGTGCAGCTCTGGGCCTCTCTCTGCACTTGCAAGCCGGTGACCGCGCTGGTCCCTTCTGTAGCTGCACAGTTATTGTAAGGAGCCCGCAAAACGATGGAGCAGGTGGGCCGTGTGGGACCAGGAGGGGGCCTGGGGCAGGGCCCTTGGACGGTGGCAAAGTGGGAGTCCTGCCACTGCCCCGCGTGGATGGTGCCAGCCCCCTGGGTGTGTGCTGTATGTCTCGCTCCTGGCCTGCAGAGCCCCCGTGGCCCGGGCTCCCTCGGCACCAGCTGCAGACGCCAGTGAGGAGGCACAGGCTCAGAGAGCATGTTGCGGGTGTGGGAGCAGTGGAAGGCGGACGAGTGGGGCCCTGGCTTCACCCCCCCCGGAGCCCTGGACCCCCTCAGTCAATCTGGGAGGGTGCCCGACTCAGCAGGGACTGCACCCGGTCACCCCTCACTCCTCATTTCTCCTTTACACGGCCGGCCCTGTATTGAGCAGCCAACTGACATCTCGTTTTAAGGAGCAGTGGCTCCTTTCCCAGGGTGCACTGTCAGGTTCCTGTGGCAGCGCTGGGCGGTCAGGCTCCACGTTCTCTGTGGCAACAGCGCCTGCTCTCGGCTCGGCCGACGAGCCATGCTGTGCCACGTGGCTTCCCCGGGTGTTCCACACAAAACGGTACATCCATGTTCACAGCAGCCAAAACGTGGGATCCGCCCACGTGCCATCCACGGATGGAGGGACACACAACGTGGTCCCTTCACACAATGGGAAGAGGGCGGGGCTCTGACACCCCACAGTCTGGACAAACCTTGCAAACGTGGTGAGAGGAGCCGGGCACGAAGGACCACAAGTGACCCCACTGACATGAAGGGTCCACAGAAGTGCATCTGCAGAGACAGGAAGCCGGGAGAGGCTGGGAGGTTACTCTGTGTGTCATGTCCTGTGGTACCAACAGAATGACCCCTTTTAATGACTTTGTCACTCCTAAAACACTTTTACACATTTAAAAACAGCCTTATCTGCGCCGGCCGAGTGGCTCAGTTGTTTAAGAGCTCACTCAAGAGTGCGAGCTGAGCTCTGAGCAACAGCGGTTCGATACCAGCCCGAGCTGAGTTGCCGTTGAGCTGCCAACAGGTGGCAGGATGGCTCAGCTAAAAATAAATAAATAAATAAATAAGTAAAATAATAATAATAATAAATAAATAAATAAATAAATAAAAACAGCCTTATCTGAGGTATATGTACATATTATTCACGTATCTTAAAAGTATAGTTCAGTGGTTTTTAGTGAATTCACAGTTGTGCAGCCATCACCACATTCTTTTTATTTTTGTTTTTGTTTTTTTAGCTGAGCCATCCTACCACCTGTTGGCAGCTCAATGGCAGCTCAGCTCGGGCTGGGCATCGAACTGCTGTTGCTCAGAGTTCAGCTCGCACTCTTGAGCGAGCTCTTCACCCCCTGAGCCCCTCGGCTGGCCCCCTAGTCACCACATACTTTAAAGCACTCCCCATCTCCAAAGGCTCTGTGCTGCCCAGTTGTCCCTGTTCCCAGCTCCCATCAGCACTTGTTGTTGAGCTGTTTCTTTTGCCTTCCTTGTCCTGCTGCTGTTCAATCAGCAGACTGTGGATCTGTGACTATGAGCTCCAGCCAGGCCGCTGCCTGGGGGTTTCGCTTGGCAGGCTGTGGGCTCAGAGGCCTCTGGGCGACGCTGACTGAGGTGGTGACCTGCCACCCTGCGGATCTGGGGCTCACGGGGAACCCGATGGTCACCTGCCCGAGGCCCCACCGCCCCGCTGGCTGCATCCTGTGTCTCAGCCTCATCCTGGCCTCAGGCGGCCTGGGAGACCTGGACACGGCACCGTGGACAGGCCCCAGGCAGGTGCTGGCGCCTCAGGCAGGGCGCCTCTTCAGATGCTGGGGGGTTTGGGCGCGTGGAAAAATTTTTTCTGAACGGAGTATTTTAGGGTTGTTTGCATGTCTCATACCCATTTCTGATCCTGCCACCTGTCTTTCCAACAACAGTCTGACGGGCAGCCCCAGCCCCAGCGCCTCCCAGTGGGCCTTTCATGAGCGGGCCCTGGGGCCACTGGCCAGGGGCGCCTCGGGGCCACACCCATTCCCGTTGCCTCTTTTGATAAAAAGTTGCTCACAAACCCCCATCGTTCTTTAAAGTCTACATTATCTGTTTCTTCTTTACCTGTCTGTGCCCCTGACATGTGGCACATGCACGAGGTGTTTGGCTTGGAGATGAGGTTCAGCTTGGAGTTGCTGTGTAAACATTGTGCATGGCCACTAGGCAGATACCCAGTGTCTACACCCACCTTCGCTCCTTATCCCCGTGGGAGCCGGGTCCTGTGGATTCAGGGGCTGCCCCTGGGGCTGCATGGGCCTCTCACGGCCAGTGTGTGCACGTGTGTGCATATGTGTGTGTGTGCATTCATGTACATGCATATGTGCCGAGAAGCACCTGTGGACGGAACACCTCTCCACTGCTGCTGCGGGCAGGTTTGTAAAAGCAGCATTTGCTGGGAGTTCTGAAAACTGCGTGGACGGGGACAGTTTCTGCAGGATGCTCCATCCTGGTGTTCGGGGAACACATGACGGGTGCACTGTTTTGCTTTCAGCAGCTGGTTGGGGGTGAAAGCCTCCGTAGAAGTCACTGAATTATGTCGTGTGCTCACCACCTGGGCACCTGCGACCCCTGCCAGGCCTCCTGCTCTGCCCCAGGGCTCCCGCGCGCCCTCCTTCCTGGGCTCCCGAGGCTGGCATTCCTGTGTCCTCAAGCGTGAAGGCCCACTGGCAGCCACTGGGTGGAGCTCCACAGACACGCTGCTCTCAGGCTGTGAGCGATCACCCTGGGAGGCTGGGAACTTAAAAATGCGCAGCTCTCAGTTCCACAGCGTTCTGAACGTTAGTGTCGTATTTCTCAGGTTAACAGAATGCTAATAATGGTGATGGGCCCAGAAGAGCCTCTGGGTGGGCGGTTTTAAAACATGCTGCTCCTCTTTTCATGAAACAGTTGTGTTGCTGACATGTCCTTTACACAGGGAAGTAAGCGCCCAGAGCGTTAGTGTCCAGCTTGAGGGGTGTGGACAGATGTGCACACTTGTGTAGCCAGCACCCTGACGTGTCCGTCATTCCAGGAAGCTGTGTGCCCCGCCCTGCCCCTCGCACACCCGGGCGCCTGGGGTGCACGTGGGTCTGGCTCTGCGGCTGGCCCCGGGGTTGCCGTGTCAGCAGGCCACCCAGGCTTACCTGGTCACCTGGCGGTGGACAGTTGGGTCAAATCCAGCTTGGGGCCCTTAGGCCAGGAGCTGCCATGACTGTCCCTGTGGACACGTTTTCATCTCTGCTGGGGGAGCACCTAGAAGTCGGACTGCTGAGCCGACCACGGTGGTACATCCAACTTCACAAGTGGCTAGGTGACTGCCATGTGACTGTGCCGCCCTGTAAGCCGCAGCACTGTTAGTTCAAATGATGTGTCTCGGGGAAACCCAGTGGGTGTCAGACAGGGAAGGTGGGCAGGAGGTCCCAGCCTAGTATGCAGACGGGATGCAGAGTGACAAGGGCTCCCGGTGACGCCAGAGGCCAGTGAGCAGCCAGGCCGAGGCAAGTCGGTCGAGGGCCCTAAACTCCTTTCTGCTTCCGGCTTCAGTGTTCCTCAGGCTGAACTGCAGAGAACCCTTGCGGCCTAAGGGGCCCTAGAGAAGGTTCTGCATTAAACGCGTTTGGGAAAGGCTGGAAGTTGTGACTGCCTGCGGTCCGGCCGGGGCTCCTACAGAAAAGGCCCCGTGGGACTCACTGCGCCCGCCTTCCCAGACGGCCCGCCTTCTTTCTTTCCCTGACACTCACTGCTGTTGTTTGCTGGGCTCCTCTCTCCTCATCCTTGGCCCCTGCAAACTGACCTGTGTGCTGAGGAGCAGCTGTGGCCCTGACCTCAGGGAGAGGGGTGGCAGGGTGCCTGGGTTAGGGTGGCTCCAGAGCAGCCCCCTAAACTTAGCTTCTGTTCTGTCTGAGAACAGGTGACATGACCCACCTCTCAGTGAAGTTAGGGGTGTTACGTTTAGGGTTATAAGTAGCGTGCGGTGCAGTGCCAAGAACCTGTTGATACCCCACGCCCCCCCCATTCCTTTCCTTCCTTCCTGGGCCACCTCCAGCCGCTCCGCAGCTCGGTGCTGGCCGGGCTGGTTGGTGCGCCTACACCTCCCCAGACGTGCCCTCTGATGGACTTGGAGCAGTATCATTTCTTACGCCAAAGTCGTGATAGGTTCCCTTTGGGGACACCTGGTTTGTTCTAAGACTGTGATTCATCCATCCGCATGCCTGGCAGACCTGCTCTGTGACCTCGTCGCTTCCTGTGCCGGGTGCCAGACGCCCCTTGGGGCCTCAGCGCCCCATGCGCTGCTTGAGTTCTCACGATGATCTTGGACATGAAGGAACAGACGAGGTGACCCAGCTGAGCAATGGTAGCCGAGCTCACGTTTATAGAGCACTTCTGGGTGCTTGACGCTCTGCCCGTGTCTTCCAGGAGTTATTTACTAGATTGTCACAGAGGGCGCAGAGAGAGGCCGAGAACTTGGCCAGGTCACACAGCAAGTAGCAGACGCAGGTCTGGGCGCAGGTTGTGCCAGCATGGCTGCGGTGCCCACCTGCGCCTTTGCATCCCAGCCTGCCCTCGGGGCCCTGGGCTCACCACACTCTCCTTTTAGAACCTGCTTCTTGTGAAAATCAGGACAAGATAACCTATGTCTGGGCCTTGGTCCCCACCTGCCCTGCTCTCAGAGTCCCCGTGCACGTCGGTATGTGTCCCACCCTAGGTCCGACATAACGTGAAACCTCTTCCAGTAGCTTTGACCTTGACCTTGGTAAGGAGCACGTGCACCTGAGCTGCCACAGCGTGGGGTGGAACACTTGTGACATTGACGCAGTGGCCTCATCCCCAGGGCCGTCCTTGCAGCGTGGTGGCCTCCACATCAGACGGAAGGACGCTTGTTTCCTAAGCTGTCATCTTCTGCCGAAATCTTGATGACTTCCTGTTAGGTGGCTTGTCCTTCTGTTGACAGGGGAGTCGAGGGGAGGACACAGTTAGATCAGGAGCCGGTGGCCAGGGCAGAATGACCTCAAATCAGTTAAAGAAAAAACATGGGCAGAGCACCTGAAAAGCGGTCATTGAGAGCAGAAGTGTGAGTGGCCAACAGATACGCGAGAAGGGCCTTGACCTAGTGACAACTGGGGAGCTACCTCAGCACTCCCACCAGGTTGGCAAAAATATGACAGTGTCCAGTGTGGGCGAGGGGGGTGGCAGCCGGCGCGCGCAGGGCTAAAGGTATGCACCTGGGAGAGAGTGTCCATGCCAGCCCTGAGGCCCACTAACAGAACAGAGCAGTGGCTGTGACCGGGCCACCTAACGGAGGGCTAGACAGCCATCAAAGTGACATCAAGTACAGACCCAGGTGGACGTAGCCCCGCTCCTGAGGGATGCACAGGTAGACAGCCACACCTTGAGCAGCAGTCAGGACCGTGGTCACCTGGCCAACACAGACAATCCAGCCGCTTCCACGACACCTTCACAGAGCAGCCCAAGTGTCAGGACATCGTCCCTTCGGAACCCGATGCCTTTGCTTCGTGTCAGAGGAGCGGGCGCACTTGGGAATGTGTCGGGACTGTGTTCATTGCTGCGCACCAGCCTCTGAGAGACCTCAGAAAGCCAGACACTAGAGCTGGCTGAGCTGACAGAGGCTGTGGCCCGTAAGTGCCGTCGTTACGCGAGATGGAGCCCAGAGCAGGAGATGAAGGGACGGTTAGGAGCTGGCTCTGGGCCCCCGGCCCGAGTTTGCTTCCCAGCCCTCCCCTCGTTAGTGGGGTCACTGGTCAGACCTTCCTCGTGGGGTGTGAACAGGGTCCTGAGGGCACTTTGTCCAGTTGTGAGCGCTAAGGACAGGCGGCTGGTGCTGCTGTGGGCGGCGCAGAGGGTGGACTGGCCTAGCTCCTGGCTTCAGAAAGCAAACGCCATGGGAGGGGGGACAAAGGGGCGGATTCCGGCTACAGGTGATGGGCAGCAGGGGTTAGGACCCCGGGCTGAGGCTGGTAGCCTCGGGCATGTTTGACCTGGTGAGGAGCGGCTGCCAGTGAAGTGACATCATAGCTGTGGCGCCTGGTGGGTCAGGGGACGGGAGAGAAACAAAGGAGGTGCGGCTGGGGGCGCGGGCTCATCTCCTAGTCCCCACTGGGTTTGCGCCGGGTGGCTCCTGGACAGGAAGTGGAAAACCTCTGCATTAACAACCTTCACTCGCTACCTACAGCCGCTAAGCACAGGCTGCGCCGTGAGAAGGGGAGGATGCCACACACTCAGCCAGTGCCCGCTAGCCGAGACCCCAATGGTGTGCATACGAGTCCAGCAAAATAAGGCAAGTGCGTGAAGTGCTTTCAGCTACATGTGCTTTATTAATATAAAGTGGATATGTTCCAAATAACTCACTCCTAGACTGTTCACTCATTCATCCATTTCTCAAAAGTATTGTGTGCAAAGCGATGCTAGCCATGGGTGAGATGGCCCCCTGCGGACGGGTGAGAGGACAGGCGGTGGGAGGACAGGCGGGATGTTTGGCCACCCTGTGTGTGACACAGGTATGTCCTAGCAGGCCCTTCAGTAGTCCAGGCCACCATGGGCATGTGTGTTCTTCACACTGTCTCCTTCATTTTAATACTCTGTGACTTCTTTTTTTTTTTTTTTTTTTTGAGGGCAGTGTCACTGGCCCTCATATGTGGGACCTGAACCGGGCCGCTGGCGTCCCAAGACAGCTCTTAACCACCGCGCCCCTCGGCCGGCCCTACTCTGTGACTTTTAAACACCTTTTATAAACAAACAAATGAGGGGGAATGAAGTAATTTAACAATATAAACAGCATAAATACTGGCTTGATTTCCATCACTTAATTCTGAAAGGCTCCTCGAGGAGGTGAAGTAAGTAGGCTGAGGGCGCAGCCTTCAGGGGCGCGTGCAGGAGAGACGCGCACGCCCCCGGGCCCACGAGCCCCAGGGTGCAGCTCATCTTCACACTGGCACTTGTGGCCTAACCCTAAGAGTGGCCTTTTGGGACAAACACAGAAAAACATCAAGAGAACACGCGTATGCTGTTCTTCGTTCTTGCCTCAGTGTCTCCTGGGGACAAGAGAGCGTGCAGATGACAAAGTGCCGTGCATCCATTTGAGACGTCAGTCACCTCCTCTCCAGGTCATGAGACCCAAGAGGGAGGGAGCAGCAGGCGTGGGCTCGGCTGATGCGGCTGGGCCTCCAGGGCATGTTCGGGCCGCCTCCCCGGGTGGCCCCGCGGTGGGCACTGGCAGCCCTGACGGGCGCTCGGGCGGCGGGGGCCCTTGGAGCCGGCCGTCTAGGCCAGCACCTGCTGCAGCCCCGCCTGGTCCGTGGGGCAGCTCTGGCGGCCACAGCGCACCTTCTTTATGAGGCGTCGCAGTTTGCCGGGGAAGCTTCTGTCGATGCAGCGGTAGAGCAGTGGCGTCACGGAGCTGCTGGAGAAGGCCAGGAACCTGGACACGTCCTTGGCGAACAGCAGCACCCCCAGCTGCTGCCCGTCCACAGGCTTCCCCCGCAGGGCCAGTGCCGTGTGCCCCAGGAGCGTCAGATAGTGCGGCGTCCAGAGCCCGAACTGCGTGCACACGGTGGCCACCAGGAGCCTGTGCACCGAGGGGTCCAGCCGGCCCGAGTCGCGGTCGAGGGGCGTGTCCTCCTTCCGGACCCGCGAGATGAGCACGAGGGCGTGCAGCACGGCCAGGCCGGGCACCAGGTACCCGACCACCACCACGATGGCGTCGGCGGCCTGCGTGTGCCGCATCTGGGCGCACTCCACGACCCGGGCGGCCACGTGGCTGCACACGTAGAACAGCAGGGAGGAGAAGCTGGTGAGCAGGGCGCCGCCCCACACGAAGCCGCACACGTGCCTGGTGTTGTAGACGCTGGCCATGTAGGTGCACGGCAGGGCCCGCTCGATGTAGTAGTCCAGGCTGAGCAGGGCCGTGGAGTACATGCTCACCAGGGAGCACACGTTGAACAGCACCAGCAGCGTGACATGCAGCTCGCTGCCAAAGCCCCACAGGACCCACCCCGAGGCGCTGGGGCCCAGCAGCTGCGCAGGCGCCAGGGCGCTGAGTGCCAGGCCCGCCACGGCCATGTTCACGAAGTACACGTCGGGCATGGTCATGCTGCTCTGGTCTTGCAGGTTGACCAGGACCAGCAGGGCGTTGTAGCCCAGGCCGACGGGGACTCCGACCACCAGGTAAAGCAGGGAGCAGACAGACAGGACCAGGTGGAAGTGCTGGCAGAGGGGCGGGTCCTCGCCCCTCCCGGTGCCGTTGGGCAGGCCGCAGGTCCACATGGCGCCGGCTGGACTAGGCTGTGGGAAAGCAGTGGCAAGTTAGTTGTTTGCTGGAGCCCCAGGCCTGCGGCTCTCAGCAAGGCAGGGGCACAGGAAGTAGCTTTAAACACGCACAGAACGGCCAGAGACTGAACGGAAATCCTGTCCCGAGTGTGTTCTCTGTGAAAGCGACGTTGCCATCGTGAGATGCCCATCTCGAGTCCTGAGCTGGGCTGTTGTGCCAGGATGGTCCCCGTGCTGCCATAATCCTAGTGACCATAGTGGGCTCGCTAATGCGCTTCCGAGAGAAACCTGGGGCTACTCTGGGGAAGCTGTGGCCTGGCCTGATGCCCCACCTGCCCGCCTCCTCAGCAGCGGCTGGCAGTCTGGGGGCTTCTCTCCACTGGGAGGGGACGCTCTGCAAGAGCACAGACCGGCTCGGAGCAAGTTGGCCCATCCGCCCTCCATCTCAGCCTTGTTTCTGAAAAGTGGGACTCAAAAGACACAGTGCCCACGGGGCCGCTGGCACATCGGCCCACGCAGCCCCTGCAGAGCACCTGGGGCCGTAGCGCACGTGCTGTCACGGGCCTTTTGGTGACAGGTGGTGGATCAGCCACGGTCAGAAAAGGCCTACAGGGAAGGGAGAGGCGGGCCTGAGGCCTGACCGCCCCGTCCACTCACTGCCCAGCGCTCTGCTTGTTGGGCCCCTCCGCAGCCTTTGTGCCAATGAGGATGCAGTCCTGCCTTCCAGCGTCAGTCAGCCCTTCTCCGTGTGCGTGGGACTCGTACAGGCCCTCTGCCCCGCCCTCCCACCTGTGTCTGGTGCCGTCTCACACCTGGGTGGCACTGGGGGCCCATGTGTGAACAATGTCTGATCAGGCGCACACAGCTGTGTGCATGACCCCCGGTGTGCACGCCATGAGTTGTGCTAGGAGAGCAGGACGCGCTAAGCCAGGGTGGCTGGGGGCCCCGCTGCTTCTGAGGAGGTGCCCGGCACATGGGGTTGGGGACCTGAGAGAGAGCCTGGCTGCACGTGTCTGTCTGAGGCTTGGCATGGCCTGGCACGCTCAGGTGAAACTGCTGAGGACCCTTGGTGAACCTGGGACCTCCTGGGGGTGGATGGTGCCTATGGGACCCTGAGCCTGCCAAGGTGCCACATGGGGAGAGGTGGGCGGGAGTGGCATTGGCCCTGGCGCCTCCCTGCCTCAGAGGCTGTGCACAGACAGAGTGGGGCAGGCTGGCCTGTCCATCCCAGCAGGTCGGAGGCCTGGGTGCACAGCACGGCATTAAGAATCAGAGTGAGGGGCCGGCCGAGGGGCGCGGTGGTTAAGCGCTGGCTTGGGACGCCAGCGGCCCCGGTTCGGATCCCACATATGAGGGCCAGTGACACTGCCCTCAAAAAAAAAGAATCGGAGTATCGGAGTGAGAACTGGCAGGTGGGGCCATGGTATGTACAAAGAAAGAACAAAACTGTCACCGTCTTTGGAGGAAAACCTTACATTCAAAATGTAGTCTGGCCCAAGCACATCTCCTGCCAGCAGCCTGAGGTCCTCTCCAACAGCGGACATGTGTCACAGGCTCAGGCCACAGCGAGAGCCAGCCCTGCCCATGTGGGGGCTGGCCCCGCCCCGGGGAGCTGGCGGCACAGGGACCAACCCTGGTGACACGGAGAAAGAGCTCTGGCCTGTGGACAGTGTAGTCGGTCATGTACCCCCACAAACCTGTACCACTGCCCTCCATGTCCCGCTACTGTGTGGGGCCTGGGGCCATAGGCGTGAGTGAGGAGGGGCCTGCCACCAAGGGTTTGGCGAAATAATGAGGTCAGCAGCCTCCGCCCCCCAACCGGAACGCATCTGCTGGCGTCCCCCACATCCGACCACCATGGGGGCTGAATTCTGCTCAGGGGCAGACGGGAGGGACACCAAGTTTGTGGGAATGTCTGGCAGCCCTACCAGATGCCCCCCAGCAGCCTGCCATGATGGGTGACGTGGGGTAATGATGGGGCTGGGCATGGGGCTGGCCTGGGCTCCGGGAGAGGTGTGGCCTGCACAGCGAGGACACAGCTCCTTCAGCCCGGCTGGCGCTCCGCAGCCTGTGGGGCTGGATTCCGGGGGGAAGGTGCGCCAGGCGGAGGCGCGCCCAGAAATCCCGTGGGCCGCCCTGGCGCGGGTCCCGCAGGAAGCTGGTTTTCTCACTAAGCTGCCCAAGGGCTTCCGTTTGTCGTCTTTTAGCTGGTTAGACGGTGCTTTCCTTTCCCCTGTGTCTCCTCCTGCCTCGGAGCAGCGGCCGAGGTTTCTGTGCTGCCTCCTGCCCCTGTGTGCTTGGTCCTGCTCCATCTCAGGCCCTGCCCACTGAGTCGTGGGAGCCCACGGTTGTGGGGCTTGACCACCAGATGTCACTGGCCGTGAGTCCCCAGGAAACCCTGCATTTGTATGGCCACTGGGGACATTTATCACCCCAGAGTGGCCTGTCCACGGTGTGAGCAGCCCACAGCCAAACCCCCACCGCCTGGGACGTTCCCTCTGATTCTCGTTGTCAACCTCCCTCTCCCTCTGGGGACCGAAGGTGGAGACTGCAGCCCCTGAAAGCGAGGGGCACTCTGCCACCACTGGGACAAGTGCCTGGGCGCTGGGGGCACCTGCCGCCCGGGACCGGGACACAGGAAGACGTGCTCACGGCTCCACGGGCCTGACCCACTCCGTGCGCATTTCCCTCCCTTTCAGGCCACTAACATGGGGGGTGGCAGCCCTGCTGATGGGGTCTCCTCTGCCCAGCCCCTCCCCGTCTTCTCAGCCGGCCGCGTCCAGCACAGCACGAGCGGGGGTGCCGATCCACTGCCCTTACCTGCACCCCGCGTCCCACGTGCCTGGACTGCAGCACAGAGGGCCCGCGTGCTCCAGAAACCCAGTGTCCTTGTCAGAGAGCCGTGGACGTGGGCTTCCTGGCGTGCGCGCACGTGCCGAGTGAGCTGGGGCCCAGCGTGGAAACACGGCCCTCGTGTTCCCTAGTGAAGCACTCACACAGCTTCGGCTTCCCTGGGCAGGCGCGGCAGCCCTTCCCTGTCTCTGTTTACAGCTGGTTTTGGGCAGTGAGGGGCCATGCCTGGAAGGGCGACACCGGCTCAGGCTGCTCGCCGGCCTCAGGCGCCCCAAGCCCACGCGGGGCATGTTCAGTGAGGAGTTCCCTTTCTCCTCGAGGAGATAAACCAGCAGATCGGTTGGCGGGAACTGAGGACGATCTGCCGCAGAGAGGAACCCAGTGCTTTTGCTCGGGCGGGGGCGCGGCGGCGGCGGCCCAGGGCAGCTCAGAACTAAAGTCCAGGCCATAACGCAGGTGAACGGAGCCGAGCACCCGGGAACTGCATTCCACGTGCAGACCGAATTGCCAGGCTCGTCCGTCTGTCTCTGTGGGACCCCTGGGCAGCCGGACTGCTAACAGCCGGCCATGAGGGGCCGCAGGAGAGACGGGCAGTGAGCGGCTGGTGCTGGGCTCAGACTGGCGCAGGGCTCAGGGGACTCGTGGAATAAAATCTGCTGAGAATTTCCTTCATGTGCTCACATGCCTGTGTGGCCCTGGCGGCACTGTGCGACGGGAGGTGTGACTGTCCACGCTGGACTCTGGGTCAGAGACGCCCCTGAGTGTTACTGACTGGCAGGCAGTAAACACAGAACTTATAAACCGTATCTCATGAGCTGGAGGTGTTGTCTGGGTGCAGTTTCCTTACATGTCAGTTATGAGGATGACTGATTTCAAAAGCAGATTATAAACTAAAAGGTACTGGTTTTCATTCCTTTTCAGTCTAGAAATGACACTTTGCTTTCTGTCCTGGTGTTCTTCCAGGGGGCACCCAGGTGTTGGCGATCTTCCTTTTACAAATGCAGGGATCTGCCATTCTGTACCCGGGGCAACACTCACTCTTACCGAGCGAAGCCGAAGGGTAAGGCGGGAAGGAGCCGGCTCCCCGGGCCTGGGCGCAGGCCCAGGAGGCGGCAGGGCTGGGCGGCCTGCCTCCCCATTTCCTCAGTCACCCCACCTCCCTCTGTGCGCGCAGGCACGGGGGAGGGAGCGGCAGAGACTTCCACGGACAGCGATGCCCGGCACACGCCCCGTGGCCTCTGGCAGGCTCTGCCTGCTTCCTTCCTGGGAAAGAGGAGCTTGGCAGAGGCGGACTCCAGGAAGCGCCCTTTCTGCTTCTGTGTCCCCAGAACCAGGGCAGCGGAGGGCAGGCACCCCGACCTGCCTAGCGCTCTTCCTGGCTAGCGCCTCTAAGGGCCGGTGCTCGGGGCACCCCGCTCTGCCAGCCATTGTCTACAAAGCAGCCACACTCTCGCCGCCACCTGCTGCGTCCCTCAGCTGAAGGGGGCCAGGGTCAGCGAAGGGGGGCCCTTGTTCAGCCTGGTCTTAGGGATAGAGCCGTCCCGTCATCACACCCACCCCCGGAGCCGCCCGCCCGCCTCACTGAACTGCCCGCTGAGCTTCCCTGCCTGCTGGGCCTGCGCTCCTCCCACCCAAGCAGCGCCCAGGCTGCTCGCTCCCCCCGCGTCCTGTGCCTCCGCCAGGTCACCTCCAGACTTGCTGGCTTGTTTGGCCACCTTCTCCTCTTCTCATCGCTTTTTTCGGGGCTGGCGTCCACTTGCAGTGCCTGCCCGTCCGCGCTCCTGCATCAGACCGGGCACCAGCAGCGGCCTGTCCTCCTGCCGCCCGCCGGACGTGTGCTCCCGGCTCTCAGCGCGGCTTCCCCCTTCCTCACCCCGGGGACTCCCACTCCTGCCAAGCCGCTGTCTCACCTCAGCGGGGTCCTGGCTCTGACCCGGAGCCCCCCTCCTGACCTCACTCCACGGGGACCCAGGAACACAGGCAGTGCCCGTGTGCTGACGTGGGGTGTCCCCAGAGCAAACAAGCCCAGACTCTCTGTGGGGAGGCCAGCCCCCTCCTTTTTGGGGCCCTGGCCAAATGAGGCCCGTGGCTGCTTCTGCTGCGCTGTGCTCCAGAGAGCTGGGGCCGCGCGTCAGCCTTGGCCCAGAGTGGGGCCACACCTGGCGTGTGCAGGTGTGTTGCTGCCGTCTGGCAACAATGCCAGCAGCCCCCCTGCTGAGCCCTGACCCTCTGCTCGGGCGGGAGGTGGCCCCGGAGCCCGGCAGGCGCCCCGAGGCGGGCCTGCGGCGTCAGGCCCGGGGCGTCTGGCTGGGGAAGCGGGGCGCCTTCAGGCCAGGGGCCTCGCACATGCGGGGTGGGCCTAGGCTGTCCCACTTACACTGTGCTGTTTTCTCCTAGAAAATGATTCGTTAATGATCTCTTTCACTCTGAGGATTTTGTTTGTTTTGTTTCTTAAGTCCACTTGTAGAGAAGAAAGCCTCCATACTGTGAGGGCAGGGCCGGCCTTGCCTGCTCCTACTCCGTCAGGTTCCAGGCGTGGCTGGGGTGGAACAGGCTTGACCAGTCTGGTTTGAATCGGATGGAGAGGCCTCTACAGCTTCCGGGCAGGCGGCTCCAGGCCTGTGGGCCAGCACTGGACGGGGGAGGGGAGCAGGCCGGAGGCCAGCCTGGCGGAAGCAGAGGGCAGCTCCCTTCAGGACCTCGGCCACATCTTACGTACACAGCGGGCTCCCCGACCAGTCGACGGTCGGTCACTTGGCCGGCCGTTCCCCGTGCTTCAGCCTCTCCTCTCTCCCCTCCCCGCAGCTCGGCTGCATGCACCTCACAGAGAGGGCGACCTTGGAGAGGCTAGAGGTCACAAGTGTTTTCATACAGGAAAACACAACAGGACCCCAAGTCAAGCGACACCCTCCCCCATGCTCGAGGCTGGCCTGGCCTCCTGGTTTGGAGGGGTGGGCTTCTCTGTGAGGCGATGGGGAAGCACACAGACCCTCCTGCTTATGGGTGATGGGGACTCGGAACCCTGAAAGGGACCAGGGCTGTGGTCATTTCCTCCTGGACCCCAGCCTTACCCTTTAGAGGAGAGTGAGGCCAGAGTTTCATGGTCAAAAAAGCTAGAGTCCCATCTGTGTCATTTGCTGCCATGCACTTCCATCCGGGCCTGTGTGCTGGCATGTGGGGTGCCCTCAGGCCAGCGTGTCAGAAGGGCGTGGGAACACAGCAGCCCCTCCAACAGGGTGGGGCGACCTGTGGAGGACTGAGGCCAGTGCGCGCACAGCGTCGCCAGAGCCTGCTCTCCTGGGTCCGCACCTGGTGCCCGTGCGTCATCCACTGGGGACATTCATCACAAGTGCTCTGCTGCATAAAGGAGAAGTGGTCCTGCCAGCTCCCAAGCCCCGGCAGGTGCTCAGCACCTGATCGGCCATGCTCCCTTGGCCGCTGGTCAGGGCTATTTGGCCGGCTTCTCTGTGCACCCTGCCGAAACTACAGAGCTGTCTGCACCAGGCGCAGCATGTACAACGTAGAGAAGCCCGAGAGAGGAATGCCCAAGGGGATCTGACCACAGACCCCTGGACCCCAGTGGGGAAAACAGAGCGAGTCTAGCACTGGCCTCCGCACCCCTCTGGGCAGCCCTCACGCTGGCTTGGAGACCCAGGTCAGGTGGTTCCCTGCTCTGTGCTGAGCCCTGAGCAGGTCCTTTTCATCTCTGGTTTCTTCCTCCTTGGGTATCTGCAGGCCCTGGAATGTGCCATCTCATTAGGAGTCTCCTGTCAGACAGCCTGAGGCCCAAAAGCGCAGCCTGGGTAGGTGACGGGCCCACTGCACCATCACACGCTGCAGCACCAGTGCTGACCGGTGAGTCAGCGTGCTGGGCAGAGAGGGCCCTATGGCCCCAGGTTAGAGTGGAGGCCTGCTGGCGGGGAGCCAGGCCACAGGAAGGATGAGATGACCGGAAAGCTGGCGACACACGCCACACCTTTGCCCAGCATCCCGGGTCCTGACCGACCAGGAGGGGCCGGGGCGTCTCCAGCAGCCGGCGGCACCGGTGTACATGCCGCAAACGTCCCTCCTCACGTAGCTAGGGGTGCCAGGTCGGCAGCTGCCAGCAGGCCTGGGTGACACGGGGACAGACAGGGACAGGTGCTCTGTGCCTGGGGACAGCGAGGTCTAGGAGTGTGTGTCATGGGACCCACCGCAACACGGTGGGTCTGAACGACACATCCTTAGTAGCTTTCTTACTTCAAGAAAGCAGCTCCGTTTCTGGCACTGCCTTGAGCCCTGGCCTCACTCATCCTGCCCCACGTGAGGGCACTTGAAATAGGAACGCCACGATCACAGGCTGTCCCTACGAAGGCCATGTCCTGCAGGCCACAGAGAGGCCAGTCAGTGCCAGTGAACTGGTCAGAACAAGGCCACGCCTGGAGGCCCTCAGTTTCTTGGCGTCTCCATAGGGTTAAGAGTTCAGACTCTTGAAACAGTAAGATACGTAGAATAAAGCATAGGTACTAACTTAAAGATCTCAGCCTTAGAGAGGAGTTTATGAATTTGACCTCAAAGGCAAGTTATGTAAAAGAAAAAAAAAATCAATGAATGGGACTAGATCAAACCAAAAAGCTTCTGCACAGCAAAAGAAACCACCAACAAAACAAATAAGCAACGAAGTGAATGAGAGAAGATATTTGCAAACAATGCCTCCAATAAGGAGCTAATATCCAAAATATATAAAGAACTTGTACAATTCAACAACAAAAAACAATCCAATAAAAAATGGGCAGATGACTTAACAGACACTCCTCCCAAGAAGACATACAAACGGCCAACAGATGTTTGAATAAATGCTCAACTTCACTAGCTATTAGGGAAATGCAAATAAAAAACCACAACGAGATCGCACCTCACACCAGTTAGAATGGCCATCATCATCAAGACAAATAATGACAAGTGTTGGAGAGGCTGTGGAGAAAAAGGAACCTCATACACTGCTGGTGGGAATGCAGATTGGTGCAACTGCTATGGAAAACAGTATGGAGGCTCTTCAAATAATTAAGAATAGAATTACCATATGACCCAGCAGTCCCTCTCCTGGGTATCTACCAAAAAAACCTGAAAACATTTATCCGTAAAAGATATATGTGGGCAGGCCAAGTAGCTCAGTTGGTTTAGAGCTCGCTCAGGGGTGCGAGCTGAGCTCTGAGCAACAGCAGTTTGATGCCCAGCCCGAGCTGAGTTGCCGTTGAGCTGCCAACAGGTGGCAGGATGGCTCAGCTAAAAAAAAATAAATAAATAAATATATATATATATATATATATATATATATATATATATATATATGTGCTCCAATGTTCAGTGAAGCATTATTTACGGTGGCCAAGACATGAAAACAACCAAAGTGTCCTTTGATAGGTGACTGGATAAAGAAGATGTATATATATACGCAATGGAATACTACTCAGCCATAAGAAAAGATGAAATACTGCCATTTGTGACAACATGGATGGATCCTGAGATTATCATGCTACGTGAAATAAGTCAGGCAGAAAAAGCCGAGAACCATATGACTTCACTGATGTGTGGGCTATAAAACTGAAAGCAACCAAGGAACAAGATAAACATACAATAAAAAACTCCTAGACACAGACAACAGTTTAGTGGTTACCAGAGGATAAAGGGGGTCAAATATGTGGTGACGGGAGGAGGACTGACTGGGTGGCGAGCACACACTGTGATACACAGATGAGGTACTGTAGAATTGTACACTTGAAACCTATATAATTTTGTTAACCAATGTCACCCCAGTAAATTTAATAAAATTTAAAACGGGAAAAAAAAGTTCGGGCACGGAGCCAGACTGTGGGGCAGGCTCCCAGACCCACAGCTTTGGTAAGGCAGGTACTGGCCGCCTCAGTTTCCCAGGTCAGGAAAATGCTCATGAGACCATTGGGAGGACTAGTAAATGTAGCCCTGCAGAGCACAGAGTGGCCCGGCCAGTCCCTGGTGCTGGGGTGATGAAGGCCCTTCCCAGACCTCCTTTCACGCAGAGGTGGCTGCGGCGTCAACTTACTGAGGGTCCTGGGAACGGGCACACAGGGAGAGGGGCCCAGGGCCGGGCGGGCGAGGACGCCTGCCCAGAGGAAGTCCTCACGGAAGAGGAGGCCCCCTGGAGAAGGCACAGGCTGCGGACCCCTCTCAGACCACAGAAGCTTCGCTTCCGTCTCCGGCTGGCTGAGGGGCCTGCCTGAGGACACACTCAGCTGGGGCATAAGTGGGGCTCTCTCACCAGTATTCGCAGCTGTCGCTGCAAGAGGGAAGGAGCATGGGGTCGGTCCTTTCCGGTTCCTAGCTTACAACGACGTTTGGGATCCCTCTCCACCACAGACGCTGTGCAGCCTCTTCTCTTCACTGGGTGCTGCAAGGGCCACACGCCAGCAGGCTGGCTGTTACAGGCACTCTGAGGCCAGCCCTGGCGTCTTCCTTCCTATGCCTTTTTAAAAAGAGTCCCAAACGGCATAAACCAGCCCGTCCTAAGTGCATGTCTACAGGCAACTAAAATGAACTTTGCTAAAAACCAGGACTAAAGGAATTGTGATCTCCATGGAAACAGGAGGCCAGGAGTAACTGTGGACCGCGGTGATGCGGGAGCCGGGCCCCGCCACCCCGGAATCCTGGCATGCGTGTGTGCACACACAGGTGTGAGAATGTACACGCAGAGCCAACAGAAATGAGAAATCAGGCCAGAGCCGTGCTGCCCTGGGGGCTGAACAAGCAGCTCTAACCTCACCCTTTACATACATCCTGGCCTCTGGCATCAGGGAGCCCTGTCCCCGTGTTCAGCCCAGCAGAGCAGGCCTGCCACCGCCACGCCACACGGAGGGGCCCGTCTCACGTGCCTTTTTCACTGCTGTCTTTGCGCACGCTGGTCCCTTTCCTTGCTTCCAGACTGCTCCGCTAGGACTGACTTACCCCTGAAGTTTCGTTGCAGCATCAGCACCTGGGGCCCCTCCCTGACCGTTTTCTCCACATCTTGGACAGGCCAGCCAGGTGTGCAGTGTCCCTCTCTTTCTCACTTCCTGAGAGCTCGCAAGGGGGGCTTTTCAGGGTTTGTGGCCTGCAGCCTGGCTGACTCTGTCTGGAAAGAGATGCACTGTGGGGGCGTGAAAGCCTTTTCCTGGGGGTGAGTGACAGGACCCGCCGAGCAGAAGGGAGGGCAAAGGGTGGCCCGAAAGTGGTGTCCCTCTGACATTACAGACACCTAGATGCGGGCACAGGAGGTGAGGCCAGTCGTGGTCCTGCCGACCTTGCTATACACCTGAGACTCAACCTGAGATGAATGTTCTGGAACAATCAAAAGACTTTGAAAATGACTCCTGAATGTGTATTTCCTTTGTAATAATGGGCAGAAGCTTTGGCTACAATTAACATCCAGCTGGTGGGAGCCAGACGCCCTGGAAAGGCTGCTGTTTTCATAGGTCTTTCAATAGACAGCTTATTACACAGATTCCTGTCTCAAACGCTGTGCTTTTCTGGGTGTGATAAGAAATGGTTCATTCTATAGATGGACTGGTTTGATTTGTGTAGCCTTTTGCTTTTCACAGTTCTAAACTGCAGAGTAGTGACAGTGAGCCCGGCAACCTGGCTCAGATGAGTAAACAAAGGGCTGCCTCTCTCCACGGAGGGAGGGAGGGCCGTGGGGCACTGGGGCCCAGCAGCTGGGCCCTAGCCAGTGGGCCGGCGGCGCCTCTCCCTGGAGAAGATGGGACACACGTCCTTTTGTGCATGGGGCGCTCTTTACTTGGGCTTTTTTGTTCCCTGAGTAACTGGGTTTGAGGCTGGTGCTCCCAGGTACAGCAGACCAGGGAAAAAAACAAACAAAAAGAGGCTCACTCCAATTCAAGGGCTAGGCTGCAAACAGCGCAGGTCTCCATTTCAGACTCTGGGCAGGCCTGGCACCCCATCTGGGCTCCCCACCCACCTCGGTGTGCTCTTACCTGGGGGTGGGGCTGCTCAGCACCACAGATCCTATCACCACCCACGGTTCTTTCCGGGGGAGAAGCCAGCTAGTTAATTTTACTTGTAACAGTTGCTTCCTCCGTTTGCTGGGCTCTAATCAAAACCCGGAAGCTTCTGGGCACGCTGCTGGCATGTGTAGGAGGAAAGAGACCCAAGGTGGGCCTGTTGGGGACACATGGGACACCGGCCCTCTGCCGCTCGAAGGTGTTTTGTTTGCACATGGAGGCTCCAGGGGACTGAACGCGGCTCCTCAGCAGCATTGCGTTTTGGCAACTCGAATTACAGGGAATATTTACTCTGTACTCTGTAGACTCAGTCCTCTCTGCTGTCCGCTGCCAGGGCAGTGTTAGGGGGTCCTGGGCCTCGGAGACCCCGTAGACAGATGCAACCTGATGCTGCCCAGTCATGCAAAGTGGCTTTGGCCTTAGAGAGCTTAGGAGCCAGCAGCCAGCAAAGGGAAACACTGGGAAACACTGTTCAAGCAGGAAGGAGAGTGGTTGTGTCATGTGCACTCACAGAGCAGCCCCCGTCCCTGGGACGTAACTCCCCTCCACTTCCAAAGACAGCCCTGGTGTGTGGCTGGGTCCTTAAGGCCGGGCAGCAGTTTCTTTGTCAGGATTCCAAATGACATTCTAGAGGCTGAGATGGAGACCCCCACCCTCACCCCAAAGCAGCATGCCCCTCTTCCTAGTACGTTTCCCCTGCTGGGATCTTTGCAAGTGTGTCCTTTTTTCATTATACAATAGATACAGCACAAACATTGTAACCTAAACCCCCATGTGCACCCACGTTAGGCGAATGGGTGCACTCACCTTTCTGTCATCAAGCTACCAGGGGCTATAGAGTTATAGGGACATCAAGTCAGCGTTGACGTTTGCATTCTGCCCCAAAGCTGTGTCCCTCCTTCCTCAGGGTATTTCCACACTCACTAGAGAGGCAGGACAATGCGGGCACCCAGGCCAAACGCCGTTCAGCTGTGTGTGGCCGTGAGCCCAGGGCTTCACCGCTGCAGCCCAGCTTCCTATCTGGGACATGGCACAGTAAGCACTCATAAAGTATAAGCCACGGTTTTCAAAAGCCAGTTATCTTTAGAGGCCTGCACCACTTAGGAAGATACCAGAGGTTCTGGCTTGGAGAGCTGGACCCTACAGCAGTTCCTTAAGTAGCTACGCAGCAGCCATGGAGTGAGGACCATGCCCCGGCTGTAACCAATAGTGACCCTCCACTCTCAATGGCGCCAAGTTGGGACCCAGTGAGGACGACAGTGGCTCTGGTCACCATGATTCACGAGCAGGCTGGGAGCAGTGTCAGAGCCGTTTATACATCGTCTTGGATTTGCAGAGGCTGCAAAGGAAGTTTCTCGCCACTTCCATGAGTGCCAGGCTCTGCTGGGTGTTCAGATAGGGGAAAGCAGGCGTCTGCTGCTCAGTTAAGATAAGGAGCTGGTTCTTTAAAGGGAGGCCATCGTCAGCGCGGCGGTAAGGGGGAGGCCTGCGGGCGAACGCTGTCTGGACTGGCAGTATGAAATCGCCCTCGGGCGCCGCACGCGTGTGCACTGCAGACTGGTTCGAGTGGCCCCAGACGAAGGGCCGGGCCGAGCGCACTTCCTGACAGTGTCTCGGGCGGGCCCCCACAGCCGGCAGCGCTACGGTCCCCGGGTCCCCGCGAGCCTCCCAGGCGCAGGGGCTCATGCTCACCAAGTGGCCGCGAGCTAGCGGCCTGGAAGCCCGCATTCACGTGCAGCCCGGAGCCCACGGGAAATGCCAACCCTGGCGAGACGGGGGCTGTGGCCCTCGCGGACGCAGCAGGCCACTGAAGACCCGGCGGGCCGCGCCGCCCACGGGGGACCGGGGCGGGGCCGAGGGACCCGCGTCCCGGGCTCGCTCCCCGCGCGGGCCGCGGCCCGAGTGCGCCCGGCCCACCCCGGCCACACGCTGGGCGCCCACTCACCGGCTCGCTGGGCCACGGGCGGCGCAGTCGCCGCGGGGCGGGCGGCTCGGGGCTCCAAGCAGGCGGCGGGGCTCTCGGCGCGCACGCCGCGCGAGGCCTGTGTACACACGTGACCGCCGCCGGCCCCGCCCCGGGCCTGGCCCCGCCCCGCCCCGCCCCTGGCGCTCGGGCCCGCCCCCGGCCTGGCCCCGCCCCGCGCCTGGCGCTCGGGCCCGCCGCCGGCCTGGCCCCGCCCCCGGCCTGGCCCCGTCCGCGCCTGGCCCCGCCCCGCGCCTGGCGCTCGGGCCCGCCGCCGGCCTGGCCCCGCCCCCGGCCTGGCCCCGCCCCGCGCCTGGCGCTCGGGCCCGCGGCGGGTCCGGCGACCTGTGGCCTGGAGTCAGCTGTGTGCGGGACGCCGGCCCGCCGGGCTCTCGGCTGGAGCCCTTTGTGCTGAGTCAGAGCGCGCCACCCGCGGGAGCTTGTAATCTGGCCCTTCCTGGAGCACCTGGTCCCCTTCCCCGAAGTGCGCGTGCTGTTCCCAACTTCACCCTTTACTCCCTGGTTTCGGGAACTGTTTGGTAAACTGCACGGACTGCCAGAAACCATTTAAAGAGACAGCGCATTGTTTGGGCCTGATTAACTTTGTAACTGCTGTGATAAGTCCGTGTTGGGCAAGGTTAGCCCGTGGCGGGCAGCACTTGCAGGATCTGAGAACATTCTTTCTGAAAACCGAAGTGTGCAGGTCGCAGAATTTAATGTGCGTTTACTGCGTGGCCAGGAGTGGAACGGACCGGGAAGAAGAGCAGCAGCCCCGGCCGGCCGGCCGGCGGCCCTGCCCCTCGGCAGGGTGGCTTTCTGACCGCGGACGCAGAGGGAATGGGCCCTGCGCTGTGGTCGAAGGGCAGAGCAGAGTCTCACTCTCTGCCCGGATCATTTGTCGACCCCTTTGGGCACCCACCACCCCTATGGCCCTGTGACCTTAACTTGCTCTTCAGCCTCAAACCAGTCCTTGTAGCAGTGGACATCCGGCAGTGGGTCGCACCGGCCCCGAGGCCGAGACCAGCTGCAGCCAGCTGGCACAGGCACCTCACAGCCAGACTTCTGTTCTAGGCCCTCAGAACAACCTTTCAAGCTGTATTGTCCCGTATTTCATCAAATCTAAGACGCCATTCATGCAACACATGCCATTATTTTATGGACTGCTAAAAAGGAAACAATCTGCCAATTAAGTTCTGATACTGTCTATTATAAGCTGCACCCTGAATGCAGCGATGTTAAATGAGGAAATGTCTTAGCACCCATGAAATACAGTGTTCTCTTCATTTTTAATTTTATTGAGCTCAGACACTTTGCGCGCCTTGCCCAAGGTCAGAGCAGGTCGCGCAGTGGGGCTTGAACCAGGCGGTCTTGGCTTTCTAGGTCAGGGTCGGGGGCTTTGGGCCCTCCCAGCAATGTGTCTGGGTCAGGGCTGGGGGCTTTGGGCCCTCCCAGCAATGTGTCTGGGTCAGGGCTGGGGGCTTTGGGCCCTCCCAGCAATGTGCCTGGGTCAGGGCTGGGGGCTTTGGGCCCTCCCAGCAATGTGCCTGGGTCAGGGCTGGGGGCTTTGGGCCCTCCCAGCAATGTGCCTGGGTCAGGGCTGGGGGCTTTGGGCCCTCCCAGCAATGTGCCTGGGTCAGGGTCGGGGGCTTTGGGCCCTCCCAGCAATGTGCCTGGATAAGTGTTGTTTCTTCTTTGTGTGAATGGCCGCAGACCCTAGAGTTCCTGGTCAGAGTTTCTGGAATGCCCGGCTGGCCGAGCTCTGCCCACGGGGTGCTCTGCTGCCCAGCTTGTGACAGGAAGGGTCAGGCTTTTGGCCCCATCTAAGCCACAGGTCACCCCAACCGCTTCATCTGCAGAGAAGGACTCCCTCTGCGAGTAGGCAGACAGGTTCATGGCCAGTGTCAAGTCTGTGTGTGTCTGGAGATCTTCCAAATGAGCCTACCCTCCAGCTGAGCCGAGACCAGCATTTCGTAGCCGAGATGTGACTGTGCTCCAGGGGGCTGCAGCTGTGTACCTTGCTGCTAGCTGCTCCCAGCTGCTCAGGCCAGCTCCTGTGCGAGACCAAGGTGACTGTGGGACCAGGGCACCACCCTGGGCACACAGGGACTGGGCTGTAGGAGGCGTGTGAAGCTGGACCTGACTCTGAGGTTTCAGGTGGCACCGTAGCCCAGTGTAAGTACTTGAAGACCACATGGAGCTGGCGTCCCCTCCTTGCTGGTGACCGAGGAGACGCTCCCATTGTGCCCCACTCTGCAGGGGCGGGGAGACTCCAGCCCAGCACTCTGCTCAGCTGATACAGATGCCACTGCATGGGTTATGGAGACGTTGCCGTCACCGTGCTCAGCCTGGAGGCTTGGCAGTGCTTCCTGTTTGTTCTGGACGGCACTTGATAAGATCAGCTGCATTCCACACGGTGGGGACGCGCACTGCTGCTCTGGAACTTGAGAGTGGCCAGCTCGCCCCAGTCTGTCTGCAGCCGGCCTTTTCTCTGGGGGCTGTAGAGGGACATGCCCTGTCCGAAACGGCCAGCTTTGTTTCTTCTGTAAGTGCACCTTTCACTCACAATGAAAGGTGACCTGTGTGACATGTGCATCGGGACAAGGAGTGTCTAAAGTTGATTTACCTCCGGCTTGGGACGCCAGCGGCCCCGGTTCGGTCCCACATATGAGGGCCAGTGACACTGCCCTCAAAAAAAAAAAAAATAAATAAAAAATAAAAATAAAAAAAGTTGGTTTACCAGTTCTTAGGAGTGTGCTTTATAATAAGGTGATATATTTTGACCTCTGTGTGGCTGCGTTATGACTTAATGTTGTACAGGGTCCCAGTAAGGTGTAGTGAATTTGGAGGCCTTGGTAGTGGACAGAGGCCCATCCTAGAGGCCAGTCAGGTACCTGGAAAGCATGTGGCCATGTCTCGGCGGTCAGTTCAGGGCCGTGGTTCCTGCGTGGTCCTGACAGGTCAGTGTCTCACTGCCCACCCTCTGCGTGATCTGTACTCCTTCCCAAATTCTGTCCTATGTGGTTTCTGTCAGCCTCTCTTCCGTGCCCTGTGGAAGCAGCTCTTACTGTTAGTTACCTGGAAGCCCCCAGGATGGTTCCTGACTGTGTGCCCAGCCTTCTGGCCTAATGGTGACACCCAGAGACATTTTTAGCTGGCGGCCATGAGCGCCTCCTTCGGTGTGCAGGGCCCAGCACACAGGCCACTTGCAGACGCATGCAGTGTGGCTCTGCAGTAGCGGGTGCCTGCTGAGTGCCACCTCTCCTCAGCCCTACTGTGCCCTCTGTGGTGGGCGTGAGCCGAGTGGGCTAGATAGAGACTAGTGTCTTAGTTATCTTAAGCACTTGCTCTGACCCGGACCCAGCCTCCAGGAGCCCCCAGGCCAGGGCCAGACAGGCAGGTGAGTGGCTGCTCTCATCCTCTTCGGGGGGTGGGGGGCAGCATGAACACTCTGTGAGCACGGCCGTGGGGGTGGGAGCACACTGGGCTGTGGACCCGCCCAGAGGAGGGCCATCCAGAAAGACCACAGCAGACCCCGAGCCACGGCTCCAGCGAGGCCCAGAGGCCCAGGCCCTTTAGGGCTCTCCCAGCCCTTCCTAGCCTGAGGTTGCCAGCACTCCACATGCCCAGCATGGCTTCATGGTCTGCGACAACTGGTCGCAGCTGGAAGGTGGGGGCAGGAGGCTTTGTGGCTCACAGGTGGCCGTGCACTCAACCTGCCCCCGCCCACCATGACCATCTCCTTGACTTCTGGTCTGTATGTGCCACTTTGCAGCAGGCCAGGACCTGGGATAGGGACAACGGGGACCCTGTTAAAGAGAGGCTGGTGGCCTCTCCTCGATGGCCAAGTTGGGGGGCTGCAGCAAGCATGCTGTCCCTGTGAGCGTGCTCTGTGGGGAGGGGGCAGTTCTCCACTTGGACTCGGGGCCCCTCTAGATTCCAAGCGCTCTGCACCCCCAGGCCAGCCTCGCCCAGCTCTTACTCCAAGCCCTCAGAGCCCATCTTCACCACCTGCCCTGGCTCTCCCCACAGCCACGCGTGACTCCAGCTAGGACTCAGGAAGAGGGGGCAGCACATCACTTACGGGGGCCCTGGGGATGCGAGAGACAACGTGTCGGGGCTTGGAGCAGGTTGCCTGCATGTGTGCACACTGGGGACAGGAGCCTGGGGCCTTGGCTTGCCATGTGCCAGTCTTGGTGGGAGCCCCGTAGCTGTGGGCCTGTCCGCAGGCGTGCTTTTGGGTCCCTTCTCTTGCTTTGTTGCACGGCTGACCTGCTGGCCAGCAGTGGTGGGAGTGGGTCTGCTGCCTGGCTGCTGACCTGGGGGCAGGGGCTTGTACGTGTCATCTGTCACGTTGAGGAAGCCCCCCTCTTCTCCCCGTTTTCTGAGAATTTATACCATGAATGGATGTTGAATTTGGTCAAAAACCTTTTCAGCAATTGATACAATCAGGTGATATTTCTTTTTTAGTCTGGCGGATTACACAGTGGATTATATGGATTGATTCTGGAATATTGAACCAGCCTTGCATCTTGGAGTAAACTCCACTCGGTCCTGGTGTATCATTCTGTTTCTATGTTGCTGAGTAGGATTTTTGCATTTATATTCATGAGGGATTTGGGTCTGTATTCCCTTTTCTGTACTGTTTTTGCTTTTGATATCACAGTGTAATACTAGCCTCAGAATGAATTGGGATGTGATCCCTCTTCTTCCATTTTCTTCAAGAGATTGTGTAGAGTTGGTGTTAATTCTTCCTTAAGAGTTTAATAGAATTCCCATGAAACCACTGGACTCAGACATGAGGTTCTGGAGTCAGAGACATCGGGGCCAACCCTTTCCAAGGCCTGAGGACTTTAGGGCCAGCGAGGCCCACTTGGCAGAGGCACCAGAGTCTGGCCGCTCTGAAGGGCCTGGCGGGCAGCCATGCAAAGCAGGAGTTTGCTTTGCTCCCTCTTGCTGTGGCCAACGGTGGACATCTCTCACCTGGGGCTGAGGCTTCACCCTTGCTCCCAGGCCCCACCTGGAAGCACTTTGCCTCTAAGCAGGGCTGTCCGGGGGCAGGGCTAAGAGGCAGGGAAGTGGTGTATGCAGGCGAGGAGCTGGCTGTGAGCAGCTGTCTGTATCCAGGCAGCTCTCCGAACCCCAGCCTACTGGGTTTCCCCAGTGCCAGGTTCTCTGGGCGGTGGCGTGCCCAGGAATGTGGCGTGCTGATCAACCAGAACGCATTCTGGTTCTTTCCCTGATGATTCAGAATGATCCATGTGATTCTGGGGTGCCTGGTGCCCTGGATTTGAAAGTGAATTCTTATTGACTCTGGGAAGTTTGGGTGGCAATTTTGTGCTTCCAGAACCCCAGCCCAGCAGGGCTGCTCAACACCCCACCCCCATGTCTCCAGCCACCCGCTTTTCCTCTTCCTCATGTGGGCCTCTGTGCCCTCCCGAGGACTTGGGTGCTTGCTGCCCCCTCTGCCTGGACCACCTCTCTCCCGGATATCCCAGAACTGTGCCCTCCCTCACTTCCAGCTCTCTACCCAGGTGTCCATCATCCCACAACCATTGTAAATCACAAAACCTAAATAAACCTACTCTGTCTCCCCTACTTAGCTTTCCTCAACATCGTAGCCTTCTAATGGAATCTCGCCATGGGCGGGCATCTTAGTCCATTCGGGCTGCTATATCAAAGCACCACAGACTGGGTGGCTTATAAGCAACAGACACTTATTTCTCTTAGTTCTGGAGGCTGGAAGCCAGCAGGTCCCAGGTATGGTGAGGTCCACCCCTCATGGTGTCCTCCCAGGGCAGAAGGGCCTCTTCTTACAAGGGCACTAGTCCCATTCACAAGGGCCGCACCTTCTGACACCATCACATGGAGGATTAGGGCTCAGCATGTGAGTGTGGGGACAGAACACTCAGTCTGTGACAGCGGCATTTTTGTCCCGTTCCCCACAGTATATCAGCACGTAGGGCAACCTGGCATGAAGAGGTGCAGAAGAGGTACTTGTGGAATGCCTGCAGGGAGTGGGGTGGGGCGGGGGTTCTAGCGTCTCTCAGCTCCCTCAGAGCCACCAGCTGGCCTTGTCCCCAAAGGTGCTTGGGGCTGTACCAGGTACCATTCCTCTTGGGTCCTCTGGGCTGAACCCCAGGGGTGCAGTGAGCCACCCAGTGTCTTGGCAGATGGCCTGGGGGAAAGAGCATGTCCTGCAGGCTGGTCCCAGGGCTGAGAAGGGCCTAGGAGGGAACCCTGGCTCAGGAGTAGGCAGACCTGGCATACTTCACACCCTGTCTGAGCCTCAGTTTCCTCGTGTGGAAGGGAGCATGAATGACAGCCCCCTCTGTCTCTGTGGTATCCTCAGCCAGCACCTCTGCGCCTGTCTACCCTGCGGCCAGGCCAGCTATCTCCCCCTCTCCTGTCTCCAACGGCAGCCCACTGAGTCACCAGAATACGACAGTGGGTGAAACAAGCTGACCAGAGGGCCCTTGATTCAGAGGCCTGCAGTGGAAAGGCACTAGAAAGTCAGCACACACATCTCCTGGGACTCCAAACATCCAGAACTGAGTTCATTCCTTGAAATCGGCAATCCTGGAAACTTCTTTTTTTTAAAACATTTCCATACCTGTAAAGTGGGTCACTGATGCCAGCATCACAGGGATTAAACAAGGAAGTACAGGTGAGCTGGCCTAGCACAGAGGCTGCTGTAAGGGCCAGGCGTGCACCCTGCTTCCGCCTCCCCTGCACCCATCCCGCTCTGGTCCAAGCGTCTGTGTGTGGATCCCTGTGGGTGGAGGGGAAATGGCCAAGAGCAAAAGCACAAAAAGACTCAGCTTTGGCTCTGGGACCTTGGGGATCCTTATCAGGCCGGGAAGGTGGGACACCCACACCCAAAGCAGGACATCCACACCCGCTGGCAGTGCACACTGGCAAGGGAAGAAAGGGCTTCTAGGGCACGCCTCGGCCGCCGGAGTACAGGGTGTCCTGGGGCCCCTGGTGTCTCAGGCCCGGCCAGCCCCCTGGGGCCAGCCCCACCTCCAGAGCCTACTGGGGGCCCTTGGGTTTGTTTGACAGGCATCCAAACTGCTGGAGTGTGGTTTTGCCTTGGATCCTAAAATTGATCTGCAACCTTGCCTTAGAGGAGGGAACACAAACTCTAAAAGAGGTTTAAGGTGCCATTGTCCATATGGTGAGGAAAGAGCAGTGTGATTCATCCACTGGTTCCGAGAGCCTTTACGGAGCACCTGCTTCTTGCCGGACATCAGTGCAATGGTGAGCAGACACCCCCATCCTTGTGGAGCTCGCAGTATGGGGGGACTGGACATTAATGATAATGGGGGGGGGAGTGAGTGTCGCTGCTCCAGGGAGTGCTGGGAGCCATGGTATTGGGAGGGTGCTCAGTAGGTGAGGCAGAGGTGCCCCTGAAACTGAGGATGACAGAAATCTGAAGTGAGGACCCAGCTGTGAGCGCTGCAGGCAAAAGGAAGAGCATGTGCAAAGGCCCTGGGGAGGAGACAGCAGGCCAGATTCTGGGACCCTAGGGTCCCCTGCTGCAGGCGGTGGAGACGTGGGAATGGGGACAGCACACGGGGCCCAAACCCCACGGTCAGACTTGGGTCTGTGGTTTGTGCAGATAAATGGGGAGCAATTGAGGGCATCGCACCAGCCGGTTTTCGTCCTCCCGTGTGGGGGAGCTGCCAGGGAGCCTGGCACCATGGCTCTCCCAGCGGAGAATCAGCAGCAGTGCCTGACGACAGGCCCACCCTGGACATGGGCTCTGTGTCTGCAACTTCAGGCCGAGCTGTGGACTGAGCAGTTGCCCTGAGCCTCCGATCCGTCTTCTGAACAACCTTGCGCAATGGGGAACCCGTCCGGGTGGCTGTGAGTCGGTGCCAGTCACCCCCGGCCGGGTCTCCCCACCGCGGAATCCACGGCGCGGAGGCTTCCAGGGCAGGCAGACAGGGTTCCGCGAGCCAGTGTGGCTGTGGGGCCCCGCCCACCGCCGCGCCCCGCCCACCGCCGCGCCCCGCCCACCGCCGCGCCCAGCGCCGGCGTGCTTGCGTCAGCGTGCAGCCGGCTGGATCTGGTTCCAGCCGTGCCGCTGAGCCGACATGCGCAGTGCGTGGGGGCCGAGCGGCACGAGCCCGGGCAGAGCCGGCGGCCGGGGACGCGGAGGTCAGTGCGCCGAGCTCCGGAGCGGGGCGGGCGGAGCGGGCGGGGGGCTGCCCCCGGAGGCGCTGCGCGGGGCCGGCGCCGGGGCCCCTGCGCGGCCTCTGCCGAGACCCGGAGCCGTCCCGGGCGCCCCTCCCCCCCGCCCGGCCCCGGGGCCCTGTTCCCGGGGGCGGGGCCAGCGCGGGGCGGGGCCGCGGGGCGGGGGCGGGGCCTGGCTCGGACCCGTGCGCCCCACGCGGGCCCGGTGCCTGCCCTGCCCTTTCCCGGGCGCGGGGGGCCGCCTTCCCCGTGCGAGGCCCGCCCCCCCGGGCACATGTGTCTTGAAGGAAAAAACCCTCAGGATTATTTACCATTTTGCTTTGAAATTATTTGGCTGTGAGTAACCCATTCCTTGGCAGTGTGATTGTGTTTTAAAAGTTGCATTGTGCATACTCAGAAATTCTTCCAAAGTGAGAAAAACCTAACCCATAACTAGTTGCCAAATGTGATTAAATGAGTTTGAAAATCACATTGAACAATTCACGAAGTTGATTTTAGAATGATAAACTTTCTGGAAATGTAGCGAAACTTATGTTTTGGTTTGCTGTTTCTTTATCTTGGGGCCAATAACGTGTTTTGCTTTGCTTGGCCCCCACCGAACCTTCCGCGGGCCCTGAGCAGCCGAAGGGCAGCAGGAGCTCCTTCGTGGGGTGACGGCGGGACAGGAAAGGGCCCTGATGAGGTTTTAGCTGTTATTACTTGCTTTGCACCCAAAGAAATGGCAGTTGTGTCTTCTAACAACAAGGGTCACAGAAGCCACAGAGAAAGTGTGCAGTCCAGAGGCTGCTAGATCGAAACAGGATGAACACATTTGAAAATGTGCAAAATCGTTTTTTCTTTGAGGGAAGCAGTGTTGGTCCGCAGCCTTAGGAAAGCTCCGCTGCTGTGCCTGCGCGCCCCGCTGAGGTGGGGACATAGGCGTCTAGGTGGTTTGGGAATGTCGCTTTCAGTTGTCCTTCAGATGGCGAGCTCAGCACTGCCCCGTTAATGAAGACTCTCAGCTCATTTGTGGAAGTTTTGAAGACGTTTTATGTGTGTTAAGTGTGATTCCTAGACTTGTATTTACAACGACTGAACTTAGTCTGCAGTCAGCTCCGCTTCTACTGGCCATCAGCCTACCAGAATGGCCTTTCCAGATTAAAACCAAGTGCAACCATCGAGCCCTAGTCAGTCACACGTTTTCACTGATGAAATGAAGGCAGATTTGAAGTCAAATAATTAGGAAGGAGATGGGCGTGGTTGGGGCCAGCAGAGCAGAGCAGCGTGGCCTCTGCTAACACGGAGCCCGCTATGGGTGTGAACCCGGCCTTCCAGGAAGAGGCCATAGCTGACAGTGCACGTCAGGCTGTCACCTGTGCAGAACCAGCAGGGCTCCAGGCTGGCCTGGGCCCACTAGTAACGGAAGAAACAGGGAGCACTGTAAGTCTTTGGGCAGCATCCATGTCCCCCAAATCAAAGGGGTGCCCACTGGCCCTATATGTGGATAAACAGCTCATGTAGAGGGGACCCCACCAGGGGCCTGTTTGCTTCCCCGAGATGTGGGCAGAATCAGCCCAAAGGCTTAGCTGAGGTTCTGGGGGGCAGTGGGGGCTGGAGGCAGGGGCGATGGTCAGCGCAGCCCTTGGAGGTCGGGGAAGACTCCACTTGGGTCCCTGCTTCTGCCGAGCGGTGAGCCACCTGCCTGGGGGCAGTGCCCGTGGTCTGCAGCTGAGCGGCGTTGCAGTGTCCTCGGGCTATGCCTGTGCCTGCGCTGCGGGAAGACCCGAGGAGGCAGTGCTGGCTGGGACGGAGCAGGTTCCTGCTAAAACCCAAAAGGAAAGCCGCTCTTGCACAACCCACCCGCACCGCCATGAAGAGAAACGCTGGCCCTTTGGCTCATTGGGAACGGGGTCCCTGGAAATGGGGCAGCTGCCAGGGGCTCAGGAGTCATGAGGCCTGCTGTCCGCTCTCTCCTTCAAGGACAGGAGCTGTTACTGAAGAAATGCGCTGCGGTCTCCCTGCCCGCCCCCCACCGTGTTCCTCGACCTCTTAAGACCTCAGCGGCCCTGAAGACGCCCTCCCACCCTGCTGACACGGGTCACGCCTCAGCCACCAGCGTCCTGTGGGTCGCTCCTCGCTCCTCCCCCACAGAGCCCCGACCCACAGCCCCCACTGCCCGGGTCGCCCTTCTCCTGCAGGCTCAGGCAGGGCCTCAGTCCCAGCCCCGCCGCCCCGCCATCTCCGCCTGGAGCTTTGTCAGAATGGTTGCTCATGTGAGTCCCGGGGACCAGGCACGCTTTGCCCTGGACGCCGTCTGGGCGGCACTCTGGCTGAGGAGCCACTGGGACCGACCAGATTCTACCTTGCACCGAAACTGTTTCGGGGCCTTCTGCTCCATCGGGACGGTGACTTGGTGGGGCCCACCCCGGGTACCTGCTGGGAGGCATGGCTTCTCTACCAGCAGAGAAGGGGCTGGCTGCTGATTGGCTCCCTCCAGCTTACAAGGGGAGGGAAAGCCATGTAGGTGGCGTTTTCATTGATGCCGGCCCTTTGGCTCTCCCGTCAGCTGCAGGTCCCCGTGGGCACACACCTGTGCTGCTTTCTGGAGGGCCAGCTTTCCCCAGCCACCTTTGCTGCCTCGTCCCATCCATCTGTCTGCCTCTACTGGAAAGTGAGCCCCAAGGACGGCTGGACGTGTTGTGACTGGATGGATAGAAAGTTGTGAAATGGTAAAATGCGCACAAAAAATAGCAACTTGTAGTGTCGTAGGGCTGTTTCCAAAAACCCAGTCTGACCTTTGTGAAGAGTGTCCCTGTCCTTGCCGTCACACTGCCTGCCTCTTGCCCAGGGCGTCCCCGTGACTGGAGGCTCTGCCGTGCAGGCCAAGGGGCAGCCAAGCTCCTTGTGCAGACCCCTTTGTGGCACAGCACAGAGCCCGTCGTGTGCCTCATCCTTGCCTTGCAGGCATGGGGGCGGTGGGGCCTGTGCGTGCTGGCTCCAGGGAAGTGCAGAGGTGGCCACACAGCCCTGGGAGGGCTGTAGGGTCCCGATGTGCATCCCGGGTAGGAGCCCTGGGACATGACGGCCTTGGTGCCCAGAGGTGCACGTCGTGCCTTCTGGCTTTTCCAGTGCATAGTGGCATTTAACAAACTTATTTTAATCCTTGGGTTAAAAGACAAGAATCAAGTTAAGCCTTCCAGTGTTCCTTCTGAACTTCAGCTCCAACTGCCGAAGGGCTCCTGTGAGGCCCAGGGGGTCCAGTTGGTTCATTGCACGCATCTTTGTCCTGAAGCAGATCTGATAAGGGCCAGTGTCCCCACCCCCACAGGAGCAGAGACTCAGAGTCAGGCTTACGGTTCCAAGTTCATATATCTGGAGGGAGGCCCATTGTCAGCCAGGGCCGAGGTCGTTGTGGAAGACCCTCCCAGAGCACCAATCTGCCCTGCAAGTGCCATCGTCCCTGCCTGCCTTCCACTTGTGCTGTGACCGCGGACAAGACCTCAGCCCTTAGCCCTCGTCTAAACCGAGGAGATCGCGCCGTGAGATCCTGGAGCCTGAGCCCTCTGACACGTGTGCCTGTGGTAGCTTCCGGGAAGAGGGCCCAGCGGTCTTCATCATCCTCTCCTAGGCCGATGGAACGAGACTGAGGACAGGTGGATTTGGGTGGGAGGAACGGGGTGGGGAAGGGAGTTCCCAGCGTGGGGAGCCTGGCCTTTCCAGGGTGTCCTGTGTGGTGGTAGAGCTCAGGGGGCCAGGCTCTGGTGGGCTTCTGTTGTTAACCCCATCTCGCAAATTCAAGGAGTTTGAACCTGAATAAGAAAAAAGAAGTCCTCGTGTTTTCTCCAACTCGAACTGGATTTTAGCTTTTCCTTGCACTGTGATTGTTGGCAGCAGACCGCAGCAGCGTAGGCACGGGAGCTTTTCCCAGGGTTGGGGCCATTGCAATGCCACAGCACTCAGGCACTCAGCTCCGCCCGCTCACTGGCTGTCAGGCCTGCTCCAGAGGCGTTGACGAAGCGCAGATGACTTTGTTTTCATGCTGATGTCTTTCAGTTTGTGCCTCTGTGTCTTGTGTACTCCGTTTCATGCATTTAAAAACCTGAGAAGGGCCCACAAGCCCCCTGCATCGCACAGGAGCCCGGGTGGAGGAGCCGAGCTCTGCTCTGCGAGGACGGGCCTCCAGCCCTGACAACTGCTCCGCCCTGGACCGCGGCAGCCGCTCTCCCTGTCCTCCAGGAGCTCACTTACATTGGGCCGTGAGCTCCTCGGGGGCAGAGCCTGTGTCTGCCTCAGTGTCAGCGCCAGCGCCAGCCCGGGACGTCCACAGGGCACCGTGCCCGCCACATGCGGGGCCCACGGACCAGCTCGTGGTGTTTCCACAGCAGCTTATATAGCTCATCAAAGCAGCAGCCTCCTGAATTGTTGATGTGCAAATTTTCTGAAATTGTTTTCATTTTAATCAGGATATTGCAAACGAACGAAAAGGGAGAAAGTTTGCCATTGTCGCATTTGTAGCAGCAGGAAGGTAACGGTATCACTCACATGTTGGTTAGCCAAATGTTTTGCCTGAAGTGAGAGGGCGTTTGGGGAAAACTAGCCTGTAAAGGATATAACGATTTGTACCTGTGTGTATGTGTCTTGTAGCGCTAACTGCAGCAAGTACAAGTGTTGACTGTGCTCTTCTCACCTTTAAAAAGGCCGCTTGGTCCTGGTTGTGGCCTTGGTTCTGCAGGTTCCCAGCGGAAACTGGTACAGGGCATGAGGGGTCTGTGGCTGCTCACAGTTGCACGTGGGTCATTATTCCATTAAAAAATTGGGAAACACTCGTTTTTCATTGTTTTTAGGATAGGGAAAAATAATTTGCTAACATGAGTTGCCCTTCAGAATTTTAATAACTGGGACAATAAGTCTGATCAAGGTTTAGTCTTCAAACTGGAACAAAATTCCTGATAGCGCGCAGGTGGGGATGTGGGCTTCCTGCCCCAGGGGGGAGATGTGCATGTCTGGGACCAGCTTGATTTTCTTTTTTTTTTTTTTAATTGGGGAAGGGGAACAGACAAGTTGCCGTCTTTTCTTCAGTCTAGTTGCGAAGGACGTCGCTTCACTGGCCCATGTTGGTATCATCATTGCACTCCTCCCGGATGAGGCAGCTTGGTCGCCGGCCTCTCGCTGGTCGCTCACCGCGGCTGTTGGCAGCTCACGCTGGCTGCCGGCCACTCACTGTAGCCTATGGCAGCCCAGTGCAGCAGGGGCTGCAGCCCACACCATCACCGGGGCTCGCACAGCCCAGCTCCAGGTGGAGCTGTTGTTAGCTGTAGAGGGCAGTGTCACTGGCCCTCATATGTGGGACCTGAACCGGGGCTGCTGGCTTCTGCTTAACCGCCGCACCCCTCGGCCGGCCCCTTGTCAGTCCTTTGTAATGCACTTTTCTGACCCCCCAATTCCGTAGGCTTATTGGTTGATGGGTCTGGCCTGCAATGCGGAGGTGCTGCCAGCCCCTCCCATCCAACAGCCATCACCAGGTAGCAGGCCCGTGACGGCTGGGACTGGTCAGTGACCCCACAGCTCGCTCCCCTGGGCTGTGGCTCAGGCGTCCGTCAGAGCACCTCCACAGCCTCCACCTTCTGGAGGAGAAAGCAGGACCCAGACTCTCCTGACGCATAGTTTGCTGTTCCTTAAAAGCGTCTCTGGTAGAGTTTAGCTCTGCTGCCGTGACGAAAGGCTCTTGGGGAGTCTCACGGTCTGGCGTCGTGGGTGAGGGAGCCCTGCTCCCCGGCCCCGAGCGCGCCCTGCCTCCAAGCCCGCGCTGGTGTGAATTTGAACTCCGCCTGCCCTGCTCCCCCGGCCCCTCTGCCAGCGCGGGGACTGTGCAAATGGCTTCTCTGAAGAGTTTCTGCGTCCCGCACAGCCCTGGGTCCCGGGCAGGGCAGGGCCTGCCGGTGCCAGCCTGCACGGCTCACCTCGTGTTCCTGGAGGCGGCTGGCAGGCTGCGGTGATGCCCTGGGGTCAGATCTGAGATCAGGGCCCACGGGAGCGACTGCCTGGGCTGCGCAGAAGCGGCCTCAGGAAATGCCGCTTGGTCACTGCAGTTCTGGCCTCTTTCCCAGCTGACGGCACGGGGGTCCCTCTGAGAGCTCCCAAGCCTGCCCTTCCACCGCCCCTCGCGGCATCATTGAGACCAATCTGACTGGACTGGGGGCTCCAGGTGGGATGGGGCCGCAGCTGGCTGGAGATGGGGTGGGGCACTCACGTGTCCTCTTGCCGTGTCCCCACCTGGGCCCCCGGCGGTTCTTACACAGGCTGCCCTTAGCTCTTGGTGGGTTTCACCAGAGTGCAGGGCACCCAGCCCCGTGACGCCGAGGGGAACAGGCCTGCCTCTGTACTGCACCCCATTCTCGGCCCTGACACGTGAGGACATCTGGCAAAGGCGGGACGCTGCCCGAGGACGCTGCGCACCTGGCCTGGGCTGAGCCCACAGAGATGGTGACACTCTCCGGGTTGGCCCAGCTCCAGACGTGGACGGAGCCTTCCACGTGCCCCCTGGGCCCAGAGCCCTGGGGCTTCTCCTCAGTAGGAAGAAGCCCAGGATGAGTGGACAGTCCACCGGGCCCAGCGGGCTCCGCCCCTGGGGGTGCCGGAAGGTCAGCCTGTGTGTCCCAGCTGGCAGAGGGGTCAGTGCCCATCACAGGTCACAGACACCCCCACACACACACCCAGAGGCAGACCTGGAATCACCCTGCGCGCTGCGCCCTCCTCTGTGCCAAGTGCTGTTAGCGCACCGTGGCCGGGCGGAGGGCCCCAGCCTCACGTGATGTCACGAGGTAGTAAGGCCGCCAGTGCCTCTGGCTGGAGTGGGGCCTGTCCTGGAGTTGGATGGGGCCTGGGTGTTGTGCGGTGCCCACTGGAGCCCCCTGCCTCGCCGGGGCGCCCCTCTGCTGGGGGGCGTGGAGCCCCTGCCTTCCTGAGGCCCCGGCTCGGCTCAGCCAGGCAGTCACCTGCTCTGATCCTCGCAGCCTTAGTTCTGTGGTGAACGCTGCTCTGTGCCTGATGAGCCGGTGTGGCTTTAACCTGGGCTCTGGCTTCGCCCAGCCCCCCACCCCCGGCATCGTGGGCTGCACTGTCCCCACCAAACTATGTAAAGATGTGACCTTGTCAGCTCCCAGGCGCGTTGTCTACTTGGCAGGTAGCAATGTTGGGCCCTCGCCAGGCCACCGCTGAGCGGGAAAGCGCGTGCGTCCTGAGCACGAGGAGGGGCCTGCTCGCCCCACCCGTGCTGGCCGGTGGGTCTCTAGGTCAGCGGGAACTGGCCCCGGTCCAGAGCCCTGTGCCGGGGCGACGGTGCTACGCAGCAGACCACTGCAAGTTGAACTGGAGAGCAACTGGCGCAGACTCTAAGCCCCGCCTTCCGAAAGGCCCCGCCCTCGGCTCTCGGCCTCCCTTTGCGAGCTGGTCCTGGAGAGGCAGGAGCCAGGCCCAGCAGGGGGGGCACCTCTGCCCTCAGGCCCTCCAGGGTCCTGGCGATGGGATCCCCCTGAGCGCTGTCTGCTGCTCCCCACCTGTCAAGACCCCAGAACAATTCCTGGGGACCTTCACTTCACACCCGAGAGGAGGGCTCACCGAGATGGGATCCGAAAGACCGCAAATGTCAGAAGTGGAGGGCGAAGGCTGTGGGAGTCCCCTGTGGGCCAGCCTCACGTGGTGGCATGTCCAGTACCACCAGGAGCCTAGGGCGGCCGCTGTGCCAGCTTCTCACCACTGCTCTGGGCCAGGCTCGGGGTACAGCTGTGGTGACAACCCAGCCTGGCACATAGCGAGCATGGAAGTGTGGCCAGCTGGAACTGCACGCGGACGCACACACGTGTCGGAGGTTTGGTGAAGGAAAGGGGGCTCCCGTCACCCACCTCCTGGGCTCTGCCCCCACAGCTGTGGGGTGACACTGGCCCTGGCTTCCTGACGTGCAGGCCACAGGCTTGGTGGAGTGGGTGCTTCGCTGTAGGATGGGGGCGTGTGTGCGCCTGTGGGGGGGTTGGGACTGAAGTGTCCAGGAGTCTGGGCTGGGGGCCTTGTGGCCCAACAAGGGTGAAGCGTGTGCGTCTCCATTGAGGTCAGGGCTAAGTTACAGGTCTTCTGTCTCCTGCCGGAGTTAGTTTTCCTTTATATCACATCTTAGAAAATAAAACGTGCTCAGCAAATGTAAGGAGGCATCACTCCAGTGCGTGGGCAGGAGGAGGCAGGGATCCTCTGAGCGTGCGGGGTGCTGGGTCCCAGAGCTGCCTCGTGCCGCTTGAGCTGTGGGTTTCCACTCCCTCACCGGGGAAAGCGTTGCCCTCGATTAAAAAGCGCTGGTGCCCACGCTGAGTCGGGCAGCCCCTGGTTTCCAAGTGGGAGAGCTCCCAGAGGGCTCGATGCTGCGCCCCAGGCCCTGCAGCCAGTGGCAGCGCCAGCTCAGCCCGGTCCTGTGAGGGCACACACCGCTCTTGTCCTTCCAGAAGTGCTTCGCCAAGTCCCCTGACTTCAGCGGACTCCCGCACCCGCCGTGCTCCCCTGGAGACGGCAGCTTCCTCCTGAGTCCTCAGCAGGCGGACATAGTGTCCAGGGCCAGGCGGGCGGCCTCCCGCCAGCTCTCCATGTAAAGGACAGCGCTTTTTCTCCACTCTCGGCAGCTCTGGGAAAAACAGTGGACCCTTTCTCGGGGATATAGAGAGCCGCTGTTGATGGTCATGGAGTCCGGCTTGGCCAGAGGCAGTGGCTGGACGCCCAGCCCTAAGGTGCAAGACAGTTGGGTGTTTCAGCCTGGGTGCCCAGCATGCTCTGTAAACTAGCGGGAAGGCACAGGGTGGAGGGTGAACAGGGCCCACGTCGGCCTGTGCCCCTGGCACGCCCTGCCAGTGGGTGAGCTGGCATCCCCGCTGAGTGATGTCTCTCATTGGGCAGGAAGCCCAAAGTGGGCAGTGCGGAGCCCCTGGGCCATGGTGATGTCCTTCCACAGGGGAAGCCAGGGCCCTTCTGAGCACCCTACCCGGGCTACACACGGGGCCACCCCCAAAAGAAGAGCACAGAGGGGGGCCCCTGGGGCGCACCTGGTGTGTGAGTGGCCCTCAATCCCGCCCGTGCTCCGCCTGAGCAAGCCCTGGCCTCCCACAGGTCGCGCACAGCCGGGCGTGCCTCCTCGCCCCGCGGCCGGGCTGCACCCTCTGCCCGGTGGCTGCTGGCAAGTGTGGATGCTGACCTGAGCCCACCTGGGTACCTACGCGTGTGCCCGAGGGGGGGAAGGGCGCAGTGAAGCATCAACGGGGGTTCCCCAGAGGCCCAGAGGAAGAGCGTGGGGTGGGAGGCCCTGTCCTGAGAGTCTACACTGGGCCCTCCCCGCCCTGCGGGTCTGTCTCCTTTGTTAGATGAAGGCTCACCTCCCGAGAGGACGGTTTATCACCTGGAGCCCCCCAGGTGGGTGGGACGAGGTGTCCTCACATCCACTCACCGTGACGCTGCCCAGTGTTGCCAGCCTCGCAGCGTCTTCTGGTGGCCCCAAACTCTGGTCCTGGAATCGAGGCTGGCGTTCATCCCGGAGGTGACCGTGCCGGCAGTGTCACCGGCTCTCAGCCCTGCAGGGACAGCCGCCATGCCCGTGTGGCGCTGTCCGTTTCTCCCTACAGCTCAGCCAGCCTGGGGAGCATCACAGCCACTTGCCCGCCTGGCGTGAGCCCGAGGCTGCTTTGGACAAGGACCCTGACTAATGAGGTGGTTTCTGGGGGCAGAGAGGGTAGGAAGAGCCCCCACAGCCTCCGCTAAGGTGGTCCCCGGAGCAGGGCTACAGGCCGCTGGAAGCTGCTGGGCGTGGCTGCCCGAGACGCTTCCCGCAGGGAGCAGCGTGTGCAGGCAGTGAGCCCGGGAGTGGGCCATCCAGGACCCGCCGTCCTGCTGCTCGTGGCCCTGAGGTGAGGGGCGGCGCCCCCAGGGGCAGCGCACAGCGTCACCGGGACGGCCCTTCCAGGAGTGCCCGCTGTTACCTGCCCTACAGGCGGCTCTCACTGAAGGGAAGGCCCGGACACGTACAGAGTGAAATGCAGTCCACGGCCAGGGCCAACAGCTAACATGAGGCTCACTTTCCGGGGTCGAATATTCACCGGTGGGATTTTCTCCCCGTGTTCCTGTTGCTTGAATTGCAAACCCGCTCTGGTCTCCCTGACGTCACCTTCTTGGGGAATACGCGCTTGTGGCTTCCCACTTTCGCCGGTTCCTTTGGTTGGGCTGTGAGGGTAGCGTTGGGTTCCTTGGGGTCTGGTCTGCGGGAGAGGTGGCAGCCGGGGCTTGGGGGTGGGGTCCAGGTGCCTTTCTCAGCGACAGCGGCTCGAAGGCGCCTGTCCTGATCTGACCGGTGCCCGGCCGGCCCCCTGGAGTCAGCCCGTCAGGTCTTTGGGGAGGTTTTCCTGCCTGAGCTGCATCAGATTGAGGCGATCTCTTCTCGTGCCTCTCGCCAGAAGCTGTCAGGATGAAGAAACCTTGTCTCGTGCAGTTCTGTACAAGAAGTCTCGCTGTTTCTGCCGCGTCTTCCCATCCGCAGGGACATTGGATTCTTGTTTATTTTCAACACACCTGTTGAATGTGGTCAGTGTTTTCATCGCCTTAGAAGCTGGTGAGGATTTCCTACTTCAACACATTTCTCACCACGTGCGTCTACATTACTGAGGACATTACATGGAGGCATTCACGTTGAAACAGCTGCAGCCTGTCAGTTGGGCACACGTGCTGCCTTGCACACTGATTTGTCTTCGTGCCTTTGAAGTGGAATCCTAGGGATGTTGAGTATAGAGGAGACTTGCCGAAATTTGGCTTTACCTCACTCAGTTTGAGTCTGTCTCATCCAACCCAGAACGCCAGGCATGGTAGCGCGGTGCAGAGCTACCTGCAAACAGGCTGCAGCCTCCTTTCAAGTGCTTTGTCCGTGTGTAGGGAGGTAGTTGTCTTAACAGCAGCTGACCCGCCCTGACGCCTGCCCAGATCTGCCCTGGAGAGTGGGCCTGGCCCGGAGGGGTCCACGGGGCGGGCCCCCAGTGTGCCCTGGCCCTGGAGGCGCTCCCGCCCGTTCCACCCAGGCCCACACTAGACTATGCCAAGTCCTAGGCCCTGCTGCCAGCCCTGCGCCCAGGCCAGGCCCTCCTCCCTCTGGCCTCCCTCCTGTGCCCACCTTGTGGGCTGTCGCTGGCCCCTGGGTGTCCTCAGGGCACGGGCAGCCTCCTCTCACTCCGTGACCCGGCTCGTCCGGCCTCAGTGGCATCAGCTAGCACCCCACAGGGTCACAGGGAGTGGGTGGCAGAGTCCAGACCATGCGTTTGGAGGGTGCTGCTGTGTGCTGGGGACAGCCGGAGCCATGGGGTGCTGCACAGTGGTGGCAGATGCTTCTCACCCGCGCCCCCTCCCCCGCCGCCCACCTCAGGGGTCAGTTGGCAGAGCCCAGGCCCCCACTGCACAGCCCTGACCGCTCACCAGGACCTGGGCCCAGGCAGCTACAGGGAGGGTGGCCTGCCTGCTTCTCTCAGGACCAGTCTCCGTGGTGCCCGCCCAGCTGGCTGCTGTGGGCGTGTATGTCACGCACATCGTCACCCTCTCTGTCCTAGATCTCAGCAAACCCTACTTAGAAAGCACACCCCTTGGCAGCTGTGTGGGTTCAGTGCCCCCTGTTGCCCTGCCCTGGGCTCCGGCCGTCCAGGCTCTCCTGGGCCTGCGGGCTGCCCGCACGCCTGGCTGGTGCTCGGGTCCTTGGGCTAGTGGCCTGTGAGCAGTAAGAGAGCTCAGTGTGTCACATGAGGCTGGGCAGCCCTGAAGCTGGTAAGTTCCAGCTGGTTTTCAGGGAGGAGGGCGGAGCTGGGAGAGCTCTTTTTTATTTTGGAAGATTCCAAAAGGAGTGGGTGTTGCGTGGGAACACAAAGGTTGTTCAAGGGATTGGCACTTCATGAGGGACCTGCTGGGTCAGTGGGAGGAGGGAGCCCTGGAGCAGCCCCTGCCACGCTTGGGGGATCCTGGGGTGCACAGCTGGGGGCTGCGGGCACTCGCCCTTCCTGGAAGCGCGTGGGGCAAGGCCTGTGGTGCAGGCCCACGGGAAAGATGGCCTGTGTGGACTCACCCTGGAGCCCTCCTTCCCAGTGTGGAGCTTGTTTGGTTGTTAGTTGGAGAGGGGTGTGGAGTGGGGGGGCTGTACTTTCTTGGCAGACGTGGCTGGGGAAAGGCTGCATCGGGAGGCCGCATTGCGTCCTGCCCAGGGAAAGACGGGCACATGGCACCTCCCGCTGTCCTAGAGCACGGGGCTCAGGAAATTCACGGTGGGGGAAGACAGCCCCCCATGAGCTAGTCCACTCTCAGCCAGGGTGCAGGGGGTGGGGAGACGGCCAGAGCTCTGTAAGTGTCGGGAGCTTGGGGGCTTCCCGCGTGCTGGGGACAGGAGTCTGGGCAGCCCCTGCCCCCTTTACCAGCAGCCTCCCCTGTGTGAGTGGGGGTGCGGGGCTGGGAAGCCAGCGCAGCGGGAGGGCCCAGGATGCGCAGGGCAGCCTGCAGCAGCACACCCACTTCCTGAGACCCTGACTGGGTGCTTCCCCTGACTTTCAGGGGGGAGCAGCGTGCAGGGGCCCTGAGCTGTCCCCGGAGAAGAAGAGGGTCCTGGAGAGGAAGCTGAAGAAGGAGAGGAAGAAGGAGGAGAGGAAGCGCCTGCGGAAGGCGGGCGTCCCCGCGGCCCAGAGCCTGCCAGGCAAGCGCCCCGCGGCCCAGCTGGCCCTGGACTACCTGCGCGGGTGAGAGTCCGCGGCTGGGGGCTGGCGGGGCTGTGCCCCGAGCGAGCGTCTCTGCTGCCCTGGGAGGGATGCGGGCTGTGGGCTCAGGCGACCTGGTTGGAATCTTACTCTCCTGGGACTGCTGGCACCTGCTTGTGCATTGCTTCCCAGCGTCGCCTCACGTGGTCTCCAATGGCTTGAGATCCACAGAAGTTGGCAAGGCCACCAGTGGGGACTGCAGACCGTCACCAGCACAGCTGTGTCTGCAGAAGGGCAGGGAATGTATGGAGAGGGCACCACGGCTGGGCAGGAGTGAAGGGCTGAGGAAGCCTGTCACCAGAGCTGCCGGGTGCGCCCAGGGGACAGCCCAGAACCTGGCAGAGGCTACCCTGCATTTACAAACAGCTTCGTACAAGAATTTTCAGAAGCCCCTGCAAAAATGAGGTACTGGAAACCACTGGTTTCTGTTGGCAGACAAACTGGTTGGGCGGTGGCACCCCGGCAGAGCCTGACCTGGTTCTCCTGCCTCCTCCAAACTACTTGCTGCATGGAAGACCAGGGCGGCCACAGACGCCTGTGCCACTCTCTGATCTATTTCCTGTCTCTGTGGCTTGCCTGTCCCGGGCATTTCGTATGCACACTTGGCCAGTGTGCAGCATGGCCGACAAGGATTCGTGCTGCCCGGGGGGCCTCCTGCAGAACACGCTGGGACTCGGCGGCTCCTGTCGCTTTCTGCCTCGATGGGGTGCCCTGTCCCAGCCGCCGTGCGCCCAGTACGCAGCCCCATCTCCAGCACAGCTGCCCGGGTGAGCCCACGTCCAGTGGGTCAGGGCCGACCGTGGCTGAGTGTGGCCCGACCCCAGTGCTGTCTGCTCCACCCTGGCGCAGTCCTGAGCGACCTCCATTGGTCCTGCTGGGCATTTCCAGGCTGTGCTGTCCCCTTCTGAGGGCGTGTGCCTTAGGATCTATGAGTAAGAGGGTCAGTATTTTTCATTAAAACCTACAGATTAATGAAATAATTTTCCACTAAAACCTACAGGAAATAGGTCTTTAATTAAGTTGCTGCTTTTCCCCACAGAGGGTTGCCTGGGGCCCGTCCTCGCCCTCCAGAAACCACAGGTTGCCAGTTGGGCCGGATGGAGCCCGGGTGGGCGTGGAGGCCCCGTTGCATGGAGAGTGGGCTTTCCCGCGGGGCAAGGACCCCAGCAGAGAGAGCAGGTCCTGAACAGCCCCGGGCCGGGCTCGGTCCGCTGGGGGTGCAGGAATCCGGGGGGCTGCCTGTTTCTGGGTCAGATCAGCTCTGAGGCTCCAGCTCACACCTAGTCCCAGCCCAGGCACTGGACCTGACCCCCGTCAGGCAGATGGGATGTTGTGCAGTGAAGACAGAGCTGAACAAAAGCCTCCTTTTCTCCCGCTGCCCGGAGAGGAGCTCAGAGTCGCTGTGACAGGCCCTGCTCTCAGGAGGTGACTGCAAGCTGGAGCCACCACACCGGGGAGGCTGGGAGGGCCGTGGAGGGCAGCCCTGAGTCGCTCCTGCTGCTATGAGGGGTGATCGAAGCATACAGTAACTGCTGCTGCCGAGGGCCGTCCAGTGGCAAGGCAGATCTTCAATACGGGAAGCCGTGCATCGAACCTCAGTACCAGTGTGTGACAAGTTCCAACTTGTTCGGTGCGGTCAGTCGGGTGTGAGCTGCAGTTGAGAGAAGGTGTGTTTTAAAGTTTGCCGTAAATCACCCCCCGTCATGATAACGCTCTGTGTCACACAGTGCTGTGGTTCAGCAATTTCTGTCAAATAAAAACATTATGGGGCCGGCCGAGTGGCGCGGTGGTTAAGCGTTGGCTTTGGAGGCCAGCGGCCCCGGTTCGGGTCCCACATATGAGGGCCAGTGACACTGCCCTCAAAAACAAAACAAAACAAAACAAAACATGACGGTGTGTCCTCATCCACCTTATTCACCGGATCTGGCACCGTGTGACGTCTGGCTGTTCCCCAGAGTCAAAACGATTCAGGACATCGCGGCAGCCACGACAGCGCAAGTAAAGACACTCATGAGAGGACTTCCAGAGCTGCCTCAGAAAGTGGCAAGGACGATGGGATAGTGTGTTCAAAGTGAGGGGGAGTGTTTTGAGGGGGATTAATGGCAATGTGTCTTTTACTGTGACACATTATTTATTTATTTATTTATTTATTTATTTTTAATTTTTAAATTTTTTTAGAGGGCAGTGTCACTGGTCTTCGTATGTGGGATCCGAACCGGGGCCACTGGTGTCCCAAGCCAGCTCTCAACCACTGCGCCACTCGGCCGGCCCAAATTTTTTTTTTTAAACATTCACCGTATGTTTTGATCACATTTTGTGAGTGCTAGAACCCGGAAGTGAATTCAGGCTGGGGCTGTAGTGTGTGGTCCCTGGTGGCCCACTCTGGCCCAGGTCCTACTCTGACTGGCGTGTGATGTGCCCGTGGCCCCAGGCAGCCATGGTCTGGGCTTGGACAGCTCTGTCACTTGACATGGTGTGCGCTTCCAGCCGAGCCCGCCAGCTCCAGCCGCCGCGCAGAGAGAGCCAGCCAGGGCCTTCCCCATGTCCCCCTAAGGGAGGCAGTGAGCCTGATGCTAGGGCAGCCTTCGCCCGTGTCCCCATGGCCACCATGCCCCCAAGTCCCAGACACGTAGATGCCTCTCCACCTCAGGGGCCCCTGTCCCCGTGCTCAGGCCCCGTCTCGGAGAGCTCGGCCTTCTGTCCTGGCCAGAGCAGCGGCCCTGCTGCTGTGTTTCCTCCGCAGACTGACACCGAGCGTTGCCTGTTTCTTCAGCCTCCCGCCCCTCAAGGTGGGCTCCAGCTGGGGGTTGGCGGGTGCAGGCCTGGCCGCCCTGACAGGCACAGGGCCGGCACAGCCCGGGCTCCTGTCACTGTCTCCGACACCCGAACAGCCCAGGTCCCAAGTTGGCGTGGCTCTCGGGCGGGGCTCCTGGCCCCTGCTGGCTCTCCCTCACACGCCATGCATAGCTCACAGCCTAAAGGTTTCTCCACACCAGCAGATGTTTCTGGAAGAATGACAGAATTCACGGAATTAAGGATGCGCACATTAAAATCATGGAATTGCAGAGCTGGAAGGAAGTGGCCCTCGCGTCCAGTGCAGATATGGAGATGGGCCTGGCTCGGTTGAGAGCCCACAGCCGGCCCGCAGAGGGGGGCGTCCTCCCAGCCCGGACCCCGGGCCCCCTCTGCTCTGTGTCTGCCACCCTGGGGCCCGAGAGGGTGCTTCCCGGAACCCCTGCAGACACCCCCCGCTCCAGCCGAGAAGAGGCCCCCCGGGCCAGTCGCCCAGATAGACCTCCGGCTGCTCTTGTCTGGCCCCTGAATGTCGTGTCCTTGCTTTCCCAGCTGGGCCCAAAACCACGAAAACTGGAAATTTCAGAAGACGAGGCAGACCTGGCTCCTGACGCACATGTATGATGGTGACAAGGTGAGCACGCCAGAGTGAGAAGTGGGGGCGGTCTGCACAGCAGGGCAGGTTGTCAACGTTATCTTTTCCTCCATTCTCCTTGTCCTCACGTATTTAATCTCCAAATAGTTATCTATTTACTGTTGAGTTAATGGCATTTCAGAAGGGTCTGAAAAGGGACGGCAGCCAGCCTCAAGCCAGAGGCTGACATAGCCCAGGGCCGGGAGAGGACGCTGGCGCTGGTGCCCCCCGCCTGCCCCTGCCCTGTCCTCCGGGAGCGATGGGACTGAGGGAAGCAGTGTGGTGCTTGGGCCCTTTGCAGATGACATGCCCATGGCCGGCCCGCAGGCTCCGCAGTCCCTAGCGCGAGGACACTGCGGGCTGGACGGTCCCCTCGCGGGCACGGGGCGGGATCCCTGGGACACCAGCCGCAGGGCTCTGCACCCATCTCGGTGCCTCACTGCTGGGCGCACCCCGCCTGGCGGCTCAGCAGCCCTTGTGTCCCTCTGTCCAGGTCCCTGAGGGGCAGTTCCCCACCCTGCTGGCCTACCTGGAGGGGCTGAAGGGCCGGGCCCGCGAGCTGACCGCGCAGAAGGCAGAAGCCCTGATGCGGGAGCTGGACGAGGCGGGCACCAGCGGCCTGGACCCCGTCCTGCTGGACAAGACCCAGCGCGTCCGGCAGGTCCTGCAGCTGCTGTCCTAGGCCGGCCGGCTGGCCAGGGCTGCTGCACGGCGATGGCCCTGCAGCTGAGCTTTCCTCCCCGCGGGGAGAACTCGGCTGCTCTGCCAGGGAGCCAGCCTTCCCGCCAGCTGGTCCATCCGTGTTGGGCTGTGGAAAGCACTCTGACTGTGGACCCCGCACATCAGTCTGGGGGCTCTCCCATGCAGGCCACACGTTTCCTGGTCACTAGGCCGCCCTCGCCGACGCTCCTGGGCTGTGGCTGTTCCACGTCTTGCCTCGCTCCTCAGACCATGGCACGGCCTCCTGCCCCGTTACAGGGAAAGCCTGATGTTTTCAATAAAAGCAGCCCGTGCCGGCCATGCCCCCTGTTGATCCTCACAGGCTCGTAGCCTGGGGAGGGCTTTTCCTGCGGGGAGTGTGCCAGGCTGCGAGGCTGTCTGCAGCCGTGGCCTCCACTGGATGGCATGCAGGCGATCTGTTGGCGTTGACCCCTTGCTCGGCAGGCCTGCCACTTCCAGGTATCGGCAGTGACCATGACGGCTCCCTCCCGCAGCTGTCCCAGCAGGAAATACACCTGCTCTTCGCACAGACGGGGCCTGTTGCCCTGCTCCCAGAAGCATGCATGCGTCGAACCCCCTGAAATCGCAGGGCCCGAGTGCCCGAGGCTGACCTCCGGTGGCGGCCTGCAGCTCTATAGCCACGCCCTTCAGACCGTGAGGACTGGGTCAGATGGCGGCAAGGGAGGAGGCGAAGTGACTTCCAGGGCCAGGGCAGAGCAGGCCGCCGCCACTGTGCTCAGGGCACTTGCCCTTGGGACACGGCTGCCATGCTGCGTGGAAGCTCCGACAGTGTGGCGAGGCCAAGCGTGATGTGGGTGCTCGAGCGATGATGAGCCTTTAGCCGCCCCGGTGACAGTGAGGTGTAGGTGAGCTGTCCCCACCAAGTCTCGCTCACGTTGTGGGTTTGTGGGCCCTGTAGCTGGGGGGCAGTGGGTGCCAGAGTGCTGACACTGTGTGAGCGAGGCCGGCCTGTGCAGAGAGCCTACCCCAGAGGCAGCTCCGGGCCATCCTGTGGCCGTTCCTGGCCTGGCCGAGCCGCCTGGCCGGCCATGGGCCCTGGAGACCCGACCTCAGCGTGGCGTCCCAGCTGTGGACGGTGCCCTGCGGGCATCTGTGCGTCAGCCGATTAGTGCGAAGCACTGTGTTGAGCGGTGCTTCTGAATGGCGGGGCCCCGAGGAGGGGCGACCCCAGCCCAGGAGGGACACGCACATCCAAAGGGCCTGGGCAGGCCCCTCACTGACCACTCGCTGCCTTGCCTTCTTCTCTCCTGCAACCCGGAGCCACCCCACCTCCCGTGCAGCACACATGTCCACGGCACCCCCACTGTGGGAAGCGCTGGAGCTCTGCTGCAGCCTGGGGGGGCCCGTCCCCGCCTGCTGGAACAGCCGAAATCCTGAGAACACGCTCACATATGCCCACACGTGCATGCACACATGTACACACGTGCTCAGGCTCACACATGCGCACACACCGGCACATGCGCACAGGCCGTGCACAGAGGCTTTGGGACTCACGGACAGCCTCTGAGCCAGGGCCTGCTCTCGCCCGCGTTTGCCCCGTGGGGTGGCTGCCTGATGGTGTGTGGGGTGGGGAGCTGGGCCCCAGCCTGTGTGTGTCCTGGAGAGTTTGCCTACACTTTGGGGTTGGGTTTGGGTTTTTGTGTACTTAAGAGGCGCCTGCAGTATGGTTCGGGTCCAGCACTGGAGCCAACCGCGGCTCTGGGGCCAAGAGCCGCCCTCTGCTCACCCTCCCAGTCCTGCGCCCGGCTCGTCAACCCCTGCTGAGCCACAGGGGAGCCCTTGCCAGTGAGCCTGGTCTGGACAGGGCCGCACGCGGTTCTGGGCGGTCCTGTCTGGTGGCCAGCGGGGGCCTCCCACATCCGGTCTCCATGTTGACGAGGGAATGAAGCTCGGTGGCTGCTCACTGTTTTTATTAAATTGTGGTTTCCACTCTTGAGGATGGTACCTTGATACTGCTCAGTACCCCTGTGGAAGTCCCACTCTTGAGGTTGGTGCCTTGATACTGCTCAGTACCCCTGTGGGAGTCCCACTCTTGAGGATGGCGCCTTGATACTGCTCAGTACCCCTGTGGAAGTCCTGACACCTCATTGGCCTGTTTCTTTGTGGGTGAAATGGGGTGAGAGGCCATAGAATTAGTCCAAGGGGGCCCAGGATGGTGGGGGTGATGGTTTCCTGGAGATGGGGATGGTGCACCCATGACCGTGGGGGCAGCCAGAAGGGTGTGGGCGCAGGGGCCGGGTGCGGACAGGCCGCAGCTGGTACTCTGGGGCAGGGAGGCAGGGAGCCCAGCTGCTGGCCCAGCTGCCCAGGGCGAGACCGAGGGAAGGGCCTAGTGCTCGGGTTGGGGCCTGGAGGGCCGTGTGCCCCCGGGGTCCCCTGTGAGGGCTCATCTCCAGCCCCCCTGGGAGGGGCGCTCAGGCCCACAGTGGCACTGAGGCTGCCGGGGAAGGAGAACCCTGTGAGAGCCCCGATGAGGGGCCGCCGTCTGCCCTCAGGCTGCTATTGGCCTCCGATGTTGCGGAGCTCTGCCAGGCTGGGGTGCGGAGGAGCGACCTAGCACAGGCCAGACGCCCCTTGGTCAGCGCCCTGGGACCTGGGCACTGCACACAGCGCCTGGGCCGGCGGCCGCATGGTGAAGGCTGGGGTGGGCCTGGTGTCCAGGCCGGCAGGGCTGAGGCCCGGCGGGGGCAGCAGACGGAACCTCTGGAGGAGGCCAGCAAACAGCACGAACAACTCCATCCTGGCTAGGCTCTCCCCCACGCAGACGCGGCGGCCTTTGAGGGAAACCGAGGCATGGAGTGGGGATGCCAGTCCTGCTCTTTCCACAGCCTGGCTCCTGGGGTGGAGGGGCAGGGGCTGTGGGGAGGGGGGCAGCCGGAGAGCAAGGCCTGGAGTGACTGGGACATGGGTCAGCGCTGAGCCCGCAGGAGTAAGGGTGGGAGCTGGCAAGCCCGAGCTGCTGAGGGCCCTGGGACGAGCTACCCGGGGAGGGGGAGGTCCCTGTCTACCCCCTCGGGGCTGTGGCACCTGCAGAGAAAGGCAGGAAGGCCGCCCGCTTCACAAAGCGCCCGCTGGCGTCCAGGAAGTGGCCAGGGTTGAACCGGCGGGGTGTCTCCCACTGCGTCTTGTCCAGGAGCACGGAACTCAGCAGGGGGACCACGGCTGTGCCCTGTGGGCAGGGCAGCGGGGAAGGGTCCCCGAGGAGGCTGGGGAGATGGGCAGGCCTCTCAGCCCCCCCCCACCGCTGGAGGTCTGCCTGAGGGTGGGCTCCTGAGTTCCCCAGCATCAGGCCAGGGGGTCCCCCAGGCCACACAGCAAGCCCCAGCTCTGCTGCTTCTGAACCCGTCTCCTGCATCCCACGGGAGCCCTGGCATCAGGCACTGCAGGGTCCCCCGCGGTGGGTGGCTGCCGCACCTTGGGGAGCAGGTAGCCGTGCAGCCGGGTGTCGGCCGCCGTGCAGCGGGGCACGTGGGGCAGGAGAGTGATGAACCTCTGCACCTCGTGGAGCACGGCGTTGGTGTAGGGCAGGGAGCGCTGGTCCTCCGGCCGGGGCGGCCGCCCAGGCCCCAGCACGCGGTCCAGCTCTTCCTGCACCCGGCCTGCGGAGGGAGGGAGTGGGCAGCGCCCCTGCGAGCCGTCCCCGGGCCCAGCAGGGGGGAGGGGCCGCCCCGCCGAGCGCTCACCCTGCACATCGGGGTGCTTGCCCATCAGGAGGGCGGCCCACTGCAGAGTGGCCGAGGTGGTCTCCGTGCCGGCCATGACCATGTCCAGGATGCAGGCCACCGCGTTGGTCCCGGCAGACAGGCCGTGCGGGTCCCCGCGCTGCACGGGCAGAAGGGCAGGGCTCAGCTGAAGGCTGGGCTCCACGATCCCGCCAGCCCCGGGCCAGGAAAGGGGTAGAAGGCAGGCTTGGTGGAAAGGACAGAGGCGTGCGGGTGGGCTCACCCATCCCCCAGCTGCCCCGGCGGCGGGCGCTGTGAGCCCGCACTTCACAGGGGAGACCGGGGCTCAGAGAGGCCCAGCCCGGAGGCGCAGGACCAGCACAGGCCTCCACGGGGTGGGGTAGGGGTGGGCCTCACCACACCTGGCCCTGCTGGATCAGGGCATCCACGTAGCTGTGCACAGGGCCTCCGCGGGGCGTGGGGGGCCGCTGTGCCTCCAGGAGAGTCGTCAAGATGGCTCGCACCTCCTCGATCTTCCGCAGGACAGGCCGGTGTAGCCGGAGGAGGGCCCCGAGCCGGGGGTAGATGTTGAACAGCTGGTGGTAGGGGTGAGGCGTGAGAGGCGGGGTGGGCGGGGAGGGGCCTGTCACCACGCCTGCAGCCCTGTGGGCAGGGCGCCTGGTGATTCCCGTGGCCACAAGTGGGCACCTGGCAGGGGACACGGGCCCCACAGCTCCACCTGGTGGGACCGGCTTGACAGGTAACACCTGGGGCTTTAGTGCGAGTCGCAGCAGGAGACTAATCACGCCCCTTGTTCTCTACCCCCCTAAGCTGGCAGAAGCGGGGAGGGTTGCCACTGTGGAAATAATGGAGTCTGCCGCAAGCCATTGGAAAAGGAAGCATCTGCAGACTTCAGCCCTCAGCTCATCCCTCTGTGAAATGGGGCTCACAGCAGCGTCTGACAGGCTGTCCGAGGGGTGCTGTCCTGGGAGCAAACTGATGGCAGCTCAGCGGTGAGGAGCCCGCACAGGGGCGGGAGGCGGGAGGCGTAGAAGTCCCGCTGCCCGCCCGCCCTCCCTCCGGGGGCTCCCAGGCTGCGCTGGGTCAGCTGGCCTCCAGAGGAGGCGGAAACGCCTGCCCAGATGACAGCAGAGGCTCCCTGACCAGGATCAGGACTCGTGTTCGCAGGGATGCGGGTGACGCGCCTCAGCTGTCACACACGCAGGCTGCAGTCATGGTTGGGGTGCTGAGGTAACCGCACAGCAAGGGGACCTGGCCGGTGGCACTGGTAACAGCTGGGGGGCGGGGCAGGGCAGGGACTAGACTCGTGGGCATCACTTCCTCAGGTTATAGCCATCTAACCGCTACGCTGCACACCTGCGACTAACGCAAAATAATATTGAATGTCAACTGAAACTGCCAAGTAAGTGACACAAAAATTAACTGAAGGAAATCTTGAAAGAAAAAAAAAATGGTAAGGTCGCTGCAAACACGGACTTTCTAAGTGGTGGGAAATGGCATGCTCAAACCCCAGACTTCAGAGAATCAGAAGGGACTTGTGACCCCGACACTGCAAAGGGCCTGTGTGGGGCCGGAGACCCCGGGGCCTGCAGGCTTCAAGCCCAGACCCTGGTCCCCACTCCACCTGTGAGCAGGTACATCCTGCTGATGGGGTGGGCGGGGAGGGGAGATGGGGACCGCCTGTCCCAGTCCCCACCCTTCCCGAGTTGCATGGCGGAGTCTCCTAGGCTTGCAGGGCCAGCCAATGGGCCCGAAACAGGACCTGCATATGAGTCCAGTGCCACCTTTGCAGGGCAGCTCCCCGGCCCCCAACCCCTGGGAGCAATAACCTCTCACCTGCAAGCCAGGGGTCCCCAAGAGGACCATGACCTCATTGATGAGGTCCAGCAGTGACACGAACACGGGGTCCCGGTAGTCAAACCGCTGGCCGAACAGGAGCGCGAAGGTCACGTTGGAGGGAGCCCAGCCGAGCAGGGCCAGGGGGAAGGGCCGGCCTGGGGGGGAGACAGGCCTCGGTGGGGGGTGGAGGGGCGGGAAAGGGGGTGTCCGTGCCCCCACTCACCTCCATAGTGGTCCAGCTGCCCCACGAGGCACCTCAGCTCCTGCAGCACCTTGTCAGCCACAGGACCCCTCCCCACGCCCAGGCTGTGGAGCGTGCGCACCGTGAACTGGCGGGCGGCCTTCCATCGTGTCCCAGAGGAGAAGAAGATGCCTGCGGGGGGCGGGGGGGACACCGTGCTGAGCGAACCTAGGAGCTGCAGGCGGGCCGCACGCGGCTGGGGGCCTGGCTGGGGCCCACTGCCGTCCCCTGGGCTGGCCCTGGCCCTGTCCTGGTGTGACGTGGTCCCCTGTGCACACCTCCCACCTGCCATGTGGACAGCCTGCCCGGGAGCCACACTGGGAATACGTTCTCCTGCCGCCGGGAGGGAGGGCCCCTCTCCTGAGGTCCAGGGCTCCCTGCCCAGCAAGCCCCCAGGAGCAGAGCTGGTGACTGCCCCACCCCACCTGGTGGAACCCTATGCCCCCCCCACACCTACCTCCACCTCCCTGGATGAGCTGGAAGATGGCGATGGGGGGCCGGCCAGCCAGCTCCTGCCCAGTTCCCACCAGAGCCTCCTTCACTGCCTCGTAGCCGCTCAGCACCACCATCTTCTGGCACCCCAAGTGGACGGTGAACACGGGCCCGTACCGTTCTGAGAGCTGGCAGGATGGGCAGGGATCACCCAGGCAGTCCCCCTTTAGGGCCCCAGGAGCCCCTCTGGCCACACCTGTACAGGGTGGGGGCCCAGGTGAGGCCTATGCAGGGTGGGGGCCCAGGTAGGGCCTGTGGAACCGGGCGGGACGGTGGGGGCCCTAGGAGCGAAGGTCCAGGAGCCACAAAGCAGGAGGTGTGGTTGACTGGAGCTGGAGCTGGGGGCCCCCCAGAGCCCTCCCCTCCCCTCCAGGGAGGCAGGGTGCCGCCTTTGTTGCTGGGGTAGACCCCATGGGTTTTATTTTCAGGGGAAATGCTCAAGGGGGCTTTTTTGAGCCCCGAGACAAGGCAGCAAGATTAGAAGGCTGTCTGCTGGGGTGGCCTTGCCGGAAGCCCAGGTTGGCACAGGGGCCTGATTTCCCCTCACAGGGCCCGCCTGGCGAGTTCGTCTCGCTCTGACCTCCTCTGCCCAGTGCGAGGGCACAGAATGTAATGCCAGCAAGGGCTGGCCTCCGGGGTCTCCGCATGTGCCTGTCCCTTCCTGTCCCCACGGCGGCCCTGCCCGAGATGAGGAGGGCTGTCATCTCCCCACTTCCCAGAGGGAGCTGGAGGCGGGCGTGAACTAATGTCCATCCCGTGGTCTGAGGGACAGAGCTGGCCTCGGGCCCGGCTCGGACCGGGCCTCTGTGCAGGCCCCTTCTGCAGCAGCGTGGTGCCGCTCCCAGGAGCGCCCGCCCCTCCCCTTCGCTACCCCAAACCTGGCTGTCTTCAAATACTGCCTCCTCCAGGAAGTCCTCCTGGCCCCCTGCTCCTTGGACAGCCCATCTGCTTCCCTGTGAGCTGGGCGTCTTTCTCTTCCCCAAGGCAGGGAGGGCACTTGGACCAGGCCAGCGCCAGGCTGGAACATGAACCTCCTACCCTACAGGGGGCTCGGAAAATGGGGGCTCGACTTCCCCCAAGAAGGAGTGGGGTACCACAGCCGTCGAAGATGGCAGGAGCCGGGCTCTGGGCCCAGGCTTAGGAGCCAAGCTGCCGGCAGACTGCCCGACTCACCTCCATCAGCGACTGGTCCTGCTGGGACAGCCGCAGCAAATGCAGGTTCCCGAGGAGTGGCAGCGGGCGAGGCCCAGGAGGCCAGCGCGGGGCCAGGCGGGGGCCGCGGGTGCAGGCGCGGAGCAGCGCCAGCAGCCCCAGCAGCCCCAGCAGCCCCAGCAGCAGCGGGGCCATGAAGACGGCGGGCATGGGGCCCAGCTCCCCTCCCTGGGCCCACCGTCCCGCCCTGTGCCTTATAGGCCTCTGGGAGGGCGTGCCCGCACCCCACCCACCCCACCACCCCGAGAATGTGGACCGAGCAGTTTGCAGGGGACAGCCAGGCGGCTTAAAGTGACAGGTGTTTGTGGAATGTGGGGGTCGAATCTCCGCAGAGAGCCAGGTGCTGTCTGGGGGGCATCCCTTCGTCCCTTGTCCCTAGTACTTCTGGAGAGGAACCTGCCCACCCCCCCAGAGGCTCTCAGCCCTCTGCCTCAGCCTCCCCATCAAAACCAGGACTCCCAGGGCTTTGGGATGCAGCCCAGCTCTGAAGAGAGGAACCCGCCCTCCCTATGTTCTGAGCCTCCCTCCATGGGGCCCCATGGGGCCCCGAGGTCCATGGGCCTCTCCCAAACCCACCACCACCTGTGTCCACCCAGCTCCTCTCTGACAGGGGCCGGTGGGGGTTACCAGGTGTGGACAGCCCGGGGCTGGCCCATGAGGGTCTGCGCAACAGATACCTTCAGAGGCTGCCACCAGTGTCCCCCCCACCAAGGCTGTGATGTGAGCTCGCCCTGAATGACATCTGCTCCTTGGTAGCTTTGTAAGCACTGTTACCTGGGGCAGGAGGCACCGGCTTGCACCAGGACAGGGTGGGGCAGCTGGGGGGTCCACCCTGCGGGCAGGGCTGGGCTGGGGCAGCACCACTGGGTGACAGGTGGCTGGGTTTACAAGCCCTGTCTGTCTGTGCCACGCTCTAGCCTCCTAAACCCTAGTGGCCTGGCTAGGAGAGGCAGAGACATTGCGTTGGAAACGAGCTTTGTGGGGCGGGAGGGCTGTTGGCACCAGAAGTGGCTGGGCCTGCTTCGCACCACCTGCCCCAACATGAGGCCCCTAGAACTCCATCCCCACCAGCTTGTCACCATGGGGCCTGTTCCCTGGGGGTGCCATCTGTGCCCCTGCACAAACCCCAGAGCCAAGGCGGTCCAAGGGCCCTTACTTCCTCCCAGCCTTGACTTGCACACCTCCTGTGTTGGGGTGCTCACGACCTCGCCGGCAGCCTGTCCGCTTGCCCAGCTGTGGGTCTGCAGGGAGAGGACGGCTCTCTAACTGTTGAGTCTCCAAGTCACTCAGGCTGAGCACCTGGTGCCTAGGCTGAGACTGGTGGGCAGGCTAGGGGTCCTGCCTGCCCACGAAGTTTCAGTTAATGAATTCGGCGAGCATCTATGGAGCGCCTGGGTGTGCTAGGCTCTGCCAGGAGACAGGGCTACAGAAATGGGAGTTGCAGAGACCCGAAAAGTCCCTTGCAGCCCAGTGGCAGTGACTTTGCCACCGAAAACACCTCAGGCACAGTGGGACGTGTCAAGAAGGCCAGGATCTTTCAGAGGATGCAGCGTCAGAGCTGAGTACGGACTCTCCTGGAGGGAACAGCCTGTGCGAAGCCTGCAGTGGGAGCAGCAGCCGGGAAAGGGGACAGCTGGGTAGGTCAGGGCCTGGCCGGGAGCTGCAGTGTGGTGGGGGGTGCTAGAGGCAGGGAACTTGGGGTCCTGGGCTGGGGGGCTCAGTCCTCCATGCCACCTCTTTCAGTAGGCGAGGCCGTGCTGGGCCCCAGGTCCAGATCTTGGAAGACTCTTCCTGCAGCCCCTGGTAGCCCCAGCCTTTCTCCACATCCACCTCCGCTGTCACGTGGCCTGTTCTCCCTGCGTCTGTCTCTCTCCTTTTCTGTCTCTGGTAAGGACACTTGTCATAGGAAGTAGGCCCACCCTAATCCAGGACGGCCTCCTCTGGGGTTCCTTACCTTAGTGACATCTGCAAAGACCAGGTGGGTCCCGAAGTCCAGAAGGGCCCCTCCCCGCTGTGCCCTTCCCAACTGGATTTCCGTGCGGTACGCAGCACGCAGGCAGGGCAGATGTGAATGGAAGCTCCCCACACTGAGGGCCGTGAGCATCTCCATCAGTCAGGGACCTGCTCCCCGGACTGTTGCCTGTCTTGGGCTGTCACCAACGTGCTGCTAAAAATATGTGTGCAAATGTTTGTGCACAGCTGCAAAGGATGCTGTAAAACAAATTCTTAGAAACAGAATCCCTGCTTCTTAGATTCCAGCCGACTCCTGTTCCCACTGACACACCCAGGGAGTGGCCATGTATGGAGGTCCTTGGGAGGAGCCCCCACCTCCGGTGCCCTCGCTCTGGGCGCCCCCTCGTCCTGCATGTCTTCCAGCTGCATGAGGAAAGGGGGGTCTCCAGCTGATTCCAGGTGAGCCATGTCCCCCAAGGCCTGCCCACGCTGTGAGTTCAAGAGCAAAGCCAGCGGTCGCCACCCCACTGAATTCAGCAGATAATGCACACAACTAGCCACGCACCCTCAGGCAGGCACTTGACTCCGGTGTGACATGAGGATAATCGTAGCCACCTAACTGGGTTCATTCCTCAAGGAATATCGACTGAACACCTACTGGGCGCCAGGCACTGTTCTTGGCCCTGGGGATCCATGTGAAATAGACTTGTGCACAAGAGAGGTTCCAAAAATGTTAGTTCCTGGCCCGCTTTTCCTGTGTGTGCACTGCATGTAAAACCCTTCCCCTCCCTCCCAGCTAAACATCTCAGAGACACCAATAAATATTTGCCAGGTACAGATGAGTCAAAAGCTGTCACCTCCAGGTCAATGATCCCTTGGGCCAGGCCACGAGGCCAGAAGCTGTGGGCAGCCTTGGGGGAGGGGCATCCCTTTTACTGCCTAGTTGGAAAAGTGCCATTTACCGAGTAATAAGATCAGCGATTGCTCCACAGCTCTGCACACACATTAATGAATAACCCAAGTTCGGCAAACGGTCGTCTATGTGATAAGAACAAGGTGCAGTTGTTTTTTTGTAGTTGTAAGTGGGCCCAGAGCCCGAGGCCCATCAAGGCCCCGACAACTGGAGGGGGTTTGCAGCCGCCCCGGCTGGGCCTGTGGACAGGCCCCTTGCTGGATGGTGACCCACATCGGTGCCAGCTCTGAGCTGGTGCTGGACGGAGCGAAGGCAGCCTCAGGCGCCGGATCCGGCGGAGGGCACTGCACAGGCGCAGGGCGCACAGGGAGCGGCGGGGAGCCTCCTGGCGTGCAGGGGCATGCAAGCCAGGCCTTGACGACGAGGGGCTCTTGGGACTTGTTCGCAGGCGCTTCTCCGGAAGCACCTCAATGTGTGGAGTTGGCTCCGCCTCCTGACCTTAGAAGGAGCAGAGGTCACAGCAGGGACCTGGGGTGCGGAAGCTTGTCTGGAGGGGCCCGCTCTGCGCTCATCTGCCGGCCCGGCGCACGCGTGCTCAGGGGCCCGCATGACTTCATGGGATGGAGGGGGATGGAGCTCAGGGCAGGAGCCTTGACCGCCTCCCCGTCACCCGGATGAAAGCCGGAGGCGCAGCCGGGGCGGCCCGGGCCCCCCGGAGCCCGTTCGCTGTCGTTTGGATGCCGTGACCACGGCGGGCTGCCGAGGGCTTAGCGGTGATGCCCTCCGACCTCGTCACAGGCAGAGGCGTGGCCGCCCCCCGACAGCCCAGGGCGCGCGCTTTCCGGAGACGGGGCCGTGGCAGGCGCCCTGAGCTCAGGGGTCACGCGGGCCGCGCGGAGCCCGCCACGGTGCGGGCGGCGGCGGGGGCGGGGGCGGCGGCGGCTCCTCATCGTAACGGGATGACAGCGGGGTTTCCGTCCGCCACGCGGCGCTGTGACGGTCGGAGGGGCCGCGGCTGCGGCGGGGCCGGCGGAGCCGGGGAGACCCCAGGAGGCAGGTCGGGGCGGCTCAGGGCGCTGGGCGGGGCTGAGGCGGCGGGGCGGGGCGGGGCGGGGCCTGCGGCCAGGCGCCTCGGCGCTCGACGTGCTCGGCGCTCGCCTGACCGGCCACTGGGCGGGGCTGAGGCGGCGGGGCGGGGCCTGCGGCCAGGGGCGCCTCGGCGCTCGACGTGCTCGGCGCTCGCCTGGCCGGCCTACGTCCGCCGCGCGCCGCGCTCCGGGGCCCCCGCGCCGCCATCATGTCCACGGCCATGAACTTCGGTTCCAAGAGTTTCCAGCCGCGGCCCCCGGACAAGGGCAGCTTCCCGCTGGACCACTTCGGTGAGCGGCGGAGGCCCGGGCCGTGGGCGGCGGTGGGGCCGCGGGGGGCGCCCCGGCCGAGCGTCCCGTGAGGGGCCGTCACGCGAGTTCGTGTCCCAGCGGGGAGTCTCCCGCGTGTGAGACTCGGGCCCCGGCGCGGGGGGCGGGGGCGGGGCGCGGGGGGCGGGGGCGGGGCGCGGCCGGCTTCTGCTTCCCCGCGTGGCCCGGAACCGCGCGGCCGCGTGGGGAGCGCCGCGCCTCCGGGGGCCGTGCCGGGGCGCTCGGGCCACGCCTGCGCTGTCCTGTTCCGTTCCAGGCGAGTGTAAACGTTTTAAGGAGCAATTCATGCGGTGTCTCCGTGAGAATAACTCTGAAAACGCTTCGTGCAGAAAGGAGTCAAAGGAATATTTGGAGTGCAGAATGGAGAGGCAAGTGCGCGCGAACAGCAGCCGCGGGCGGGCGGGGGCGTGTCGTGGGGATGGCGTGTCGCGGGCGCGCGCGGCGGGTCCCCCCGTGAGTGGCCGCTCCTCGGGGCCTGTCCCGTCCCGAGTGGGGCGCGCCGTGGAAAGGCGCTCGCGTCTGCCCCGCCCGGCCTCGCAGCTCTCCGGACTGTGACGGGCGGACAGGGGGCTGTGTAAGAAACGAGGAATCATAAGTGGTTCTTGTGTCTTAATGAGCATGCACCAGACAAAAACGTTCCTGTGATCCATCGGGAGGTTACTAACAGTAAGAACAGCCCTGCTGCTTCGTGGGGAAAGCGTGTTCCGTGCGCTGACACGGTGGGGCGCCAGCCCCTCATTAGCTCACTAAGGAGCCCAACCTCCCACAGCCTTGTGTGAGGACAGGCCACACAGCCCACCTTGGGCGTCCATCCCCCCCACAGCAAAGCCCGCCAAGACCTGTCCCTCAAGGCGGCACTGCTGGGTCCGGGCAGGCCCACAGCTGTGTCGGGGCAGCTGGGCCTCTGGGGCTTGGATGGGGACGGGCTTGGCAGCCTGGCCCTCCTGTGCGGCCTTTGTCCCGCCTCCAAGTTGTCCCCGCTCACCAGGGCCTCCTTCCACCAAGGGCCACCCAAATAGCATGTTTCAATTACTGTCATTGAACTTAAGATATCTTTAAAAAACTGCAACTAAATGAATTTCTTCTCGGTGCTGCCACACTTTGGAGACAGAGTTTGAAGTTGCTCGCCGTGTGAGTGTGAGCAGGTCGTGCACCCCTGGAGCTCCGGCTCACCGTCCGTGTGCCGACCATCATGCCAGCAGCAGCGGAGGGTTCTGCTGATCTGGGGCCCCAGAGGTTCCTGGCTGCCCTGATGAAGGACCCTGTCTTTTCTCCCCGCCGGCCCGGGAGTGAGCAGCCCAGGTCTCCATGTGCTGGTGCCTTGCTCACCACAGCTTCTGGGAAACGGCCTCCCCAAGGGCTGCTGAGGGTGGGGTCAGAGGGCTGCAGTTGGCTGCTGTGAATTCCATGACCTCAAGTGGCTTCACTGGATGCTCAGGTGACATTTACATGAACATACGGGGACAAGGGTGGTGTTTCTGACCTGGCCGCTTGCTTTGGCTGTAGAATTTTGTGTTTTTAATAGAAATCCACAAACATGCAAAGTTAGAGGGTAGGCTGGACCTCTAATCATCGCCCAGGCTTACTGTCAAGATTTTGCACGTTTACTTCCCCTTTTTAAAATTTTTCTTCCTCTTTTGTGCTGAAATCGCAGACGTTATTTTATCCCTACTTCCATATGCATTGTTGTAAAAAAACCACACCACAGTAGAGATTTCAAAGTTGCCCCATGAGGACTTGGGCTGTTGTAGTCTGATGTGAAAGCCGTTTCAGATGTCAATCACAGTTTCTTACAGAAAAACTGCTCAAATTGAGGTTACAGAATTGACAAGGAGAACTGACTATAGGTGTGCTCTGAGGTCTCAAGGTCAGGCACTGCCATGTCGGGGCTCAGGAGGGCTATACACCAGCCCTGGTGGCTGCAGGTCGGGCCTCCTGACAGGGTGTCGGGGGTGGGTGAAGGTGGCTGCTCCTGGGAAAGCTCGCGGCGGGACTCAGGCTGAGTCCAGTAAACGTTGTTATTGCGGTGACCCTAAAGAATATGGGGTGCGTGAATAGTCACATGGGACCATGAATTCGATGCTTCTAGAGCGATGGCAGTGTAATGAGTGGTTGGGAGGAATTTTGCTTTCCATAAAGATTCCAGGGTGACCTGAATGGCTCAGTCCTTAGAAAATGCTGACCAAGAAATGGATCATTTTCTTGGTCTGTTCCTCATGCTAACGGGGGGCATTGAAGCCATCCTGGTGAACGAAGAACTTGGTGAATGTTATAGTCATCATTTCTGGTGACTTTTCCAGGAACCTAGATTTTACAGAGATTTACAGATTTGTAGAAAGAGGGTATCTCGAACCACATCTTACTGGGCTTGTAGTTTTTTCCTCCTTGTTCCTTCTTTGTGCTGCCAAGCGGAAAGGTCCTTACTGTCACAGCGGTGTGTCGGGAAGGGCAGCTGCTCCACCCTGTGACTGAAGGAGTTCACCTCACACGGGCGGCTTCAATACCACAAGTGGGTCGCCTCACGCTCTGCTGGGCGAAGTCTGACACCTGGTGCCAAAGCTGTGGGCTCAGTAGGCTGGCCCTTCTGGAGGTTTCACGTTCCCCGTTTCGGGCCTTTTCCAGCCTTTTCCGAGGCACCGCGACCCCGGCTCCTGGTGGCTGCCTCCATGTTCAGAGCCGACCTCCTTCTGACAGTCGCGTCTGACCAAAGCTAGCAGAGGGCCCCGGTTTTAAGGGTGTGTCTGGCTCATCGCAGAACCAGCGTGTTTCCATGTGCAGCCTTGATTCCCCTCTGCCTGGTGAGGTGACAGGCTCCAGGGGTGAGGGCACCATCTGACGTCATTGTTCTGCTGACCACAGCCAAGTCTCGGGTCAGTTTTAAGAACTGTTGGTCAGATGTGCTGTCCGCTGAGATGTGGTGGAAATCTGTCATAGCCTGCCTATCGTGGGTTTCAGGAGTGTCGTGTGAGTCCCATCACTATGGGACTACTTACTGTGCTGCCCAACTGGGGTTTGCCATTCTGGGGGCGTTTTCCTGAGGGCTAAGTGACAGACCTTTGGGGTTTGTTGGCGTGCTCTCAGAGCCTGTGATGGGCTCTCCCTCCCGCCCTCTCCGCCCCTCCATCAGTCAAGTACACTGGACTTGGGGGTCTTCCGTTGGCTTTTCACCAGCCAGCACGCAGAGCTCAGAGGCCATGTGAGGGGGGGTTGTTGCTGGTAGTGCGGCGTGGCCCCACTGTCTAAGCTTCAGCCCACTTTGGCTTCTTAAAAGCTGCCTGCCCGGTGGCCCACAGGCATTCATTCGCTAGTGAGGCAGCTGAGTCTCAGCGACAGTTGCCCTTTAAAGTCTTACGCTTGGTTGCCTCACGTTCTTCAGGCATCTCTCTGTCCCCACCACCCACCCTCTGTCCCAGCTCCAGGCCTCCTTCCAGGCCAGATCGCCACCTTTCCCGTGAACCTTCCTGTTGGGGGGCATCCTTTCTCGGGAGCTTCCCAGGTGTAACCTGCAACCAACTACAGAAAGAGGCCACTCCAGCTTGGCAGGTGGCAGGTTTAATAAGCAGGAAACAACCTACCAGGCTGCAAGAAGTAGTTTTCCACGCCTGCCCGCCAGGGTCTTAAAAGTACATACAGGGGGGCCGGCCAAGTGGTGCAGTGGTTAAGCGCTGGCTTGGGAAGCCAGCAGCCCCGGTTCAGGTCCCACAGACGAGGGCCAGTGACACTGCCCTCAAAAAAAAAAAAAAAAAAAAAAAATACAGGGGGCCGGCTGAGTGGCTCAGTTGGTTAAGAGCACAAGCTTTGAGCAACAGGATTGCAGGTTTGATTCCCACATGGGCCAGTGAGCTGTGCCCAAGCTGAGCTGCCAACAAGTGGCAGGATGGCTCAGCTGGTGCAAGCACGTGCTGCTAACAACAGGGTTGCTTTACCCACCTGCAACTAAGATTGAACACTGCACCTTGAGCTGAGCTGCCGAGGGGCAGCCAGATGGTGACGACTTGGGGCTGAGCTAGCTGAGCCCTCCACAACTAAGATTGAAGGACAGCAACTCGGCTGTTCCCCTTCCCCAATTCCCCAATTAAAAAAAAAAGTGCATAGAGTACTTAACGGGGATCAGCCACACACTCTGTCCAGATTTTCCTCACCACGTTTCTGTCTTGGCCATGTCCTCGGGCAGCTCCTATGTGGGGAAGGTGAAGGGAGCATATACTCCAAGCACGGGGAGATGAGGGCGGGCTGTGGCGAGCTCGCGGGTCAAGCTGGCAGTCATGTCTTCTTGATGACCTTCCCATCACTTCCTGGTTTTCCAGACAGGAGAGGGACATCCTGTCCTCTGAGCTGACGTCACAGTTGGTGTGTGCAGGTCTGCGTGTTGGCCAGGCTCTAGTTGGTTTTCAATTCCTTGGCTACACTCGCCACCTTTATTTATTTATTTATTTTAGCCGAGCCCTCCTGCCACCCCACCCGATGGCAGCTCAGCCCGGGCTGGGCTGAGTATCGAGCTGCGGTTGCTCAGAGCTCAGCTCGCACTCTTGAGGGAGCTCTTCACCCCCTGAGCCGCTCGGCCGGCCCCCTGGTTGGTTTTGAGTGTGCACTTCGGGCCCCCTGACGGCTGCATGGGACACGTGAGCAGGCGAGAGAAGCTTGCGCTCTGCGGCTGAGCCCCGGCCCGAGGGGCCGAGACGGGAGGGGCACCAGGAGCGCAGTGCCCGCTGCCCAGCGGCCTGTGCAGCTTGCCCAGCACCCTGGGGACACGGGCAAATCACGTCGTGTGGCCTTTATAAGTAGACTTCATTTTTAAGTGGACTCTGGCTGTCTGTAGTGGGGATTGTCAAGTACACACAGCAGAGGAGAGCGGTCCAGCTCTCGCCTCCCAGCGTTCCTCATTCCTCTCATCTCCCCCCTTGTTATCTCCACTGGTGAAATCTGTGAAGGCACGCTCAGACACCCTAGCTGTTTAGTTTTCGGGATGGGGACCGCCTGTGGGAACTCGGGATAGCAGGCCATTTCCCAGAGCTGTCTGTGTTTCTGCGGAAGCGTGGCTGGCTGGCACTGGGCCCACAGAACCTCAGAATTGGGTTGTCTGTGTCTCACTGCATTCCTAGGTTTCCCGGGGAGTGGGGAAGGTCTGTGTCCTCGGGGCTGCGGTTGTGGGGCACATGCGCTTGGCGTGGGGAGCTGGGATGTCCGTGATGGTGGCCAGAGTGTGGCAGGGCGCCCCATGTGCCTGGCACAGGGCAGGCCCCCTGAAAGTTGGTGTCATCCACCCCCACCCTCCAAACAGAACCACAGCCCAAGTTCAGTCCTGGGAGCACGAGCGATGGGGGCAGGCGGGGAGGCTCTGGGAGCTCGGTCCGGTGCCGTGCGGGCCTCTTGGACTTTGTGGCTCTGACCTGAGTGGACGCAGCGGGAGGCCAGCAGGGGGCCCAGGTCTGACACACCGCTTGGTCCTGCTCGGGGGGGACCGATGCGAGGGAATAGCCTAGCGCTGCCCTGTGTGGACATTCTCCCCATTCTCTTCCCCATCCACCTTGACAACTGTCCCTTTTTCTTTTAGGCAACTGATGGCACAAGAACCACTGGAAAAACTGGGATTTGGAGATTTGATAGATGGAAAATCAGAGACAAAAACTAAGTTTTGATGGGAAGAAGACTGCTGGGCTCTGTCGGGGATTGTCTGGGACAGAGTGGTGGCACTGACCTTGATACCCGGACGGGTCCTTACGAGGTGGTGTGACTGACAGGGGCGCCCAGGTGCCCTAAGCGTCTCAGAAATCAGAATAGACACACCTCCTTGGTGGGCACATGGCTGGGGGCGTGGCTCAATCTCTGAAACTCCCAGATTAGTTTGAAAAATGATCCTTCTTGTTATAGATTCTCATTTCCCCCAAGAGTGTTGTTTTCTCTTTAAATCCTTGTGTGTGACCGAGTCCCGGGAGGCCCATGATGGACAGGCGGGGAGAAGGCTGAGGGAGGTCTCAGGGAGTGGGCAGCCCGGGTTACCTGTGAGAGGGTGGCTTCATGTTATCATACTCTGGGCATACTCTCAGTACTGGCATGTTAAACGTTCATGAATTTTTGCCAGTTATGTAGACATGTCGGAAAACTAGTCTGTAGCAAAATAGTTTCCTTTCTTTTTTCTATTCTTATTTTTAACAAAATAGAAAACAAATTAGGAAGGGAGAAATGGTCTGGCTTTTGACATGTTTGACTTCTCAATCTTTTTCTGGCGATGCCTGAACACCACGTATCTTTCTAATCACGGGGTCATGTTCTGATTTGTATCAGTCTGTGTTTATGAAACTACGTGTTTAGTTTCAATAACTCATCTGTTGTAACTCTGAAGAACAGAATGCCAGTACGTTCGTAGTTGCACTTACACAGTGCCTTCCAGGTTTTCCCCAAGAACAGCCAGGAATTCTGGGGGGTTTGGTATTTGACCAGGGTTCAGAACCACGAACAGAACGCTGAGTGCGTGTGGGTCTGGGCTTGCCGGCCCTCGGACCTGGCCCCAGGCCAGCTGGCTTTTGTCCTGCTGTGGCCAATGGAAGATGGTGATAGGAGACTCTGGGGCATGTCCCTGTCGGACAGTAGCCCTGGCGGTGGCTGCGTCTTCTCCAGGCTCCAACAGGTGGGAACAGCCGACTTTGACCCAGGCCGGCCTGGGCTCCAGGAAATCACGCCCTCCACTCCTCAGCCTCGGGTGGTAGGGTGTCTGTCTGCTGTGTCCGCTTCTCTGTGTGAACGCCCTGTTTTCAGTCCTGCAGTGGTGGACGTCTCTTACTGAGACCCTCCCTGAATGGAGTCCCTCCCACTCGGCACCATTTGCCACATTGATGGTGTGGCACCAACTGCTCCTGTCTGCAGCTGGTCACTGTTCATTGTTTGGTCGCTATCGGAAGCCTTTCAGGGGACATTGCAGATGTTTTGCATATTGTCTAGTTTATGAAAAGCCTTGGTTTTTATCACCAAATCAAACTGAGCCATCAACTATTTTGTATTTTTCAAAAGCATAAAATTACATACGCTCAGCTATTTATTGCCGCGTTGTTTGTAGTTACAGACTGGAGAGACCCCAGGGCCCGTCCATACGAGTGCGTGAGTAGACTGGTGCGTCCACCCAGCAGGTGCGTGCAAAGCAGGAAGGGATGGGACAGTGAGGGCACCGCTCAGCTGACATGGCGTGGCCACGAACACACTGTGGAGTGAAAACAGCAGAATCCAAAAGCATATGTGTAGTATGTTAAAAAGAAAAAGATTAAGGAACTCTAGAAATACCTGTGTATTTGTACAAATAAGAAACTCAAGACAAACCAGAAACTGGTGAGAAGGATCACTCCCATTCCTGTCCAATGTACTCGAAAAATAAGCCGGCGGGGGGCCCAGAACGGAACACCAGCACCGTGTTACATGTGCGAACTTTGACTGCGCCGGGCGAGGAGGGGAGACCACGGCTGAGTAACTTTGGAAGCAGGATTTTGACCAAAGCTAGAGACAAAAAGACGAGATTTTGTGCCCTAGTCAGTGAGTTTGTTTTTCACATGGACAACATTCTGGAATTGTATGCTCAGACTAAAAAAGCTAGAGGTATGCTGTGGGTAAGAGCTGGGCGTGTCCAGCTGGTGTGCTGAGGCAGGGCCGCAGCTAGACACAGATATAGACATGGTACGTGGGCATCTCCATGCACATGTGTCCAGCTCAGCATGGGCCTGGAAGCAGTGAGACCCAGCAGTAGGTGCACACCCCGCACCCAGATTCTGGGTTCCAACACCCTGTCCAGCGAAAGGACAGGGTTCTTTGAAACAGCTGACTCCAGGGCCAAAGCCAGGGAAGTCCAAGGTGAGCTTGGACCATCTTATGTCTAAAGCAAGGAATTGCTGAAAAACTGATGGTACGTGTTCAAAACCAGAAGGCCCCGTAGAGGTGTTCCAGTGGCCCACTCTGGGACACTGAGCACTGATAGGAAGGTTAATGGGTTATCGCCCTCGGAATAAATTACTACCCCAGAGTCAGCGCTGATGCAAATTGCTAAATGACGAGGCTGGCCAGGGAGGCAGCTCCGGAGGGGACGGGCCACCGTTGGCAAACGCCGCAGTAAACAGCAGACAGTGAGGTTAGTGAGCGGCGTGTGATGTGGATGGGGTGTGGCCTGGTCCTGAGGACCCACACTCAAGTGCTTAGTGATTACTAGGGACGAGAGACATACAGTGTGGTCACTGTAACCAGCTGGTCAGTTGGAGGGAGACCTCCCCACAGCTGATGTCCCCACCTCGTGCCCCAAGGAGACACAGCAGCACTTCAGTGGTTTTCTTGCCAAGAATGCATAACCTCCATCTACTGAGGGACTTTCTACAGATGACCAGCGCTCTTTAGAAGTGTCCCGGCCCTGAGAGACACACTGAGGGGCTGTCGCAGGCGTGAAGCTGTGGGAAGGAGCCGTGGGCAGGCCCCAGCTCCGCAGGCTGTGCCTGGGCCCTCGGGCGAGTGTTCTGTGACCACGTGAGATGTTACTGGGGGAAGTAGGCACACGAACTTGGTCCCACTTTTGCAGCTTTTTGGAAATCTGAAGTGATTGAAAAGTTAACACATTTTACATGAAACCCATGGTTGAACTTGCTGTACACGATGAGTTCTCATTTTCACATACATTCAGTGAATTGCCAGTAGGGCATTGCAGGCGTAAATGGTCTGGGAGGACAGGACAGGAGGAAGAGGAACAATCAGAAAGTAGCTGGGGGTGGCGGCGGGGCTGGGCGTCACTGCCCTCCCCCCAAAGGGGCAGCAGCTTCTGGAGCTGCCGCTGACGCCTAGGCGCCAGACGCCCTGCCTGCCCTTGCTAAAGCGGCCACCTCATGGTTTTGATAGTCCGTCACTTCTTCTGTAAAGAACGTGTTTTCTTTCTCGTGCATGCTTGTTGGGATATGCCAACAGTGTTATTAAAAGGCGCCCAAAGATGATTTCCCGGACATTCTGCAAGTCCTCTCCCGAGGCAGGAACGATCAGACGTCAGGCAGCTGTGCTCACGCCTGGGCCCTCCGTGGTCTGGCTCGCTGCAGCCCTCAGCCTCATCCACACAAGTGTTTTTGGGGAGCTCAGGTGCAGGGCTGTGTCCCCCCACTGCCAGCAATGTGCCAGCCTTCAGGAGCAAGCCAGACCTCCCCCTCTGGGAGCGTCTGTGAAGCTCCCTGCCGCTGCGCCCAGTCGAGCCATGAACTTGGTGGCGTAACACAAGTTCATCATGGTACAGTCTGGAGTATGGAGCCTGAGACGCTCTCCCCGGGAGAACGTTTCCTGCCTTTCCCAGCCCTCCGTGGGCCTTGCCTTTCTGAGTCCCTCCCCCTCCTCCGTGACCTCGCCCTGTCCCCCTCCCTCTGACTGGTCTCCTGGAAGGACACCCACCGTGACGCCCAGGGCCTGCCCGGCTGCCTCAGGCTGCGGGCACAGGGCCACCCCCCAGACAGAAGGCCCCTGAGCAGCTCAGCGTGTGTCCCTGACCCCAGGGCAGCTGTTAGTCCTGATTCTCAGCAACCCAGTCATGGATGGTGCCCGCTCAGGGCTGCGTGTAAATCCATGTTCCCCTGAAATCTTTGGCATTTGCTTGGCTGGCAAAAGACAGAGGGTGGGTCTGCGCTTCCAATCAACCGGCTCAGAAAGTCAGAACCAGCCACCGCATGTGTGAACGGCCCATCTTTTGAAGCATCTGCCACCTGGATGGTTCCTAGTTTCTGTCAACAGGAGACATGTCTGGAGTCTGTCCGTGACACCCGTCACCAGGCGGCATTGCTGACAACACGTGGCTTTCCTCACATATTTAATAATAAGTGTGTCTTGTTTTTATAGAAACAATAAAATCATTAAAGAAGCTCGTTGTGTTTTGGTGTGATTTTACATCATCTACAAATTATGTGCCTGTGGTTACAATTTTGTATTGTCCTTAAATACAGCCCAGTTTATTCTCCCTGGTGAAACTGCGCTGTTTACGTGTTGGAATGCAGGGCGGCGCTGGCTCCTGGATTGGGGGGCTGTGCGCCGAGCTTTGCTTCCCGAAGGAAGCCGTGGGCCATGAATGAAGCCAGCCCTCAGCGACCTCTCCCCGTCAGGGGCGCCTCACGCTGGTCTTACTGGGAAAGAGCTGCCTGTGGTGTCCGTCATGCCACCCACGTGGTGCCTGGAGTCAGCCTTTTAGTGACATAGATATGTATGGATGAGAAAGCAGGGGGTTTATTATTGCAAGTCATTAAAGAGCGTCCTGTTTAGGCCAGGGAACACTTGGTCGTAATACTGTGAGTAAACTTACGAGTCTCCAGTCTCGGGAGTGGGACAGGACTGCACAGCTGCATGCCACCGCCCCCCTGGGAGAAGGGCCCGCCTGCCCTGATGCTGGTCAGTCTGGTTGGGCTCCTGCGGGAGGCCGCCCGCCACCAGCCCACTCGCTAGGGGGCACGCCATGGCCGTAGCCACCGTGCTCCGCGGGCTGGCGCCGTCGTAGGGCTTCCTGTGGGGTGCTCGGGAAGGGGGGATGGTGGCACATGCGCCCCTACTGTGGGACTGCTGTAGGGCACGCCAGAGCAGGACCTTGGGCGAACTCCGCCACAGACGCTCGGGGCCCTCCTGACGCTGAGCCTGTGAGGCCGGAGTGGTCGGGGGCGGCAGCCGGTCGCCGACCCTGCAGATGAGCTGGCGGCCACCAGAGCCCTGAGAATTTATCAGCCACAGAGCAGGTGCCCCGGGCTCGGACCGGACAAGGCAGCACCAAGAGAGGCCTGGCCGGCAGCCAACAACAGCAGACCCTGCCTGGAGTCGCCCGCCGAAATGAGCTCCGGTGGAAAGAGGGACAAAGGAGCAGACCCTGGGCCTCCCACGGTTGTCCGCAGTGCCCGGCTTGCAGACGGGCTGGATGGCGCGTGGTTGCCTCCTAGCGGAGCAGCCGGTTCCTTTTCAACAAGCGAGGAGGCAAGAGAGGCGAGCACACCTGTCCAGGCCCCGAGCCTGGCTGTGCCCTCGCAGTGCCCAGAGGGTCCACCTCATGGCCCCCTTGCCTCCTTGGTCTGCAGGACCCCAGGAAGCAGGCCTCCCGCCCCTCCCGCACTGTGGACCCTCCACCTGCTCCCCTCCCGGCCTGCATCAGGCCTCCCTGCAGTCAGGCCGAGCCCCCTCCTGAGCCCCCCCAGGGAGGAGGGGCAGCCAGGGCTCTGAGGCTGTGCCCGGCTGGGGGTGAGCTGCCTGGCCAGCAGGCAGGCTTGGCACCGGGTGCAGTGGTGGCCTGTCCACAGGGCAGCCATCCTGCGATGGATGTCTGGACAGGCCGGAGCCGCTTGTCTGCCCCCAGAGGAGGGACTGGCACACAGCAGCGTATGGTCTGACCACACTGACCCAGCCTCGTCCCACAGCGGCCGGTCAATGTGCAACAGCCCCTCCGGGATTGTCCCCAGAGGCTTCCAGGCCCTGGCACAGGCTGGGGCGGGCCTGGGAGCGTGCCGGCTTCTCGAGCCCTGCTGCCCCACCCAGGCAGCTCACGGACCCCAGGACGCATGCGTGTGCCCTGCCCCGCCTGCAGGTGTGCCCCTCGCCCTCCCGCCCTCCTGGTGGACGCCCTGGACTCGCCCAGGGTCCCACGGCAGCCTCTGTCTGGGGTGCAGAGAGATCCTGAGGGTGCTGGGCTAGGGACCGCTTTGTGGGATGGGGCTGCTGTGCGTTCTGGGGACCCTGTCACTGAATGGCAAAAGCGCCGCCGTGGAGGCGGTGCGGGGCCAACCACCCTGGAACCCCTTTCTGTCCCTGCTCCCCTGACCCACAGGGCTCAGCGGCACCTCAGGGACAGAATGCGGTGCGTGGCGGCCCCTGCCGGATGGTGGGGGCACTGCGGCACTGGAGGGGGGTCACTGGAGAAGAGGGGCTGAAAACAGGACCAGAGCTGAGCGGGCCTAAGACCCCGGATGTTCCTGAGGAGCCGGCCAGCCTGGGGGTGTGGGCACTCCGCAAGGCTCATCAGTACCCCGTCCTCACCTGTCTGCCAACGGCCTCGTTCACGGCAGGCAGCACAGAGCAGGGGGCGCTGCGGCCTGCTGCTCAGGGCCCACTGACCACACTGCAGACCCAGTGCTGGGGCAGAGGCTCCGAGGGACTGAAATGGAGCTGGGGTCCCTTGGAGACTGCACTGGAGCTGGGGCGGGCCAGTCAGCCTCACTGGGCTCCCTGCGTCCTCACCAACACTTACTTTCTGTTTTTGAATCCTGGCCCTCCCAGAGGGTGAGGGGCCATCCCCTGGTGTTCCGATCTGCATTTCCTGGTGACAGGTGCTGAGCTGCTTGAGGCCATTTGTCCATTCGGATGCCTTTCACATTGTTCAACTGGGTCCCTTGTCCTTTTATTATTGATTTGTAAGAGTCCTTTATACGTGAATTTTTTTTGAGTTGTACCAATTTGTGTGTGAACTTAAAACCCAGTGCTCCATGGTCATTGCTGAAAGGGGGCAGGGCCCAGGAAAGCGTGAACCCCAGCGTCCTCGCTCGGGCCTTGTCCTCCCCAAATGATTACAAGACCAGCTGAAGACGGAGCACGGACAACCACTCCCCACTGGCGCCCACCCCGACCCCAGGAGGGCGGCTGCCCGGGGTGCCTGCCGGCTCACCCTGGCCGTCCCCGTGGGGCCTGGGAGCAGCTCCCAGCCGGAGCGCAGCACCGCGGGCCTGACGCGCCTCCCTGGGCCAGACACCACTTCTCTTTGGGAAACCGGGCAAAACTACCTTTAAATGACCCCAAATCTACTAAACAAACCTTAGCACCTCTGCCCCCCACCCCCACCCCAGGGTCATCTTTCCTTTCGCTTTTTCCGTTTCTCTCGCTGACACAAGATGATCCTGTGTTGGGGTGGGTCAGGGCCGACAGCAGTGGCTGCAGGGCTGCGCTGGGGGAGGGCGGCCTGGGAAACAGGAACCGGCCCCAGCCTCGCCCGGAAGCTGTCCGCATGGCCGGCTCACTGCAGCCCTGTCTTGCACGGCAGCGCCCTTCTTGGCTCTGCCTGCGGCCTTCTGGGGGCCTCCGGCGCCCCATGGAGGCTGCCTCCACGGGACTGACACGCACCGAACCCCCGGGGGCTGTCCCGGGCCTGGCATGGAGCAGGCCCGGGGCGGGAGCGAGAGCAGAGGGGAGGGCCCGGCCGCCTGTCCTGGTTCCGGTCCGCTCCCATCTTGCCCAAGGCCAGCGGGACCGCGGGGTTGCCCAAGAGCCGTGCTGTGCGTGAGGAGCGTTCAGGGTGCGGTCTGATTCTGGAAGGCTCCTCCACCTGTGCCAGGCCGGGCGGGGCAGATCCGCCTACACCCTGGGTGCCCTCTGCGGCGTCCGTCTCCTCCCCCAAGCTGCTCAATGAACGCTGCAAGGGAGGGTCCCGGGGTGGGGGTGGCTCCAGGGGCCCAGGGAGAGGGGCCGCCTGGAGGGATGGGGCACCCAAGCCCTTACGCCACTTCCTTCTCGGGGCTCGGCCTCTCCGTGCCCCCCCAGGCACCCCACATCCTCCCTGCAGCTTCCCCTCTCCCTCCAGTCCTCCTCCCGGCCCTCCCAGCCTTCCCGTGGACACGCCCTGTCCTGCTGGTGGTGCCCAGGTCACCTCCGCCCCTCTCCCCTGCCTGGTGTCCTCCTGGGAGGGCCGCCTGCTTCAGCCCGGGGCCCTGCCTCCAGCCTTCTGTCTGTGGAGCCCTCCCCGGGCCTTCTGTGGGCTTTGGTGGCCACCGTCCTGAGGCCCCCAGGGCCACGAAGCCCCGGGTCCTGGGTGTTTCTCCTCCCCAGTGTGTGTCCATGCCCACTCCCGCGGGACCCCACCCTCAGGCCCACCCCCCACCCGCCACCGCTCCCCAGGGCAGACCTGACTGGCCATTCTCCTTACCCGCCAAGCCCCTCAGGACAGGGGCCACCCTCCCAGGACAGTGCCAGGGCCCAGGAGATTGAGGGGCTGCGTCCCCCTGGGGCCGTGAGGGAGCGTCTGCCCGGGCCTCCCCTCTCACTGTGGAGGCAGCTGGCAGTCCTGGGCCTTTCTGGCCCCCTCCCTGTGTGTGTCCGGCCCACCCCAGTGACTTTCCTGTCACTTGCTCACCTACACAGACCCTGTCTCTGACCAGGCCATGTTCACACGTGTAGGTAAGACTCCAGCACGCCTTACAGGGAGGCAATTCAACCCATGTCACCAGCCAGCAAACATGAGAGGGCTGTGGAAACACCCAGCAGCACTCAGTGGGGAGCACTGCGACCAGGACCGTCCATTCTGAGGCCGCCGCCTCCGCCAGGCACCGCTGCCAGGCACCCAGCCGTGGCCCCCTGCCCCGGGCACCCCTCACTTCCTGCTGCAAGTGCCCACAGCCAGACCCCTGCTCCCGGGGCTTCTCTGTAGCCCCCCCAACCCCAACCCAATTCCCCCTCCCATGAGCCTCTCTTTCTCCTCCCCGCCCAGAGCCCAGGCTGCAGCCAAGCCTGCCCTTAGCTCTGGGGCGCGGTCCGGCTCCCTGTCCAGTGCTCACAACATTCGTGTCCTGGGACACCCCTCCCCCACCTTTCCGGGAAGCCCAGGGCCTGCGCTCTGTCCAGGGACGCGATGACACTGCCGGCGTTGCAGGCCCAGAGCGTCCTGCCATCTTCCCAGCCATGGCCACAGACCCCTGGTGTCTCTGAGGAGAGGGGAGGTCATTCTCGCAGGGCAGAGGGGCTCGCGCCCACCGAGGACTTGGAGGACGAGCTGCAAGGACCAGAAAAGCTTCTTGGTGGCGCCAGTTCTGGCTTTGGCGACCGAAGAGTCCGGGTAGCAGAATGTCACCTTCTCAATAAAAAGGGAGGAGACTGCTGAGCGGCGCTTTCTCCTGCCCCCCAGGGGGTGCTGGGTGGGCCAGGGCGGCGCTCAGGGCTCCGTCTGAGGGATCCTGCCTGGGCAGTCCAGGCGGTAAGACCCGAAGGAACGGGCTCCTCAGTGTCCCCACCGGCTGGGCGCCATTCCGGGAGGATGCCGAGGGTTATTGTGATACGGTGGTTGGCTTACAATGCTCCGGGGCGGGGGTGGGGTGACACTGACTTTTCAGTCTATACTGTTGAAGTTGGTTCTTAACACGATGAATCCTTGCAGTCATGATTTAAGGAAGTGGAAAGAATCTGAAGGAATGTGGAGGCACGCAGAAGAAGGAGCACCCTTCCTATTGCCTGTCCGCTCCGTCTCTCTCCATGCCAGCCTTACGCTTGGGTCCCTGGCCCCTCACACAGGAAAGCTTTGTCCAGGGCACTGTGGCCCATCCCTGCCCTGTCCATGCTGTGCATGGAGTGGTGGAGGCCCTGGTCAGCCACTGGCCGTCCCCCCGCAGGGCAGGGATGGTGTGAGTCCTGGGGTGGAGGCCCTGGTCAGCCACTGGCCGCCCCCCCGCAGGGCAGGGATGGTGTGAGTCCTGGGGTGGAGGCCCTGGTCAGCCACTGGCCGCCCCCCCGCAGGGCAGGGATGGTGTGAGTCCTGGGCGCGCAGCACTGGGCACGCACCCCTCGTTCAGTGTGAGCAGTGTGCCCTCTGGGCTGGGCAGCTGCACTGCCCCCTGCCTGGAGGGCGCACAGTAGGTGTCCAGGTGCTGTCCCCTGCCCGAGTGACTGCATGCACGGTCACCCCAGGCTGGCGATTGTTTGGCACGCTCACTCTCCCACCAGTGTGGCTGGGTAAGCGGGCTGCTGGGCTCGGACGCGGGGGGCGGCGGGAAGATCCCCGCGGATCCTGGGGCCCTCGGCTGAGGATGCTGTGCGGGCGCCGAGGAGGCCTCGCCCGCGCCGCTGGGGGCCGCCCGCGGGCCGTGCCGCCAAAGCGCGCCGTGCGCCCGGGGCCCCGCGCCGCACACGCTCGGCAGCCGCGGCGGCGACACGCGCGGCAGGAATGCGGAACCGGCGCGGGGCTGAGCCGCCCACGATGGCGCAGGGGCGGCGGCGGGCGGCCTGCGTGGGGCCCTAGCGCGCGGGGTGGACGCGAGCGGCGCGGCCATGGCCCAGGAGCAGCGGAGGGTCCTGCTGGAGCTGCTGCGGCGGCCGGGGAACGCGCACTGCGCCGACTGCGGCGCCGCGGGTGGGTGCGGGGCCGGGGGCGCGGGGCGGGGGGCGCGGGGCCGGGGGCGGGGGGCGCGGGGCCGGGGGCGCGGGGCGGGGGGCGCGGGGCGGGGGGCGCGGGGCCGGGGGCGGGGGGCGGGGGGCGCGGGGCCGGGGGCGCGGGGCCGGGGGCGCGGGGCGGCGGGCGCGGGGCGGCGGGCGCGGGGCCGGGGGCGCGGGGCCGGGGGGCGCGGGGCCGGGTGGGAGTGGGCCTGGGTGGGCGCGGGCCGAGATGCCAGCCCCGGGACGCGGAGGGCTGCTGCGGCGCCTGCGTGGCTCGGTCCCGCTCGGGTGGGGCGCGGCCCTGCGTGCACCTGCGGGGACCCGACGCCCCTCCCCGCCCCCTCCCCTCCGCGGGCTGCTTGTCTCACTTGTCACCCGCGCACCACCGCCACCTTGGGAGGCGTCGGGCTCCCTAAAGAAAGAGGAAATCGCGGCTGGTGACCGGCTGCAGGGAAACACTGGGCAAGCTGCCCGGGCTCCTGGGAGTGCGGGTGGGGGTCCTCATCACCTGGAGGTGACGCCGTGGGCCCCCCGCCTGGCCTGCTGCCTTGCTGCTCTGGGGCAGGCGGCTGATTCGGGTGGGGCCTGGGGGGCAGCTGTGGCTGGAGGAGGCCCATGGCCCACCCGCACCCATCCGCCCAGCGGGTGTGTCCTGGACTTTGCCTCTGGGTGGTGCCTGCTCTGGGTGATTTCCAAGGTGCCAGGGTGCTGGGTGCTTCCCCTGCCTTTCCTGGCTACGTGTCCTGCCGTTGGCAGGCAGAGGGGCCCGCAGGACTGTCCTCTGGGCGGGCAGCCCTGGCTGGTCCTCACGGCCTGCTCATGTCCCCAGGGTGGAGGATGGCCCACTCGGGCCGTCCCCCAGGAGGACACTGGGTACTCCACTGGGGGCACCTAGTCTGGACCCCTCAGAACAAACCCAACACCACATGGAGTGGCCGAAGGGAGGTGGGAAGACCCTGTGTTTCCCGAGACCCCTGGCAGCCCCCGGACATCCCCAAATAGGGTCCAGACTCCAGCTCTCTCTGTTGCCCACCCACTGGGCTGGGAGGGGTCTCTGACAACCCCAGGTCCTGGGAATCCGCTGTTGAGCGGCAGTGTGGCCAAGGGAGGCCACACGAGCACCTGAGTGTCCCACAGGCTTTTCTAGGAGCCAGGTGGGCTGAGGTGGCCTTGCCCTGGCCTCTTGAGCAGGGCTGCCCAGGGCCCATGTGGCAGTATGCGGGGGGCGGCATCTCCACGGCCCCCGGGCACTGCTCCTGCCAGACTCGCTACCCCCCCCGCTCCCAGACCTGTACTGCCCCTCGTCGTGGAAAGCGGGCCATGCCAGGGAGAGGTCGGGAGGAAGCGCAGACGCCGCTCCTCTCTCAGGCCCGGCCCTGCCCGCTCCCTTCCTGGGCCGCACTGCCCGAGAGTGGCTGTTTTGGACCCAGAGCCTCCCTCCAGCCACCTCTGGGACCCCAGCCTGGCAGGAGGGAGGGGTCTTCCTTGGCACGGTGGGTTCTGCAGCTGCCGTGCCAGTCCACCCACTCGTCCAAGGACTGTGGCCGGCAGCGGGCTCTTGCAGGCCCAGCTCTCCCTGGCACTGAGGCCAAGGCTCCTATTTTCAGAGCTGGTCCGTGACGCCTGCATCTTGTCCCATCTGGCAGTCGCCCCCATTTTACAGCTGGGGAAACTGAGGCCTTGAGAACTGAGCAGACTAGGGCTCCTGATGCCCAGCCTCAGCCCTACCCACTCGGCCATGCTCCCTCCCAGCCTTCTCCCCTGCTTCAGCGGGGTCATGTCAGAGGCCTGCTGCCCAGCCTGGCCCCAGCCCCTGTGGAACGCCTGTCCCTGGTCTGTGCTTCTCTGCCGGAGCCCTGCTGGTCTGTGCTTGTTCGGTGATGTCAGGGGGTGCCGCTGGCTTGCGGTGCCCAGATGGACAACTAGGGACCCCATTGGTGGGGGCAGGAGGAGGCTGTCGTCAGAACGCCAGCACACGGACCAGCTCAGGCTGTCCTTCCCGACCACAGCCAGCCAGAAGCGGGGCACCACTGGGACGAGGGTCCCCAGCGTCGGCTCTGGACAGCAGGTCACAGGGCAGGCCCGCTGCCTCTCCCGCTGGGCCTGCTGGTTTGGGAGCAGCTTTGGGCAGTCCTGGCTGCTGGGACGGAGGCAGCCTGGGGACGCCCGCAGCCGCCCGCCCAGGGCCTGCCTTGTGCCGTGAGCGTGGGCCCTGGCTCAGCCCCGTCTCATCACAGGCCTGGGGGGGGGGGAAGGGGGCGGCGCCTTTGTCCTCTCTCCCAGTGCCCCACGTGGGCGGACGGGGGCAGACTCTCCCCTTGAGCCTCGGTTCCGATGCCCCAGGAGGACATGGGGGCCTCGGGTCTTTGCCTGGATTGGTCTGTGGGTACACTTCACCTGGGCTGCTGAGCCTTCCTGTTGGAGAGCCGGGACCCGGGCACGTCTGGGGTGCCTGGCCCTGCAGGGCTGAGGCTGGAGTCGGCCTGCCAGGCCCCAGGGGCTGGACCAAGGGCAGGAGCCCCACATCCAGTGTGAAGGCAGCGGCGACGGCTCAGAAGTTGCTGTAAAGCAGGGCAGGCTGGGTGGGCAGGACTGTCAGGAGTTGGGCTGCGTTTGGGAGAGGATGGCTGGCAGGGGCTGCGGAGGCCTGGGTCGGACAGACAGAGCTCCCCCACCCCCGCCCGGACAGCAGCCCGCCTCGCTTCACCCCCGCCCGGACAGCAGCCCGCCTCGCTTTGGGGTTTAACATTTTTTTCCATTCTGGTAAAACATACAGCAAGTCCTTGAATAACATCGTTTCATTATCATGTTGATGAGGAGAAAAATTGATCCACGGCAGGGCCATCTGTGTGGACCTGACACAGTCTCCCCACATCTGTGTGGGTCTTCTTGGGGACTCGGACATGTGCGCGTGAGGGGAATGGCGTGTCAGACTGCCCCGTCAAACGGTGTGACTGTGGGTGGGTGTGGGTGGCCTTGTGATGGAAGGGCATCCTACCAGGGTGGGGCCCTCCCGTGCCCTCAGCTGCCGGGCGAGGCTCCGGCCGCCCTGACCCTGCCCTGGAATAAGTGGGTTGAAAAATACTGACCTTACTTGTTTCTATTCATCTTTCTTAAATGTATCTAGAGCTCACATTTAGTTCAATGTTTAATACTAGAAGTGTTGGGGGTCCTTATGTAGAAGCTTGGTGACGTTTTGGTGAGCAGAAGCTTGCGTAGGGAACCTAACGCAATGCCTTGTCGCTGAGCCTCAGCACAGCTGGTCTCCGCAGACGTCGCTTCCCTGAAAGTCACACTTTCCAAGAGCCTCTCGATGCTAAGGGAGGACTCACCGTATGCCATGAGCGTTCCCTTCTTGACCATTGTACATGTGCAGGCCGGGGCACTGGTGCATCTGCCTGGCCGGCACCGCCGTGTACACCCCTCTCCCAGCCCTGCCCCCACCTCCTCTCTGTCCCTGTGAACCTGAGCCCTCCAGGTCCTCGTGTCAGTGGGATCACAGTGTGTGTCCTTTGGGACTGGCTGGCGTCATCAGCACAGTGTCCTCAGGGGCCGTCCACGCTGTAGCAGGTGACAGAATCCTTCCTTTTTTTTTTTTATTGAGCTATGATTGACATATAACACTGTGTTAGTCCAAGTGGAGGCAGAGTGATTCCATATTTGTATTTACTGTGACACGGTCACCACGGTCAGCCTAGTGACCATCCAGCGCCTCACGGTGACAGAGTTGGTTCTCGTGATGGACTTTCGGTACCTGCTTCCTTAGCAGCTTTCCAGTGTCTAACACAGTATTGTCACCCAGCCCCCCGCTGCGCAACGCGCCCCAGGACTCATCTTATTGCTGGAATTTGAACCTTGTGACCCCGTTACCCCTGTGTCCACCCCCCTCGGACAACCACCCGTCTGTTCTCTGGATTGTGACTTCGGGGACTTTGGTTTGTTTTTCTTAGGTTCCGTACGGTACTTGTCTTTCCCTGACTAACTGAGCATGGCGTCCTCCAGGGCCATCCATGCCGTCCCAAATGGCGGCATTTCCTTCTGTTTATGGCTGAGGAACATCCCAGGGCATAGGTGTCTGCCACGTTTTCCTTATCCACTCAGCCACCCACGGACACCCGGGCTCCTGTCTGGGCTGCTGTGAACAATGCCGCGGGGACCAGACCATGGGCTGCAGGGGCTTTTCCTTAGTGTTTTCGTTGCCCTCGGATAAATACCCAGCAGTGGACTTGGTGGGTCATAAGGTAGCCCTCGTTTATACTGTTTTCCATAGCGGCTGCACGAGTTTGCAATCTCCAGCTGTGCACGGGGGCTGCTTTCTCCCCACGCCCTCACTGACACTTATCTCTTGTCTTTTTTTTTTTTTTAAAGATTTTATTGGGGAATTGGGGAACAGACAAGTTGCTGTCCTTCAACCTTAGTTGTGTGGAGGGCACAGCTAGCTCAGTTCCAAGTCCAGTTGCCATCTGGCCACTCAGCTCAAGGTGCCATGTTCAATCTTAGTGGCGGGCGGGCATAGCCACCATCCCATGTGGGAGTCGAACTAATAACTTTCTGGTTAGGAGCACATGCTCTCACCAGCTGAGCCTTAGTGACAGCTCAGGTTAGGCGCAGCTCACTGGCCCATTTGGGAATCCAACCAGCGACCCTGTTGCTCAGAGCTCGTGCTCTTAACTAAATGAGCCATTCGGCTGGCCCCTATCTCTTGTCTTGTTTTTTTTTTTTTTTTTTTAGAGGGCAGTGTCACTGGCCCTCATATGTGGGACCCGAACCGGGGCCGCTGGCGTCCCAAGCCAGCGCTTAACCACCGTGCCACTCGGCCGGCCCATCTCTTGTCTTTTTGATGATGCCATTCTGACAGCTGTGAGGTGACATCTCACTGTGGTTTTGATTTGCATTTCCCTGATGATGAGTGACATTGAGCATCATTTCATGTACCTGTTGGCCATTTGGATGTGTTTTGGAAAATGTCTATTCAGTGCTTCTGCCCATTTTTTAAAATGATTTTTGTTGTCTGTTTGTTTTTGCTGTTTAGTTGTATGAGTTTTTGTATATTTTGTATAGTAACCCCTTACCAGACAAATTATTTGTAAATATTTTCTACCATTTGTTTGATTTATTTTTTATTTTCTTTGGTTCCTTTGCTGTGCAGGTGCTTTTTGATGTTGTCCCACTTGTCTATTTTTGCTTTTGTCACTTTTGGTGTCAAATCCAAAAAAATCATTGTCAAGACGGATGCTAAGGAGCTTACCTCCTGTGTTTTCTTCTAGGAATTCTATGGTTCCAGGTCTTACATTCAAGTCTAACCCATTTTGAGGTTGCTTTTGTGTGTCCTGTACGACAGGGGTCATTTTATTCTTCTGCATGTGGCTGTCCGGTTTTTCTAACACCATTTGCTGAAGAGATTGTCCTTTCTCCATTGTCTGTTCTTCTTTGTCATAAATTAATTGACCAGATATGGGTGGGTTTATTTCTGGACTGTTTTTTCTGTTTCATTGATACATGTGTCTGTTTTTATGCCAGAACCATGCTGTTTTGATTAGTATAGCTTTGCAATACAATTTGAAATCAGGGAGTGCGATGTCTCCAGCTTTGTTCTCTCTCAAGATTGTTGTGGCAAGTTGAGGTCTTTTGTGGTTCCATATAAATTTTAGGATTATTTGTTCTAGTTCTGTGAAAAATGCCATTGGTATTTTAATAGGGATTGTATTGAATCTATAGATTGCTTTGGGTAGTATGGACATTTTAACAATTTTAATTCTTCTTATCTATGAGCACGGGATATCCGTCCATTGGTTTGTATCTTTGATTTCTTTCTTTAGTGTCTTACACTTTTCTGAGTACAGGTCTTTCACCTCATAGGTTAAATTTATTCCTAGATATTTGATTATTTTTGTTGCAGTTGCAAATCAGGTTATTTTCTTAATTGCTCTGATAGTTTGTTATTAATATATAGAAACACAACTGATTTTTGTATATTGATTTTTGCATCCTGCAACTTTACCGAATTTATTTATTAGTTCTAACAGTTTTTTGGTGGCATCTTTAGGGTTTTCTATATACAGCACCATCTCATCTGCAAATAGTGAAACTTTTAATTTCTTATGATTTGGATGCCTTTTAGTTCTTTTTCTTGCCTGACTGCTCGGGCTGGGACTTCCAATACTTTGTTGAATAAAGTGATGATGGGTGCAACCCTGTCTTGTTCCTGATCTTAGAGGAAAGGCTTTCAGCTTTCACCATTGAGTATGATGCTAGCTAAGTGTTTATCATATGTGGCCTTTGTTATGCTGAGGTGTTTCCTCTATAGCACTTTGTTGAGAGTTTTTATGATAAATGGATGCTGGGTTTTGTGTTGTGCTTTTTCTGCATCCATTGAGATGATCATATGATCTTCATCCTTCATAAGTTAATGTGGTGAATCACATTGACTGATTTGCATATGGTGAACCATCTTTGCATCCCTGTGATAAATCCCACTTGATTGTGTCGTATGATGCTTTTAATGTTATATTTGATTTGTTAGTATTTTGTGGCGAATTTTTGCATCAGAGATATTTTCTTTGGAGATATAGGCCTGTAATTTGGTGTATGTGTGTGTTGTCTTTGCTTGGTTTTAGTATCAGGGTAATGCTGGCCTCATAAAATGAGTTTGGAACTTTCTCACCTCTTCTGCTTTTTGGATGAGTTTGAGAAGGATTGGTATTAATTCTTTAGAAGGTAGAATTCACCAGTGAAGCCATCTGGTCCTGGACTTTTGTGTGTTGGGAGATTTTGATTACTGATTCAGTCTCCTTACTAGTAATCAGGCTGTTCAGATTTTCTATTTCTTCATGATTCAGTCTTAATAGGTTGTATGTTTCTAGGAATGGATCCATTTCTTTTAGGTTGCACGATTTGGTGTATGATTGCTCATAGTAGCCTCTTCTGATTCTTTGTATTTCTGTGGTCTCAGTTGTAACATTGCTTTCATTTCTGATTTTAGTTGAGTCCTCTCTCTTTTTTTCTTGGTGTGTCTAGTTAAAGGTTTATCAATTTTGTTTCTCTTTTCAAAAAAACAGCTCTTAGTTGCATTGATTTTTCTATTACTAGCCTCTATTTCATTTATTTCCCCTCAGATCTTTGCTCTTTCCTTCCGTTTACTGACTTAGGGCTTTGTTTGTTCTTCCCTAGTTCCTTGATGTGTCAAGTCAGGTGGTTTATTTGATATCTTTCTTGTTTCTTCATGAGGGCGTTTATCACTATGAATTTCTCTCTTAGAACTGCTTTGTTGCATTCCTTAAGCTATGGTATATTGTACTTCCATTTTCATTTGTCTCAAGGTATTTAAAATTTTTTTCTTCCTTTGACCCATCAGTTGTTCAGTAGTATGTGGTTTAATATACAAATATTTGTGAAATTTCCAGTTTTAATCTTATAATTAATTTCTAGTTTCATACCATGTGGTCAGAATAGATGCGTGATATGATTTCAATTTTTTAAAATTGATTAAGACTTGTTTTGTGGCCTAACATATGATTTATCCTGGAGAATATTCCATGTGCATTAGAGAAAAATGTGTATTTTGTTGCTTTTGGATGGAATGTTCTGTATATGTCTGTTAAGTCCATCTGGTGTAACACACTCTTTAACTGACAATGTTTTCTTATTGATTTTCTGTCTGGATGATGTATCCATTGATGTAGTAAGGTATTAGAGTCCCTTACTGTTATTGTGTTGCTATCTATTTCTCCCTTTAGGTATGTTAATATTTTAATTATGTATTTAGGTGCTCCTATTGAGTGCATAAATATATACAAATGTTATATCTTCTTGTTTGATTTCTTCATCATTATGTAATGACCCTCTTGTCTCTTATTACAGTCTTTGTCTTAAAGTCTATTTTGTCTGATATACATATAGCCACCCCAGCTTTCTTTTGGTTTCTGTTTCCTTCCTTTTTAAGCCTGAATAATATTCCACTATATGGAAGGTTCACATTTTACTTATCCATTCATCAATTGATGGACACTTGAGTAGCTTCCATGTTTTAGCTCTTGTGAATAATGCTGCTGTGTACAAATATCTTTTCACTGCCCCTGCTTGCAATTCTTTTGAGTATTGGCCAGAAGTGGAATTTTTGGGTCATATGGTTATTCTATTTTTAATTTTTTGAAGACCCTCCATACTGGTTTTCACAGCGGCTGCACCATTTTACATTTTCACCAGCAGTATACAGAATTCCAGTTTATGCAAATCCTGCCAACACTTTTATTTTTCTAGTAGCCATCCTAATAGGTGTGAGGTGGCATCTCATTGTAGTTTTGATTTACATTTCCCAAATGATTAGTGATGTTAAGTGTCTTTTCATGTGCTTATTGGTTATTTGTATTTCTTTGGGAAAATGTCTATTCAAGTCCTTTGTTCTTTTGTCCAATCGTGTTTGTTTTATTGTGGTTGAGTTTTAGAAGTTCTCTATATAGTCTAGATATTAATTTAATACCAGATATATGACTTGCAAATATTTTCTTCCATTTTGTGCGTTGTCTTTTTTTACTCTGAATAGTGTCTTTTGCAAAAAAATTAAAAATTTTTCATGAAGTCTAATTTGTGTATGTTTTTCTTCTATTGCCTGTGCCTTTGGTGTCACATCCAAAAAATTATTGACAAATTCAGTGTTGTGAAGCTTTTGTCCTCTGTTTTCTTCTAGGGGTTTGTTTGTTTGTTTGTTTGTTAGGTCTTTAGGTTTGAGTTAATTTTTGTATGTGCTGTTATATAAAGGTTCAGTTTCCTTTTTTGCATTGTTGTCCCAGCAATATTTGTTGAAAAGATTGTCCTTTCTCCAGTGAGTGGTCTTGGCTCCCTTGTCAAAAATCATTTGATTATGTATGTGAGCGTTTATTTCTGGTTGGGGCTCTCTATTCTATTCCATTGGTTTATATGTCTGTTTCTATGCCAGTATTACACTGTTTGAATTACTGCACCTTTGTAATAGGTTTTGAAATTAAGAGGTGTGAGTCCTCCAGTTTTGTTCCTATTTTTCAAGATTGTTTTGGCTATCAGAGTCCCTTAAAATTCTATATGAATTTTAAAATGGGTTTTTCTATTTCTGCAGAAAATGTCATTGGGATTTTGATAGGGATTGCACTGACTCTGTAAATCACTTTGGGTAACATTAACATTTTAACAATATTAGATCTTCTAATCATGAACATAGGATGTGTTTCCATTTATTTATATCATCTTTAAATTCTTTTGGCGATGTTTTGTAGTTTTCATTGTAAAGTCTTTCACCTCCTTGGTTAAGTTAATTCCTAAGTTTTGTATTGTTTTTGATGCTATTATAAATCTAATTTGGGGGAGGGGATTTCCTATTCAGGTTATTCATTGTTAGTGTACAGAAATGCAACTGAATATTACATGTTGCCTTTGTATCCTTCTACTTTGCTGAATTTATTAGTTGTAACAGTTGTGGGTGTGTGTAGTCTTTAGGTTTTTCTACATACCAAGATCATGTGACCTGGAAACAGAAATAATTTTTACTTCTCCCTTTCCAATTTGAATGTCTTTTCTTTTCTTTTTTCTTTTCTTTTCTTTTTTCTCCTCTTTTCTTCTTCTTCTTCTTCTTCTTCTTCTTCTTCTTCTTCTTCTTCTTCTTCTTCTTCTTCTCCTCCTCCTCCTCCTCTCTCTCTCTGTCTCTCTGTCTCTCTCTCTCTCTCTCCATCCCTCCCTCCCTCCCCGCCGCCCCCCCACTTCCTTTATGGCTAAGACTTCCAGGACTGTATTGAATGGAAGTGGCAAAAGTGAACACCCTCGTCTTGTTCCTGCTCTTAGAGGAAAAGCTTCCAGTGGTTCACCGTTGAGGATGATGTTTGCTGTGGTGTTTCATATATAATTTATGAGGTAGTTTCCTTCTATTCCTAGTTTGAGGGTTTTTATGAAAGAGTGTTGAATTTTGTCAAATGCTTTTCCTTTATCAGTTGAGATGATCGTATGGTTGTTTTTGCTTTCATTCTGTTAATGTAGTGTGTTCTGGTGATCAGTTTTCATGTTGAGTCTCCTTCCATTCCAGGAATAAATCTTATTGGTCATGAAATATAATCCCTTAATATGCTGCTGAATTCTGTTCGCTAGTATTTTATTGAGAATGTTTACATCTGTTCTTTTTTTTTTTTTTTTAGTTTCAGGTGTACAACACAATGCAATAGTTATACTCTTTACCCCCCAAAGTGACAACCCCCTCCCCCAGTTCGCCACCCCACTCCACCCCCATATCATACATATCCATCACAACTCCCCTGACTCCCCTCCACAGTATCCTCCACATCCCGTGACCATCCACATATTCAGTTGCAGTTGGCATACAATACTATCCAACATCAGCTTCAGGTGTACAGTGCAGTGATCAAGCCTCGACTCCATCCATGAAGTGTTCTCCCTAACAAGACACGTGACTATCTGACACACCACAAAATTTTTACCATATTATTATATTCCCCGAACTGTGTTTCATATCCCTGTGGCAATATTGTAGTTGTCTATTTATGCTGTCTGATCCCTTCCCCTTCCCCCCCATCCCCACCCCCCTCCCAACTAGCAACCCTGAGTTTTTCCTCTACATCTACGAGTCTGTTTACTTTGATCGTTCGCTCAGCTCTTCAGACTCCACACACAGGTGAGATCACATGGTACCTGTCCTTCTCCGACTGACTTATTTCACACAACGTAATAGTCTCTTCACAACATTATCAATTACATTCCCAGAACTGCCCCCATATCCCTGCGGCAACATTGTAGTCCCACCTACACTGTCCAAAACCCTTCCCCCTCTCCCTCTTCCCCACTCCCTCCCAGCCAGCAACCATCAGTTTTTCCTTTATATCTGCTTGATATGACTTCAATCTTCTTAAATTGTCTCTCTGGGTTAGCTTGTTTACCCCTTTCTTCTGTTTAAAAAAGCCCTTTTAACATTTCTTGCAATGCTGGCTTGGTGGTAATGAATTCCTTAAGCTTATTCTTTTCTGAGAAGCTCTTTATTTCTCCTTCAATTTTAAGTGATAGCCGAGCTGGGTAGAGCAATCTTGGTTGTAGGCCTTTATTTTGTGTCACTTTGAGTATCTCCTGCCACTCCCTTCTGGCCTGCAGAGTTTCTGTAGACAAGTCAGCTGTTAGTCTAACAGGAGTTCCTTTGTATGTAACCTGCTGTCTTTCTCTTGCTGCCTCTAGGATTCTGTCTCTGTCTTTAACCTTTGCCATTTTAACTATGATGTGTCTTGGTGTGGACCTGTTTGGGTTCAGCTTGTTTGGAACCCTCTGCACTTCCTGGGCATGTATGTTGATTTCCTTCACCAGGGTAGGGAAGTTTTCAGTCATTATTTTTTCAAATACATTCTCGACCCCTTGCTTCTTCTCTTCTCCTTCTGGTATCCCTATGATTCGAAGGTGGTTGCGTTTCACCTTGTCTCATAGGGCTCTTAAACTATTTTCATTGTTTTTTATTCTTTGGTCTTTTTGCTGTGCCAACTGGGTGAGTTCTGCTATTTTGTTTTCCAAATCGCTGATCCGCTCCTCTGCTTCATCTACTCTACTGGTGATTCCTTCGAGTGTGTTCTTCATTTCAGTTATTGTATTCTTTAGTTCTAACAGGTTGTTTTTTATGGTTTCCCTATCCTTCTTTATGTCCTCGCTAAGTTCCTTAAACATTCTTATCATCAGTGTTCTAAACTCTGTCTCTGAAAGGTTGGATCCCTCTGTTTCATTTGGTTCCATTTCTGGAGGTTTCTTCTGATCTTTTACTTGTGACATGTTTCTTTGTTTCCCCATTCTGGCTGTCGCTCTGGGATTGCTTTGATGTATTAGATAGATCACCAGGAGAGCCCTGGCTGGATCACGCAGGCACACAGCTCACGGCCCAACACTCCCAGGAGAACTCCCAGTCTCAGCCTGTCCCAATCAGCCGCTCGCAGATCAGGCCGAGCAGCCTGACAACCAATCACCAGCCTGGCAACTCAGCAAGCGCAGTGCGGAGAGCGGGGACCCGAGGCGGCTCGCGCACTTCCGCGTCTCAGTGAGCAGCCTGTTGGAGCCAAAGTGCGCCCAGCAGGCGTTTCCCTGGCAACGCAGCACAAGCCGAGCGGAAGGTGGGGATCCCAGGCGGCTCGCGCACTCCCGGGTCTCAGTGAGCAGCCTGTTGGAGCCGGAGGGAACCTGCCCAGTGTTTCCCTGGCAACGCAGTATAAGCCGGGCAGAGGGCGGGGATCCAAGGCCGCAGGCGCGCACACGCACGCACGCACTTCTGCGCCAATCCCACCAGACCAATGAGGTCCCGGACCTGACCCTCCGTGGGCGGGCCCAAGCCCGACAAAATGGCGCCCTCCCCACACCACTCGCGTGCAGGCTCCGCACCACGGGAACCACAGTCCAAACACCTCCAGCCTTTGCACCAAAGGTGCTCAGCTCAGTCCGTCCCCGCAGGCTCCCGGCTCACACAGCCACTCCCTCCACCGGGAACCAGGTAAGAGCTCACCGGTGAGCAAGCCCGGGCGCCGGCCCCACTGATTCTCCGGCCGCTCTCAGCCTCACCGAGCTGAGCAGAGAGTCCTCACTAATTTACTGCCGGCTGTCTTAGAACTCCTCTTCCCGGCAAAGGAGCTCTGGGCTGGTGAGCTTGGGGTGCGGCCGGAGGGTCTCTCCCCCAACCAGACAAGCTTCCCACGGCTGGGGCCTCCCTCCCGGGGCTCGCCCTCTCTCGTCTCCGCCCGTCCCACCAGACCCGACGCGGCCTCCTCTTTAAGTTCTTCGTTTAGTGGTTCTGTTCCTCCAGTGTTCCGGGGACCTCCAGGGTTGAATACTGTATAATTTGGTTGTAATTTTGGTGTGCTCCTGGGAGGCAGTTAGCACAGCGTCTGTCTATTGCGCCATTTTACCGCAAGTCCTACATCAGTTCTTATAAGGGATATTAGTCTGTAGTTTTCTTGTAGTGTCTTTGTCTTGCTTTAGTATTGGGGTTATGCTGGCTTCATAGATGAGTTAGGAAATGTTCCCTCTTCTTCAAATTTTTGAAAGAGTTGAGAAAGATTGGTATCAGCTTTTCTTTAAATGTTTGGTAGAATTCCCCAGTGAAGCTATGACCCCCAGGGCTTTTTTCTGTTGAGAGATTTTTTTATTCAACCCCTTTACCAGTTATAGGCCCATTCAGGTTGTCTGTTTCTCCATGCTTAATTTTGATAGGGTTTGTGTTTCAGGGAATTTGTTCATTTCATCTCTGATATCCAACTTGTTGGCACACACAGTTGTTCATAGTACTCTCTTACACTCCTTTTTATTTCTGTGGAATTAGTAGTAATGTCCCCACTTTTCTTTCTTTCTTTCTTTCTTTTTTTTTTTTTTTTTTTGAGGGCAGTGTCACTGGCCCTCTTATGTGGGACCGAACCGGGGCTGCTGGCTTCCCAAGCCAGCGCTTAACCACTGCGCCACTCGGCTGGCCCCCCACTTTTATTTCTGAGTTTAGTAATTTGAGCCTACTCTCTTTTTTATTTCTTAGTTCATCTAGCTAAAGGTTTATCAATTTGTTGATCTTTTCAAAGAACCAACTTTAGATTTCACTGATTTTTCTCTATTGTTTTTCTATTTTCTATTCCATTTATCTGTGCTCTAATCTTTATTATTTCCTTCCTTTTTCTAGCTTTGGGTTTAGTTTGTTCTTCTTTTTCTAGTTCCTTAAGTTGTAAGTTAGGTTGATGATTTGAGGTCTTTCTCTTTTTTAGATGTAAGCATTATTTTAAACATAAATGTCTCCCCTAGCAGCACTATTTTTGCATCCCATAAATTTTGGTGTGCTGTGATTTCGTTTTCACTCATTTCTAATTGTTTTCTAGTTTCCCTTGTGGTTTCTTCTTTGATCCATTGGTTGTTGAAAAGTATGTTAACTTTTCCTACTTTTAAATTTTCTGGTTTCCTTTGGGTATTGATTGTTAAGTTCATCTGTTGTGGTTATAGAAGATACTGTGTATGATGCCTGTCTTTTAAAATCTGTTGAGACAATCTGTGGCCTCACATCTGGTCTGTCCTGGGCAGTGCCCCCCATGCCCTTGAGAAGAGCCCGTGTGCTGCTGCTGCTGTGGAGAGAATGCTGGGGGGGCTAGATCTCGGTGGCTCATGGTGTTACGTCCTCCATCTCCTTACTCATCTTCTGTCTGGTTCTTCCATCCACTGCTGTGAGTGGGGTGTTGAAGTCCCCGGCTGTTATTGTGGAACTGTCAGTGTCCCCTCATGTCACCTACAGGACTCCCTTGAGCATTTCTCAAAGGACAAGTCTAATGGTCACAGACTCCCTTGGCTTTTGTTTATCTGGAGTGTCTTGATTTCTTCCTCACTTTTTTTTTAAAATACAGAAAAATATGTTTCAATTTATTATTTTTTACATTAGTTTCAGGACCTTCCTCACTCTTAAAGGACAGCTTTGTGGGATATGAGATTCTTGGTTGATGGTTTTTCCTTTGAGCACTTGGAGTATATGGGCCTTTGTCTTCTGGCCTCCAAAGTTACTGATGAGAAGTCTGCTTACGAGCTATTTGAGGACCCTCATGTGTGACGAGTCACTTCTCTCGCTGCTTTCAAGGTTGCTCTCGGCTTTTGAAAGTTTGATTACGATGTGTCTCAGCTGGGGCCCCTTTGCGTTCATCTTAACTAGAGTTCATTGAGCTTCTTGGATGCTTTATTCGTATCTTCGAACCTGGGACTTCTTCTGCCTTTGGTTCTTGAAACGTTCTCTCGCTCTTCCTGGGACCCCCGCATCTGCTGGTCCTCTTGATGGTGCCCCCCGGGTCCCTTAGGTTCTGTTCACTTTTCCTCCGTCTTTTCTGTCTGTTTCTCAGCCTCGATAACTTCCACCGTCCTAGCTTCAAGTTCACCGATTCCTTCTTCTGTGCTAACTCTGCCTTTGAATCCCTCTAGTGAGTTTTCCATCTCAGTTACTGTACCTTTAGCTCCAGAATTTCTGTTTCGTTTCCTTTTAGGTTTTCTGTCTCTGTATTGATAGCTCTGTTTTGTTCACGTGTTGTTTTCATAACTGTGTCCACATGCTCTGTTGGTTCTTTGAGTGTCTTTATGACAGTTGCCTTAAAGTCTTTGTGTACGATATCTTCCGTTAACTCTTTTCAGGGACAGATTCTGTTAATTATTTTTCCTTTGAATGGGCCATATTTTCCTGTTTCTTTACATGCCTTGTGATTGTTTGTTGAACGCTGCATGCTTGAACTTAATAGTGTGGTAACTCTGGAAATGAGACTCTCCCCCTCCCAGCGTGTGCTGGTTTTTGTTATTGTTTGTTTTGTTGTTGTTGTGGGCTGTTCTGTGCCGAGGGTCAGCCTGAGGTGTAAATTTAATGACTTCTTGGGTCTTTACTGAGCCTTTTCCGGGTCGTGTGTGGTCATGTTCTAATTTTTCCTGAATATGCAGTTGTTTTTGAATGTCCCAGCCTTTGATATCTGGCTCCCAAACAGGGAAAAGGGAAACATCAAATGGGTGAAAGGGAACCAGTCCTTTAAATCCTCTGGAAGTCACTTCAGCTGCAGGGGGAGGGGCTGTGACAATGTGAGGGAGGTGCCACAACAGTGGCTGTCCCCCTCTGGTCCTCTGTGACCAGAAGCAGCAAGCAGTGATCAGAGCACAGACCCACTATTTGGTGGACAGGGTCCTTGCCGACCGTGGGTCCCATAGGCGGTGTGCTGACGGCTCCAGGAACAGGTGCACAGCTGCCTGCCAGGTGGGGTGGAGCTGCTCCGGTGCCAAGAGCTGAAATGACCACCAGTGCACCCTGAGTTACTGTCTAAGCCTTCCCCTGGAAGCTGCAAGTCTTCGGCCGTCTCCAGAGTTCCAAATGGTGACTGGGGTCAGGCAGCTTCCGCCTGAGCAGGTGTTTTCCAGCGGGGGGCTGTTGTCCAGCAGGAAGTTTCCTGGTGCCTCCTGTTGTGTCATCTTCCCAGTAGCCTCTCTGGGATGGGCTCTCCGTCCCGGCTGTCAAGGACAGTTGGGAGGCCTAGATGGGTAGCAGTTTGTCAGAGTCGGACTGGGCACAGACCTGACCTCTCCGCCCTGACCTGCGGACATGCTGCCACTTTGCAGAGGTGGCTGCTGGCAGGGTGGCTGTGCCAAGGGCCTGAGGTGGGAACCAAGTAGAAGATATCAAAGGTGCATAAATGTTTCTTTTTTTTCCTTAATATATGTGAAATGCACATTACATAAAATTGACTATTAAAAGTGAACAATCAAGAGGCATTATAACATTCCTGATATTATGCGACCACTGTGTGGTCTAAAATATGGGGTTTTACAGTCAAGAGACCAGATGAGATGCGAGGGATAGTGCTCAGAGCCTGGAAGGGTGGGGTGGGCGGAAGGACCTGCCTTCTCCCTGGGGAGGGAGGCACAGCGTCTGCCCTGGGCCTTGGGTGGCGTGGAGGTGCCCGGGAGGCGGCTGGAAGGGAATGTGGCATCAACAGATGGACTTTGGAGTCTGGTCGCGTGTGTGGGCGCTGATGGGAATGAGCAGGAGAGCGGGGCGCGTGCTGGGAGGCGCCCGCGGGGCCAGGCGGGAGGGCTTTGCCAGGGGTCCTGTGCTATGGGTGGGACGGGACACAGGGTCCCTGGCTGAGAGGGAGGCGGGTGGGGAGAGAGGAGGCGCTGGCCTCGCTCATCCTGGGGGCCTCCTGGGTGCTGGGCCCCCTCTGGTGACGGGGACATAAGCTCTCCTGGAGCCTAGCTTGCAGTGGGACGCAGGGTGAAGGGGGTGCAGCCCAGAGCGCGCCGCCGTGCCTGGAGGCGGCCTCACTGAGGGCGCGGGCCTGCCCTCTGCCTCTGGCAGGGCCCACCGCCGGCTCTCGCCCCGGAGCTTCAGCCCTCCTCTCTGCTGGGCCTCGCCTTGGGAGGGGCAGAGGTTTCTGGAGCCGGGCCGCCGAGCTTGGCGCACCCCCAGTTCCAGCAATGGGGCCCACCGCTCCCCGCCCTCCCGGGCTGGGCCTTGGCCGAGGGGACACACCTGTTCCACTTGGCTCAGTTCCCCCGCCGGCCCAGGTGTCTCAATCCACCTCCCGGAAATGGTAGGGAGGCTGAGTCACCTTGGAGCCCTGGGAGGAGGAATGGCGAGTACGGGCAAATGGAGGACTGGGACAGCCGCGGGAGCTGGGCAGGGGGGCCGGAGGGAGCGGGGCCTGGGGCAGAGTCTGCCCCGCGCCAGGTGATGTCACCGACTCAGGGCAAGGCGTGGCCTGGGGACACCTGGGCAGCCCCTGTCTTTGTGGGGCCGGGGCAGGAGTGTACTGGAGACAAGCCTGGCCTCTCTCCCTCGTCCTGTTCCTGTAGCGACGCCCTGCCCCACCCATAGCAGCCCATGCCCTTGGCCACCCCTTGGGCCCATGAGTGTGCTTGCTGGCCTCGTGGTCTGTCCTGGGCAGAACTGAGCCCCGCACACCGGCTCCGGCTCGCCGGGCAGGGAATTCCTGAGTCCTGGGTGCCCAGGCGTGGGCCAGAGCGGAGGCAGGCTCGGGGTGGCTCCTCTGTTTGCCCTGCAGGGAGGCCGGCAGCGGAGTGGGGCCTGGACTAGGGTGTGGGGCCTCCTGCACTGGGCACCCCTCCAGCCCTCCACCCTCCTGATGGGGGGCTTGTGCACAGGTGGGCGGACCTGGGGTGGGGCTTGTGCACAGGTGGGCAGACCTGGGGGGGGCTTGTGCACAGGTGGGCAGACCTGGGGGGGCTTGTGCACAGGTGGGCAGACCTGGGGGGGGCTTGTGCACAGGTGGGAGGACCTGGGGGTGGGGCTTGTGCACAGGTGGGCGGACCTGGGGGGGGGCTTGTGCACAGGTGGGCAGACCGGGGGGGGGGCGTGTGCACAGGTGGGAGGACCTGGGGGTGGGGCTTGTGCACAGGTGGGCGGACCTGGGGGGGCTTGTGCACAGGTGGGCGGACCGGGGGGGGGGCTTTGCACAGGTGGGAGGAGCTGGGGGTGGGGCTTGTGCACAGGTGGGAGGACCTGGGGGTGGGGCTTGTGCACAGGTGGGCGGACGGGGGGGGGGCTTATGCACAGGTGGGCGGACCTGGCTGTGCCCAGCAGCCCGAGAAGGGAGCCCACAGGTCCAGCCTGGCCACTTGGAAAGCTAAAGAGCCGGCCCATCCGTCTTCCTTAGGGACCTCCTCCCAGTCTTTGCCCTCGTCCTCATCTCCCCACCACACATGCACACATAGGAGCCCACCCTGGAGGTCCTTGGCCTCCTGGCTGAGATGGCACTGGGACAGATGCCTTGAGCTCTTTGACCTGAGGTTGGGGAGAACTCCGTCGGCGCCCCCCTCTGGCTCTGGTCAGCTGCACCCCACCCACTGCTGGTTCAGCCTGGACCACCCCGTCGTGCCCAGCACTCTGCTCCCTCCTCCAGGCAGGCTTCCCAGGGGCCCTGGCACCTGCTGCCTCCTGGTGGCCTTCACCTTGGTGTGATGCAAAGTCCTTTTGTGTGATTGAGGCGAGGGCTCCCCAGGCAGGAGCCTGTTCGTTCCTTGTGGGTGTAACGAGGGGAAAGTGCAGGGCGGAGGCTGGGCCTTGTGTCAGAACACCTGCTCTTTCTTTTTTTTTAAAGATTTTATTGGTGAGTTGGGGGAGGGGAACAGCGTTGGGGAATTGGGGGAGGGGAACAGACCAGTTGCTGTCCTTTTGTTCTTCAGTCCAGTTGCGGAGGACGTCGCTTCACTGGCCCATGTTGGTATCGTCATTGCGCTCTTCCCGGGTGAGGCAGATCGGTCACCGGCCTCTGGACGGCCCCTCACAGTGGCTCTTGGCAACTCACACCAGCTGCCAGCTGCTCACGCTGGCCGCCGGCCACTCACTGTAGCCTGTGGCAGCCCACTGCAGCAGGGGCTGCAGCTATGCCGTCCCGGGGACTCGCACAGCCCAGCTCCAGGTGGAGCTGTTGTTAGCTGTAGGGGGCAGTGTCACTGGCCCTCATGTAGAACACCTGCTCTTCCTGCCTTTTCCCACCAGCCCCAGGGGGAGTCCCAGGCGGGGGGACAGTGGGAGGGTGGACAGGTTGTCACCTGCAGGAATGACAGACGAGCTTCCTCATCAGTCTGAGCTCTGGGCTGGGGCTGCCATGAGCCCTTCCAGGACCGTGGATCAGAGCTGGGGCTGGGCTATGAGGGACAGATGCCAGTGGTCTGATCCCAGGTCTGCCACTGTGTGGCCTCAGCAAGTACCTGACCCTCTCTGGGTTTATCTGCCTTATTCTGTAGACGTGGATTACTCATGGACACGATTGCACCTCCAAGGGAGCTGTGGGGATGAAGTAAGATAGTGTGGTCAGTCATTAGCCCCCAGCGAGGCCAGGTGGGAGGGCGTGGCCCGGGGGAGGTGAGGGCCTGGGGCTGCCAGGTGTCTTCCTTGCCCAAGGCCAGGCCTCTGGAGTGGCCCACATGGCCCCTGGGTGCCAGCTGGACATCGCCTTGTGGGAGAGTGTGGCTGCCAGGTCTGTGGGAGAGAGGGCACATTCCATGAGAGGAACAGGTCCCTGCTGAGCCCGAAAGCCCCAGAACCGAAGACCCGGTTTTCCTGCTTCTCCCATATGGACTGCAGCTGGGGCCATAGTCACACCAGCGTCCTTTTAAAATTACCCTTTATTGGGGCCGGCCGAGTGGCTCAGTTGGTTAAGATCTTGCTCAAGAGTGCGAGCTGAGCTCTGAGCAACAGCAGTTCGATGCCCAGCCCGAGATGAGTTGCCACTGAGCTGCCAACAGGTGGCAGGAGGGCTCAGCTAAAAAAAAAAAAAAATAAAATTACCCTTTACTAAGGTCTGATTTCTAGACAGTAAAGCACACCCCTTTCTGGTGTGGGGTGGGAGAAGTAACTGCTTCTCGTCCCTGTCACCCCAAAAGCTCCCTCGGGCCTCTGCAGTCAGCACCCCCCACGACGGTTGACTGGTGTTGTGGGGCGTATTTGGTCAAGGTCTGTTCAAGTCCTTTGCCTGTTTGTGTATTTCCTTCTTCTCGGGTCTGAGTGACTGTTTAGACACTGTGCACACAGGTTCTCATCAGCCTGGGACTGGCAGGGTGTCTCCCAGTGTGACTTGCCTTTTCATTCCATCAACCAGTGTCTTTCACAGAGTGACCTTTTAAACATTTCTGATGAAGTCAATTTATCTTTCTTTTTCCTTTTAACCTGGGTTCTGCTTTTGGTGTAGCTAAAAGGTCTTTGCCTCACCGAAGGTCACCAAGGTCTTTCTCCTTTTTCTTTGGAAGTTTTGTGGTTTAGATTTTATGTTGAGCACTGCGATGTGTATCAAGTTACTTTTTGTAAATGGTGAGCGGTATGGTCCCAGAGTAATATCTGCAGGTGACACACACCTGTTCCAGCACGTTTGGTGGGAGGTTACTCTGTCCCCACAGAACTGCCGTTATCCCTTCATCAACGGTCAGCTGTCCCCAGACTTGTGGGTCTATTTCTGGACTCAGTTTCGCTCCGTTGATCTCTGTCTGTGGTTTTTTGATTTTTTATTTTTTTGAAGATTTTATTGAGGAATTGGGGAAGGGGAACAGCTAAGTTGTTGTCCTTTAGTCTTCGTTGTGGAGGGCACAGCTAGCTCAGCTCCAAGTCCAGTTGCCATCTGGCCGCTTGTTGGCAGCTCTCAACCACTCAGCTCAAGGTACCATGTTTAATCTTAGTTGTGGGGGGCACAGCCCACCATCCCATGTGGGAGTCGAACTGGCAACCTTGTTGTTAGGATCATGTGCTCTCACCAGCTGATCCATCCTATTGCCTGTTGGCAGCTCAGCTCAGGCGCAACTCACTGGCCCATGTGGGAATTGAACTGGCAACCCTGTTGCTCAGAGTTCACGCTCTTAACCAACTGAGCCACTCGTGCGGCCCCGATCTCCATTTGTGTTTATGCCAACAGCACCCCCGACTTGAGAACCAGCTTTATGATGGCTTCTGAACCCCAGTGGTGTCAGCCCTTCATCCTGTCCTTTCTCAGCGTGGCTTTGGCTGCTGTAGGTGCTCTGACACACGGGTTTCAGACCCACCCAGCTTGTTAGCTTCTGCTTGTTGAATCCTGCTGGAGTTCTGACTGGGAGACATTGAATCTATAGGTTAATTACAGAGAGAATTTACATCTTTACAATGTTGAGTCTTCCAATCCATGAAAATGCTATCTATCACCACATATTTAGTTGTCTTTAACTTTTCTCAGTAATATTTTGTAGTTTTCAGCATACTGCTTTGCATACCTCTTATCATGTTTGCCTCCAAGTTTTCATATTTTTGTACTATTTTAAATGGTATTTTAAAATGTCTAATTGTGATAAAATACATGTAGCATAACGTTTACCCTATGACCTACTTTTTTTTTTTAAGATTTTATTGGGGAATTGGGGGAGGGGAACATCGTTGGGGAACCGGGGAAGGGAAACAGAGAAGTTGCTGTCCTTTTGTTCTTCTGTCTAGTTGCGGAGGACGTTGCTTCACTGGCCCGTGTTGGTATCATCATTGCGCTCTTCCTGGATGAGGCAGATTTCTGACCTACTTTTAAGGATCCCTTTCAGTGGTGTTACAAGCACTTATGCTGTGGTGCAGGCCTCTCCAGATGTAAACAGGGTTTTTAAATCTCGTGTTGCTGGTGCATAGAAAACAGTTGATTTCTGTCTGTGTGTCTTGTATCCTGTGACCCTGTTTGTTAGTTCTGGTAGCGCTTAGTAGGAGCCACTGCATTTCCCACCTAACCATGCTGTATGTGAAAAAAAAAGCAGTTTTATTTCTTCCTTTCCAATCTAGGTGCTTTTTATTTCTTATTACGGCCTTGTTGCTCTGACTAGAACCCCCAGCTCAGTGTTGAATAGAAGTGACTAGAGCAGGTGTTCCCATCTCATTCCTGGTCATGGGGGACGCGAGTCTTTCTGCCCTGAGCAGGATGTCAGCTACAGACACTTCCGATGCCACTGTCAAGGTCAGGGCATTCCCACTAGTCCTAGTTTTCTGAAAAGTTTTATTGGGATGTTATGCTTTCTTAAATGCTTTTCCTGCATCTATTGAAACAATCATGCAGGTTTTCTTCTTTAATCTGTGAACGTAGTGAATGACTGATCCTGTCAGGTGTTAAGCCAGCCTTGCATTCCTGGTCCAAAGCCTTTCGGTCATGGTCACAGTCTTTGCACTTTTTACATGTTGTTGGATCTGCAGATCCTTTGTGGACACATTTTCATTTCTCTTGGGTAGAATTGTGGGACTGTAGCAGAGATGTAGGTTTGCTATGTAACCGACTGACAAACTGTCTTCCCGAGTGGCCGAGCGGCCTGCGCCCCCAGCCGTGTGAGTCCCAGTTGCTCTGCGTCCTCAGGGACACTTGGCAGTGTCAGCCCTTCACTTGTGAGCCATTCCGAGGCCTTGGCAGGCTTCCTGCTCGTCACGTGACAGTCTGTGCTGTCCTGGCCGCAGCACACTTGATGTAACTGGCCTGTCTTTTACTCTAGTGTGAAAGGTGGCCTGCACACATGCGTGCACACCCCCTCACACACACAGCAGGCAACGGGTGGGTTCCGGTCACAGCCCCAAGCTGTACACCACTGGGTCCTCGTGCAGCTGCCACATGTCAGGCAGGTGTGTGACCTGTCCTTGAACCTTGATACCTGTTGTCAGAGAGATGATGTTAGCAGTTCTGATTACGTGCCTTCCTGAACTCACTCTGTGTCACACCCATTTGTCTCTAAAGCAGGACCTGGCAAACCTTTTCTTAAAGGCCCAGACACAAATATTTTTGGCCTGTGGGCACAGGCTTTCTGTCACAACCACTCAGCTCTGCTGTGTACTGTGGAATCAGCCACGGGTCAGCCACGGCGTGGGCAGCGGGCTAAGGGAGGGCGGAAGCCAGGGCGTTTCTGTTGCTGTGAGGGAGCCACAGCTCCCCTTTCTGACTTCGGGGGGAAAGCCATCGCCCTGCCTGGTGTGCTTTTCTAGTGGAAAACCTGCCACCTGGACCACCAGCCCCCCTCTCCCCATGCCACCCCCGGCAGCCCCACTGCAAGTAAGCTGGGCGGTGGGTAAGGCTGCGGGGGTGCGGGGGCCCTCTGAGCGACCCCTGGCTGGTCGCTGCCTGCGGCTCATGGGCCCCTCTTCCCTGTCCTTCCCTTCTCTCGGACCTCCTGGTTTTCAGTGCAGATGTCCTCATTTCCTGCTGGGGCAGCATTTTCGCAAAGAGGGAGCTGGCTCCTGGGGCCTGTGCCTGGGCATCCTGGGGTGCCGTAGAGCGTCTGAAGGGGCCACTGTGGGGCCGGCTGTCCCCACCGAGTGCAGGGCAGGGGCCTGGGGATGTGGCGTGTCACACGCAGTCCGAGTGACACCAAAAGGGAGAGCAGACGCTGAGAACAGACCCTCCAGCAGAACTCGGCCAGGCCGGCTGTGAACCGCCTCGGCCTCCGCAGCTCCCCCAGCCCCGCATGGACGCCTCCTCACAGGTGGTCCCCTGACTGTGGCTTTGAGAGCCTGGGGCGAGAGGTGGGTTGGGCTCTCTGACTGTCAGCGGTTCCTTCTGCCCCTGAGCCCTGGGGGCTCCGAGCTGGGGGCGTGGCCTGCTGCCCACCCTCCGAGGCCTCCCACAGCCTAGGCCCCGCCCTCTCCACAGAACCCTGGCTTCTGGCCAATGCCCAGTCCTTGCCACCCCCCCACCCCCGTCGCTTGCCGCCCCCAGGAAGTCACCCTGGAGTGGTGGGAGGGAGCTCAGGGCCACGACTCGCAGACAGAGCAGATGTCCGGGTGCCCACCGTGTGGCGTCTGTCTGGCCGGGCCGGGCGGCTGCGAGGGGCCACATCTCCCCTGACCCCTGACCCCTTTACATTCTAGGGGCCCAGACAGACAGTGCACAGTAAATGGGCAAGTAAATGAAAATGCCCGGGTTGGCAGACGTGGTGAAGAAGTGAGAGGGGTGTCTGACTGGGCATGTGGGGGTGCTGTCCAGTTGGTGGTCTGGGAGGCTCTGTGCTGCGACATTTGAGTTGGGGCTGCAGGTGGGAAGGAGCCGGCCCGGCAGGCTCTGGGCTGGCGGGGACGCGGCGAGAAGGCCCTGGAGGGTCCTAACAGGAAGGCGACGTGATGTGTGCCTTACAGCTATGGCGCTGGCTTCTGGGCCTGTGGACTGCGGGCCAAGCAGGCAATGGGCCGCCGAGGGCCTGGGGCGGCGGGAGGCAGGGTTGGACAGGCGCGTTCAGGACGGATGTGCTGGCGGAGGGCCGGAGCCCTGCTCTGCCTGCCCTCCCTTCCCCCCCACCTCACAGCTCTTCTGAACTAGAAGTCGGGTCTCTGGGCTGCCCCCACCCTTGCAGGCCCCGCTGGGAGCCACTGATGTCAGCCAAGCCCAGTACAGCGAGGGAGCCGGGCAGCGGCTCCTGTGGCCTCAGAGCACCCACCTGTGTCCCTGTGGGGGGGGCACGTCCCCTCCCCACTGCCTCAGACACACCCGAGCCCTTCTCTTCCCAGCCAGCCCCACCCTGCAGACACTGGCGTGTGTGCTCCCCGCCCATCCACCTGGCGCAGGAGGCCAGGCTCCGCGTACCCAGAGCCCCTTGGGAGAGTCTGCCGAGGGGCCGGGCGCAGGCCTTCAGGGTGACGCGGCTGTTTTTCTCCTGAAACTTCTCCATTCCGAGTGCCACTTAGAGGCTGTATGTCTTGGGCCAGCGACCTGCCTCCCCGGCCTCCACTTCCTCCACTCAACCCTAGGATGTGGTGTCACGCCCGTGGGGATGGGGATGGGGATGGGACGCTGTGAGCCGGGCTGGGGGGAGAGCGGGTTGCCTGCCCTGCCGGGACCGAGCCCTGGCCACTGCTGCGCTCACCTGCCCGGCCCCCTTGGCTTCCCCACCTGCAGGGAAGTGCCCAGGACATGCTGGGCGCCCAGGGGCTGTGAGGCTGCGGCAGGAGCTGGGCTCCGGGCCAGGGCTGTGGGTCCTTAGCCCGGGAAGTAGAGGTGCCTGCACCCTCACACCCCACACGCTCACACATGCACACAGCATGTTCACACGCACGTACGCCGAACCCTCACATAGCATGTGGCTGTGTGGGCCTGAGGAGGCGCTGGGACCACCTGGCTCCAGGATGGGTGCTTTGGCGGCCCCCGAAGGGAGGTGCGGGGCATGGCCTGTGGTGGCCTGTGGTGGCCCACAGTTGGGCACAGCCACCTCCCAGCCGTGTCTCATCTGGAGGAAAGTGTACCCCCCAGACCTGGGCCAGGAGTGTCCATGTGGCTGATGCCCACAATCCCTGGGTCTGTGGACTGCTGGCCCCTCGGGCTGCCGTGACCACGGGGAGGGCACAGCCTGTCCTCCTGGGGCTCAAGCTGGTGGCCTCAGCCGGGCCGGGAGATGGTTCTGTGGGAGCCTGTCGGTAGCCCAGTTTTCACAAGGGACGCGCAGAGGGGAGGAACGCGCCCCCAGGCCCCTGGCCACCATCCCCTCCCCATTTGATTGGCAGATGCCGAACCATTGCCCCTCTCGCCCCCCTCCCCCCCGTTTAGATTTCCGACCGTTCACTCGGTCACATTGGCTTCATCTACACATGCGTTTCTGTTGAAGCTTTTCAAGTAAACTAGACACCAAGGTGTGTCACTCCTGAGTGTGTCGGCGTGCATGGTCAAGCCAGTGTCTTCGTCACACTGGACAGAATCGGTGCTCGCGTTGTCCATACTCGACTTGCTGTCTGTCGCCCAGCATCTGCCCTGGCTGCGGTGTGTCCACGCACCGTCTGGGAGAGCTCCATCCCCAGGCAGCTGGGGTGACCGGGGGCTGCCTCTCTGGGGACGCACCCCAGCTCGGCGAGCGCAGACCCACGTGCCAGCCTCCCACTGCAGCGGATGGGCAGACGGAGGCCAGGGGGACGCCTTGTGGGGTTGGGGCCTCCGGCCGTGGGCCTGGCCCCGTGCTCTGCTCCCTCTGACACTCTGCCCTGTGCCCTCCAGATCCTGACTGGGCCTCTTACACCCTCGGGGTGTTCATCTGCCTGAGCTGCTCGGGGATCCATCGCAACATCCCCCAGGTCAGCAAGGTCAAGTCCGTCCGCCTGGACGCCTGGGACGAGGCCCAAGTGGAGGTATGGCCTGGGGGTGAGGCTGGGAGGGGCCCTGGGGACCTTCACCCCCCCCCCCATGCTCCAGGCCCCTGACCGGGGCCTCTGGGGCCGGTGCTGCCCGGAGGTAAGGCAGGTGACACACACGGCCCGTGAAAGGGGTGGTGACGGGGCTGGGGCAGAGCCGGTGGGGCCTGACCTGAGCCCGCCCGTGGAGGCTGTGGGACAGACAGGGAACCGAGGAGCAACGTCTGCTGGCTGCTTGAGGTCCCAGTGCAGTGGCGAGGGCCAAGAGGCATGCTGGCCACCCAGTGACAGAAGGCGGCAGCATGGTCGGGGCCGCCGTGGTAGTGGGGAGGTCCAGGGTTGGTGGCCCCAGGTGCATCCCCACCTGAGAGTAACTCGTTCACTGCTCTGTGTCATCTTGGTGACATCGGCCTCCCCTGAGAGCCTGTTAGGAATGCAGAGTCCTGGGCCCACCTGCCAAGTCAGAATCTATGCACAGGGGACACTCACGAGACAGCTCAACTCGGGGTCCGACCAGACTCGGAAACCCACCTTGGGGCCGCCCTGCAGTGGGTTCTGGGGGCCCAGGCAGAAATGACACTTGTGTGATGCCGCGGCGGGAAAGAGGGAAGAGGGACCAAGACCCGCGTGCCGCTAGAAGTCCCTGCTTTCTACCTGCTCATGCTCATGGGAAGGGCCGCAGAGACGGGCGCTGGTGCCAATGGTGCCTCTACGGGGGCAGGGCCAGGGACCTGGACGTCCTCTGTCCTCTGCACCTGTGCTCCGTCCCTAAACCAGGGCGCCGAGCGCCCACCCCGGAGAGGCTGGGTCTCGCCCTGGCTTCTCGCTCTTGAATCCGGAAGAGGGCGCTCTGTGTGGCCCCTTGTTCTGGTCTGGCGGCCGGCTGGGGAGCCCGTGAGTCCAGGGTGTGTGCATGCCCCCACTGCCCAGGGCTGCAGCCAGGAGCTGGCCGTGGTTGGGGCCGACTCGAGGGGCTGGTCTTTTCCCATCTGTTTACTTCTCTCGATGCCCTTCCCCTTTGTGTTCTATACCATCTTTTTAAAAACACAGCTTATCGGGCCGGCTGAGTGGCGCGTTGGTTAGGAGCTGGCTTGGGACGCCAGCTCTGAGCAGCAGGGCCCTGGTTCGGATCCCACATGAGGGCCAGTGATGCTGCGCCCTCTACAGCTAAGATGGGGAACAACAGCTGCCCCTGGAGCTGGGCTGCGGTGAGTCGCCAGCGACAGCATAGGTTGCAGCCCCTGCTGCAGTGGGCTGCCATGAGCTACTGTGAGTGGCCTGCAGCCAGCGTGAGCGGCCGTGAGCCACTGTGAGCGGCTCTCTAGTGGCCGATGACTGATCTGCCTCACCCGGGAAGAGCGCAATGATGATACCAACATGGGCCAGTGAAGTGACGTCCTCCATAACTAGACTGAAGAACAAAAGGACAGCAACTTGCTTGTTCCCCTTCCCCAATTACCCAACGCTGTTCCCCTAAAAAAAAAAAAAAAAAAAAAAAAAAAATTTAAGTAAAAACACAGCTTATCAAGATGTGATTCACCTGCCAGTCACTTCACCCACTTAAGCGCACAAGCCCGTGGATTTTAGTGTATTCACAGGGTTGTGTATCTGTCCCCACAGTGCTGAACATTTTTGTCACCTGAAAAAAAACCCGGTAGCTATCACTCCGCCCCGGGCCTACACGGGCGCACCTCTACTTTCTGTCTATAGATTTGCCTGTTCTGGGCATTGCACACGAATGGGACTGTGCTGGTGAGGTCTCCTGCATGTGGTTCTGTTACTGAGTGTCCCGTTGTCCGCGTCCAGCATGTTGTAGCGTGCGTCCGGGCCTCCTGCCTTCTCATGGAGGCCGACACAGTCTGCGTGTGGCTGGGCCATGGCTTGTACACTCAGTCTCCCGCCGTCTGTGCCCTTTGGTGATGTGGTCTGGCACTCACCGGGCAGGAGGCCCCGATCGGCGGGGTGTGCGTCTTTCTGACACACCCGGGGTAGACAGTGCACACTGCGCTCGGCGTGAAGAGCACCCATCCCCCTCTGGCTGCAGCCGGCCTCTGTGGGGACTCTCCACTCACTAATCAGGCCCCCTGGGTGGACGCTGTGGGTCTCATCCACTCCCACTGTGACCCTTGGCCAGTTACCAGCCTCGTAGATGCGCCACTGGGACAAGTGGAAGTCAGTGGCAGCTCCTGGACATGAAGGTGCATGGCTGGAGGCTGCGTGCCTCTAACTCCCCTGGTGCTGCCTCCAGCCCTGTGGGCGCTGCCCCACTGTGCGCGGCCCTGCCCACCACCCACAGCTCGGCCCACGGCCCACAGCCCTGCCTGCTGTTTGCCAGTGGGGGGAACTGGTCTTGAGTTGGTGTCGCCTTGTCCTGAATGAAGTCCTGTTGGGTGGCCTTAGGGCCCTGTGCTTCCTCCCCGTGTTGCTGTCTCCTTCCGATTTCTCAGGCCCTAACCCTTCCCGGTAGGGGATGAAGACGTTTTTCTCGGTTGCTTTGTGCCTTTGCTCATGGTGCTTTCACAGTGAGAACTGTTTACTTTGATGTAGTCAAATCTATCAGCTTCTCTTGTGGTTTCAGGGTTTATAGCAAACGTAGGTGGCCTGCTGTACCCCGGGGTTATTTTTACTCTAAGCAGCTTTATTGAGGCGTAATCCACACACCCTCTGATTATTTGCCCTTTCAGGCGTACAGTTCACAGGGCGGTGCACCCATCGCCACAGGCTAATTTCAGAACATTTTCATGTCCTGAAAGACGGCCGGCTGGCCCCTGACGGCAACCACTGCCCAGTGCCCAGCGCTGGGCCCCACTGGCAGGAGGCCGCGTCCTGTCTCTGCACCTGCCTGCCTGGGCATGTCACAGCAGTGGAGTCACACGACGTGTGGCTTCCTGTGCTCTGCTCTCTCACGGAGACCGCTGGGCCTGGGCCGCGTGCCGCAGGCGTGTCAGCGCCTCGCTCCTCTCGTGGCCTCATAGTTCCCATGGTGCGGATGGGCCACGGCGTGTTCACCCGCTCTGTGGGCTCTGCCGTTCCCGCCGTTATGCAGAATGCAGCTCCACACATCGTGTTTCTGTGGGGCACGTTTCACGCCTCTTGGACAGCAGCGGAATGGCTGCATCTTGGTGACTCTGTTTAACATTTGAGGAACCGCCAGACAGTTTTCCCAAAGCAGCTGCAGCCTCCCCGCAGCCACAGGCAGGAAACCGTCTCCCGATCCTCCCCGTCTGCCCAGCGCTGCCCACCGGCTGTGGTCTCAGCCAGCCAGCAGCCATGAGGTGTGTCTCGTGGTCTGAAGTGCGGTTCCGATGGCCGATGGTGGTGGGCGTCTCTGATAAGTGTCTGGACTGTTTGTGTGTCCTCTTTGCAGAATGTGTATTCAGACCCTTTACCCACTTTAGAAGTTATTGGTTCGTCTCTTTATTGAGTTAGGGGTGTTATTACTAAGAGTTTTTTATATATTCTGGACACAGGTCCCATATCAGATATAGTATTTATACATACTTTTTCTCATTCTGTGCATTGCCTTTTAACTTTCTATTTTCAATAATTTTTTTTTTTTTTTGAGGGCAGTGTCTCTGGCCCTCATATGAGGGACCCGAACCAGGGCCGCTGGCTTCCCAAGCCAGCGCTTAACCACCACGCCACTCAGCTGGCACAATAATATTTTTTTGAATGTAAATAGTCAGTTTATACTCTTTTTTTTAAAGATTTTATTGGGGAATTGGGGGAGGGGAACAGACAAGTTGCTGTCCTTTTGTTCTTCCGTCTAGTTGTGGAGGCCGTCGCTTCACTGGCCCATGTTGGTATCGTCATTGTGCTCTTCCCGGGTGAGGCAGTCGCTCACCAGCCATTGGATGGCCACTCACTATGGTTCATGGAAGCTCACGAAAGCTCATGCCAGCTGCCAGCCAGCCCCACTGCAGCCTACACTTTCGCTGGCAACTCACAGCAGCCCAGCTCCAGGTCGAGCTGCTGTTCACCATCTTAGCTGTAGAGGGCGCAGCGTCACTGGCCCTCATGTGGGATCTGAACTGGGGCCCTGCTGCTCAGAGCTAGTGCTCCCAAGTCAACTCCTAACCAACACGCCACTCGGCCCGTCCCAGTTTATATTCTTAAGGAACTATCTATGTAATTTTTTTTTTATTGAGATGAAATTCACATAACATAGAATTCCCCATTTTACAGTGAACAGTTCAGCGGCATGTGGCGCATTAGCAGTGTTGGGCAACCACCCGCTCTGTGTCGTTCCAGACATTTCCATCCCCCAGAGAAGACCCTGCACTCACCAGCAGTTCGCCCCCCACGCTGCCCCCACTCACCCACTTCCTGTGTCCGTGGATGTGTCTGTTCTGGGTGCTCCATGCAGATGTGGTCACAGGCCATGACCTTTTGTGTCTGGCTGCTTTCGTGTAGCATCATATTTTTGAGGTTCATTACATCTTTTCACTTTCTTGATGGTATCCTTTGAAACACAAAAGTTGTTAAGTTTGAAGAAGTTCCACGTATTTTCCTTTGTTGCTCATGTTTTTGGTGTCATATCTAAGAAACCATTTCCTAATCCAAAGTCACAAAGATTTCCTCCTATATTTTCCTAAAATTATTTTTTAAATTGTCCCATGATTTTTATCTGCTACTTTTATTGTTTAACTTTGGAAATTAAATGTTTAATTCAAATGGAGTTCACTTTACTGGGAGGTGTACTTTTTCTCCGAAGCTTTCCTAGTTTCCTAACCCTACTGATAACTGACTAATGGACAGTCCCCACTGGCCTGCGATGTCACCACAGCTGTACGTTACTGTGCTGTCAGAGCTACTCGGTAGTGGACACTGGATCCTGGTGGCCCCGTTGCTGGACCTTTTGGTGTGTCCCATTGAGTTATGCTTTCTGTTTGGCACCTGCTTTGTCTATGGCAGCATGAACACAGGTGTTAGCATCTGGCAGGAAGATCCTCATTTTCAGAACTTTCTAGAATAGTATTTTAAAGTTCATAACTTTATTTTTTATTTTTTTTTTATTTTTAGCTGTGCCATCCTACCACCTGTTGGCAGCTCAGCGGCTGCTCAGCTCGGGCTGGGCATCGAACTGCTGTTGCTCAGAGCTCAGCTCGCACTCTTCAGTGAGCTCTTAACCAAATGAGCCACTCGGCCGGCCCTGCCCAAAGTTCATAACTTTAAAATGAACTTTAGAATCATTGCTGGCTTTAGAAAGTTCTGTTCCTGGTTCTGTGTGACTGTGTGTGTCTGTGTGTGTACGCGTTTGAGAACTGCAAAAAACGACACAGATTAACCAGGCAGAGAGCCTGCTTCCCCTCGCATCCGAGAAGGAGCGTTTCTGTTGCATCCTCAGCAGCACGTTTTTTTCTCTGTAGAGACTTCGAATGTTTTTCATTAGGCTGATTCTTAGGTATTTTGCCTAGTTGCTGTGGTAAGTGGATCTTTCCTTTTTTCATACCTTCTAGCAGATTGATGTTTTATATAGAAAATACATTGACTTTAGAATTCTAATTTGGTGGCAGTCTTTTGCTGCCGTGTCTCATTTGCGATGTTTTCCAGTTGGTCTTCTTGGGCCGCTCATGTTCACACAGTCCGACGGTCCTCAGAGCGCAGTGACGTGAGAGGGAAGCGTTTCTCGTCCCCTTGTCCTGGAGGCCCGCAGCCCCAGCCCTGGCTGGAGGTCTCGCCCACATGCCCGGCACGTCCCCGCCTCAGGGCCTTTGCACGCGCTGCTTGCCCTGCCAGCGCCTCCCTGAGAGCCGTTCCCCCTTCACCTGTGTGGTCACCCTCCATTCCTGTTTTCCTGTAGCACTGGTTACAGTTTGTAATCACATTCTTGGTGTCTGCCGTCTGTCTGCCTTAGAGGAGCGTCAGCCGCATCTGCGCTGCGTGGCCTTGCTGTCCCTCCTGTCTCCAGGGCCCTCCCTGTGTCTGGCACACGTTAGCTGCTCCCTAAATATGGGCCCCCTGCGTGAATAAGCCAGGCCTTGCGTGAGGCAGAGGGAGCAGCTGCGCAGCCAGGGTGCCCGCCTCGGGGTGGCCATGGGGCTCAGATGCTGCTGCCCCAAGGAGACACTGCTCTCTGCGCCTGCGGTGCCCCTCACTCCAAATGGTTTCCTTGGGATGGGGGTAGGGTATGTGGGGTATGGGAGCTCCCACCCCGGCAGTGGCCATGCCCTCGGGGCACTCTGACCCCATCCTCTCTCTTGCAGTTCATGGCATCCCATGGGAACAATGCTGCGAGGGCCACATACGAGTCCAAAGTGCCATCCTTCTACTACCGGCCCACGTCCTCTGACTGTCAGTAAGTAACAAAGGACCTTTGTCAGGGTCGCTGGTAAACAGTGCTGGTCCTCGTGCCCAGCCTCCGCTCGGCTCCAGGAGGACCTGAGGGGCAGAGAAAGGGCGGGGAAGCCGGCCGCCCGCTACTCCTGCTTGGTTTGGTCCTGGGCATGGCAGCTGGGGCTGGGGAGAGAGCTGGGCCCCTCCCCTGTGGCCCCTGGAGGCCTTCCATCAGTCACTGACCTCTCTGAGCCTCAGCGTCCCCATCTGCACACCCCATGGAGCCTCGTGTGACGGTCCCCAGCCTGGCTCGCTCTGACAGTCCTCTCTCCCAGGCGGGGCCCATTCCCACGCCCACCTGCCCCGCACTGGCCCCAACAGTGCCTTGCCCGTTTCCAGTGACACTCCCAGCACCCGGGCCTGGCCCCCTTTTGTTTTTCTGCTCCGGACCCCTCCCTCTGGTGGCTTAGAGCTGGGAAGCACTGAGTGCTTTCCCCTCGGGCCCTGCGGGCTGCAGGCTCCTGGGGGGTGGCCCCACATTCTGTCTTCCCAGGGCCCCAGCACGGGGGGACGGGCACGTGCGGCTCAGTGCCAGGAACAGTGGGCCCATGTTCTTGGGGGGGGGGCTGGGGAGCTGGGGCGATCAGCTGTCCCCTGACCCTTCTGTGAGGGCCCCCGGGAGACCCTCCCCCGTCACAGGAGCAGCTGCTCCGGCCTGGCCTTCCTCCCGTCCCTCCTCCCTGAGCGGCATCCGCTGTCCCCTCCTCCACACTTCTAACCCCTAAATGAGCCCCCAGGACGCCCTGGCCTCTGTCCCAGGGCCACTCAGAACCCCGGGCCAGGCCTCCGCTGCTGGTGTCCATGGAGCTTGGGGACGAGCGGCTCGTGAGCCTACTCTGCGCAGCCCCTCGTGACGAGGGCGCCCTGGGACCCAGAGGGGTTGGCAGTGTCCCAGAGTGACAGAGGAAGTCCTCTGCACACCATGAAGTCCCGCTCCCCTGGCCGGCAAGCGCTGATCCACACGGAAGGCTCCCTTTCTTGGAAACGGGGTGGGGACACAGCCCCCACTTTTGGGGCCAGCAGTGGCTTGCCCGGCAGCACCTTGTTCCCTGTTTGTTCCTGACTCACGTTGTAAACCAAAGTCCCTGTGTCCCCATCTTTGTGTTAGATGGGCTCCGCGGCTGCAGGCTCCTGGTGGAGTCCTTTCTGGGAGCTGCAGGGAGAGGGCTGGGAGGTGGGTGCAGACACGGCTGATCCCGTTTCTTTGCTTGCGTGTTTATTTGTCACGGAAGACACTTGCCACGAGCCAGCCCATTATGCGCGGGGCGGGTGTGCTCCCCACCAGCCATGGGGCCCCCAGGGGTCCAGGGCCCCTCGCCCGGCCGGGTCCCGGTATGAATCACCGAGGCCAGGCAGCTATTTCCGAGCCGTGATGTTATCGCTTAGCCACAGGCTGCTCTGTGGTTGGGCTATTTGCCTGTGTGCCCCATCTCTCCCGCCTGTGCGAGCCTGAGACAAGGGAGAGATGGGCCTGCAGGCCACGTCCCCGCCTGGCTCCCGGCAGGTCCTGGGCATCCTGGTCCCTGTGACACGCCCCTTGCAGAGCGTGTGATCAGGGCCTCCCGGGTGACTGGCGTTCCAGGGGGGGCGTGCTCTGACCCACAGGCAGACCCTGCCTTCCGGAAAGGTCGAGAACTCAGCCTGACACTGTTCCCACACGCAGTAGACACTCAGGTCTGCCAGGCCAGGCCCTGAAGGGTGGGGTGGGGTCTCAGAGAGCCCCTTGCAGTGGGGTATCAACAAGAGATGCCATATCCCGGCAGGCATGAGCCCCGGGCAGTGTGGGGCGGTTCCCCAAGCTCGGTGCAGAGCGCCTGCGATGGAGAGGGGACATGCGCGTGTCTGTGTAAACTGGAGAGGGCTGTGCAATGGTGGGAGGGGTGCTTTGGATTCCTTTGTAGACTGTAGGGTGCAGCCTCCCTGGCTTTGCACGCTTTGAACAGGGCACCTTGCACAACAGGCCTCCGGGGCGGAGACCCACAGGCCTCAGTTTCCCCAGCTGTAAGGCCTGGAGGGTGCTGCCTGGTACCGGGGTGTCCGGGGGCAGAATGAGGTGACGTGAGGCCTGTGGCTGAGTCTGGCCCCGTGTGAGTTCTCTGGACAGTGATCCCTCCCGTCTCCCCGCCTGAGGCCCAGAGCCCCCGTGAGCTGGAGTTGAGGGGGAAGCATGGGCGGCCGAGGGTCCTTTTCAGCTGGCCCGTGACTCAGGCTGTGTCACCCCTTCGCTCCCCGGACCCCTGAGTTTCGATCCTGACATGGGGGAAAGACAGTCACACCAACCCTCTCCGTCCGACGCTGATGGGAACCAGCTCCCGCCTGCTTCCTGTGATGGGCAGAAGTGCGGCGAGCACCCCCGGCTCCCCGGCAGCTGGGGCCTGTGGTCCCGGAGCAGTCCCAGAGCCCGAGACCTCCAGGGTCCCAGCGGGCAGTGTCCCTGCTGAAAAGAGTGCTGTGCTCGCTTCCTGGGGCCTTGGTTGCAGCACACCACAGACGAGCGTTCGCTGCGTCCGTCCTGGGGGCTGGTGTCCGAGAACAGGGTGTGCGGGGGGGCCTCCTGAGGCCTCTGCCTGTGTCCCCATGTGGCCCCCCTCAGTGTGTGTGCCCAGATTTCTCCTTTTATAAGGATCCCCAGTCAAGGCCGCCGTCTCCAGGGTGAGCTTGTCTTCATTTATGAATCTGCAGCCACCCTGTTCCCAAACAAGGGCCAGTCTGAGGGCCTAGGGGCTAGACTCCAACGTGGGGTTTTGGGGGTGCACGCAGTCCAGCCTGTCACAGCCTCAGGAACCCCACAGGTGACATGATGGGGCTGGAGGCAGCACAGGGCAGGTGGAAGCAAGAGCTGACGTGAGGCTGAGCAGGGGGTGCTGTGCCCTCTGATCCCAGACAAAGGGAACGGGCCACCTGGGCGCACTGCTTCTGTGTGGCGGGGAGACCGAGGCACGAGGGGGGTGCGTTCCCAGGAGGCACCTCTGGGCAGGAGCCGTGAAGGGCTCAACCCAGAGGCTGGCCCAGCGGGGCTGAGGGTTAGAGAAAGGCGTCCAGTGATGGCAGTCAGATGCCAGCGGCAGGGCCCTGCCGGCACCGTCGTGGGGCTGCGGGCCCTGCCCCCGTCGCAGGCATGTGCTGGCGTCCCTGACACAGGAGGCTGGAGCAGGTGGCCTGCGGAGCTCAGGGCCCGCCCCGGCGGCTGCCGGTAGGCCTCACTTGGGACCCACGGTGACCCCGTGGGTTGGGACAGTTCTGCCAAGTGGGATGGGGACTACGCTTCGCTCCCCACACTGTGCCCACTCCCAGGCCTTCCTCCTGTGGCTGCTTCTGGAAGCTTCTGGGTCTGGGGAGGCCCTTGTGTTATAGACAAGAAACTGGGTGCAGGAGGGGAGCTGATTCCCTCTAAGGGGGTGAGTGCCATCCCCCAAAAGATAGATCACGTCCTCACCTGGGCTGTGAAGGGACCTTGTTTGGAAACGGGTCTTTGCAGATGATGTGGAGTGAAGGGTCTTGAATGAGGTCACGCTGGGTTAGGGCGCTCCCACACCCATGCCTCCTGGCCTCATAAGAGGCGGGGGGGGGGTCACTGAGCCGGGCACCTGGGAGGGGCCACGGGAGGCGGGCGGGGGTCGGAGCGTGCGGTACACGCCAGGAGCCCCAGAACTGGAAGGGGATGAACTACTGTTCTGAGATGCCCTGTGCGTGAGGACACTGATGCGCACCCCAGAGCCGCAGGTTGGGGCTGCTGCAGCGTGGACCGGACCCCAGCACCCCAGGATCCAAGCCCCGCGGCTGAGCGCGGGGCCAGCGAAGCCAGAGGCTTGCTGTCTGTTCTGTTCGTGCGACAGGAACGGACGGAGCCGGGCCTGGGCGGATGGTGCCGTCTGAGGTGAAGTGCAGATCTGTGCTTTAAATCCGCACGAGTTAGAGCTGGAAACAGAGGCCGTGGGGCTCTCTGGACGCTGGTCTTGGCACATCAGCTGATGGGGCGCCGTGAGAGTAGGGGTGCGGTGAGAGGGCTGAGTGGGAGGCAGGGGGAGGCCACCAGCTGAGGTGGGAGCTGACATGAGGTCAAGCCCCCGGGGGTCACAGAGAACAGAAACGGAAGGACCTAGGACCGCGGGGTTTGGGCGCACACCGCCGGTGCCCTGCTTGGGGACTGCAGGCCGTGGGGAGGCGGGCGGCGTGGCCGGCGGCTGTGTGAAGGAGCCGGTGGCCTCACCAGAATGGGGCCGGAGCGCCTGAGGTGTGTGCTGCCCTGTGTCAGGGCGGCCTCCCTCCCCGACGGTGGCCTGGGCCTCGGGACCCAGCTGCCGCGGTGGCCGGTCCTGGTGGCCTCAGCAGCCGCTCGGGATGGACGGGCGCCCGCCGCGGTCAGGGCTGGCCCGGCCCCTCCTTCCCCAGCTGAGCGGGGTCCTGCCTGAGGCCGGGGGCGCCGTGCTGCCGTGGGTCGGCCTGAGCACACGCTCGGGGAGGGAAGCCGGTCACGCCGCACGGTGCACCCGCGTGCGATGTCCGGCGCCCGCAAACCCAGAGACAAGAAGTGGATGCGTGTCTGGGGCCGGGGTGTGGGGACAGGCTGCACAGCTCGTGAATACAGTATGAACCGCTCACTTGAGCACTTTAAATGGGTGGATTTGATGGTATGTGAATTCCCAAATTTTTAGGAAGGGGAGGTATTAAGAGATAAAACTGTCTGATTAATAAACACGTTTAAGAAAGCTGGTGGCCCTCTGCCCCGCCTGCTACGAGGCCGTGGGACGCGCGTGTAAGGTTGCTCTGACCAGTGGTCCTCTCGGGCCCCGCGCTCGGGCTCGGGGCGTCCCGGTGCCCCTGGACCGCGGGGCCAGCGTCTCCTCTCTGCTCCCCTCCGCCAGCCTCCTGCGTGAACAGTGGGTCCGGGCCAAGTACGAGCGGCAGGAGTTCACTGACCCCACGAGGCAGGAGCCCTACTCTGCAGGTAAGGCAGGCACACCTCTGCGCTTCCCTCCCGCCAGTGTCTGTCTGTCTGTCTCCGTGTGTGTTTGTGTGTCTGGGTCTGCCTCCTCCTCCCTGAGCTGCAGAACCTGGGAGACTGGTTAACTGGCCTGCACACGTGTCCAGCTGCTTGGCCTCCTGACATTGAGCTGGGTGGGGTGTGGGGCCCCTCCTGGCTGGTGCAGGAGGCTCACCCCTGCTCTGGGGTAGCCTACAGGGTGAGCGGGTCCTGGGAGCGAGGGGGCACAGGCCTCTGGCCCAGGCGTGGGGCCGAGAGGGGACGCTGTGCAGGCGCCCCGAAGCCAGGGATGGGCCCGGCTGCCCGGAGGCTGTCAGCACCACAGCTTCTGCTGCCAGGAATGGGGCCCTGTTCAGAGCAGGGAACGCACAGGGTGTGAGTGGACATGTGCTCCGTCCACCCGTGCACCCGGGGCAAGCCCTCTATACCGTCCCACGGCCGCCTGCGGGGAAACTGGCTCCGTCCAGGCGGTGGTTGCGAGCCCGAGGGTCTGCCTCTCCAGACACCCTCCCACCCCCGGCTCATGGCCTGTCCGCCCCAGTCACTTCCCCCTGTGCAGACGGTCCCCAATGTGGGGCACGGGCATCTGTGTCTGTTCAGCTCCTGGGACCCCCCACCCCCACAATCTGTCCTGGCCTGAACCTCAGCCCGCTCGCTCCAGAACCCCGGGAAGGCTCAGCCTGGGCTCCTTTGTCTCCCGGACTTACGTATCTTAGCACCTGAGACCAACATGGCTTGCAGCCTCACTTTGGAGGTGGGTGCACAACACACCACTGAATTTTTGTGTGCTTTCACATCGGGACGCTCTGGTTGTCAGCGACAGGCGTCCAACTCGGTTAGGTGTGAGGAAACCGGGAAGTGTGTTGGCTGACACCACGGGCTGGCCTCAGGCGCCGCTGGACCTGGGGGTTCCGGTAGCACTGCCAGACGCTCTGCCCCCTGGGTCGGTGTCCTCCCGGGGCACGTCGATTAATCCCTCACACAGGCTCTCTGAGCAAAGGGCGTGTGCGACACAGCAGTGTGAGGACAAGGCCTGTCTTGGGTTCTGGCTGGTCAGGGCCGGGCGTGTGACCCTGTCACAATGACCAGGGAGGGGTGGCGCGTGCTGCCTTGGGGCTGGGAGTGTGCTGGGAGCGAGCCGGGGTCCGGGTTCCAGGGTGGGGGGTGCAGGCGGGGCGGCACACCCCCAGGACTTGCAGGCCTTCGGGGGGCGAGGGAGTGCTTCTCTGGCACGTTGGGGTGTCAGTTCCAGGCCCGGTCAGCCGGGCCGGGTCTCTCCCTCTGCCTTCTGCCGCGGAGCTGGGGAGGTGGTGACAGCTGTGAGAAGCTAGGAAGCCTGGCGCGCCCCAGGCGAGCAGTCACCGTCGCACTGGAGGGCCAGGTTCCCGGCTCCTGCCGTTCGTGCCCCCTCCTCTCCGGGCGCCTGGTCCTCTTGCAGCCCCCGGGCTCACAAGTCACCTCCTGGCTGGCCTCTGGGGTCCCCTCCAGGGCAGGAGACTGCGGGCCTCGTCCCTGGCCCCAGAGGGGCAGCAGCCGCTGCCGATGGTGGGGGCCCTGAGGGGCTAGTTACAGGGCCCGCACAGGGCCCCTGAATGAAGCACTGTGTCCCCTCCTTCTCCTTAATGCCACCTCCTCGCCAGGCCCTGTGCCTCCCCGCAGTGCCCCTCCCGGCCAAGCCTGAGATGTACAGGAAGGGGAACCCTGGTCCCCTGCCTCCATCGATACCCTCCCGAAGCCGCCCTCAGGTCAAGGCCACCCTCAAGGTCACATGGGGAGGTTCCTGCCCGTGGCGCCTCTGAGTGTGACCTGCTCACGCCAGAGACCCCTCCGTGCCGTCCATGCCCGCCGGTCTCCCGGGATGGAGCACAGCGCAGGCACTTTCAGCTCCCCACGGCCCGCCTCGCACCACCTGGCTGCCCAGCACCCTGTGGGGCGGAGGGGACAGCCCCCAGCCGCTGAGACACCCGCTGCCCCAGCGGCACCAGTGTCCAGGGTGGGGCACATGGCGCCCGTGCGCCTCCTGGCGGGGCTGCCAGCCGTGGCGGCGCCCTTGCCCTGTGGGTGTCCCTGGGAGGCGCGGGGGTTCCCGTGGGCACTTCCTGCCCTGGCCCTGGCCCTGCCACGGAGCACTTGCTCGCCCACGGAATGCGGAAGTCCCCCAGGAGGGAGGGCGCGGCGGGTTCGGGGAGGCCTGGGCCTGACCTGGGCCGGCTCAGGCTGCTGGGGCGTGGGAGGGGCTGGCAGTCAACGCTGGTGGTCGCTGGGGTGTGGGCAGTGGGGGCAGTGGGCAACAGGGTGGGGCCAGGGGACAAGGCGGGCCTGCCCAAGCAGCTAGTCCCACCCAACGCGGCTCCTGCGGGGGCCTCTGAAGGGCCGTCCAGGCAGCACAGCGAGTGGCAGTCGCCCCGATTCTAGCCCGCAGGAAGAAGTAGGTTTCCAGGGCCCACAATGACAGAAGGGACGAACCGCTGCGTGAGGAGGGGAGGAGGGGCAGCTTTCTCATAGCGGAAATCCAGCTAACAGACATGAAAGACACATGGAAAGGGGAAGCCCGTCCGTGGGCCCCAGTGACACGGTCGTAGGCAGGACCCACAGTGGGCGCCCGGACCCGAGGGCGGGCGTCAGGCACGCAGGGGACTTCGCAAGGACACTGCTGAGCACAAAAGGACAAGGACTGACTTCCTACTGGAGAGACCAGCAAGCCCCCTTCCCCCGGTGACCGGGTCTCTGTCACCACCACGGGTGTGACAACGCTCACTGAAAACGCGTGACCTCACCCCAGTCATGAGAAGACGTCAGACAAACAATCCGAAGGACGCCGCACAGAACAGCCAGCAGCAGCCCTGCAGAGCAACATGGAGGCACCCGGAGCGTGCTCCGCCAGCGGGGTCCTGGGGACCCGGGCCAGAGCGCTGCCTCTGAACGGGACGGGAGTTTGGTCGGGAGTGTCACCCCAGGCGACTGCCCCGCTTGGAGGCCTGCTCACGGATGGGCTGCGTCTGCAGCGGGCCCAGGGGCGCAGGGCCAGCTGCGGTCTCCCTCTTGTCACCAAGCGCCTGCATCTGAGCACTGCCAGGCCACATAGGACCTGGTGTCAGGGAGTGAGGGTTCCAGGGGTCCCCGGACGGGCGGGTGCCAGCCTAGCACTCCCCACGGCCTGCGCTGTGCCCTGCTGCTGTGACCAAGGTCACCGGTGAACGGGAGGCGCCTGGGGCTGACCCTGGGTGACAGCTGCTCCAAGCTCCCTCCCCACGCTGACCGCCTTCAGCCAGAGCCTCAATGGCTGCCTTTTACCCGTGGACAATGCCCCCAGTTGTTCAGGGGCCAGGCGCCCAGGCCGGCCCCAGTCACCGACAGACACAGCACTTCCTGCCCCTCCCCTGGGGTCTTACCCAGCTCCGTATGCCTCCCTCCCCGCCCAGAGCCAGAGGTCTGTGCTGCCACCTCACCCCCACCTCTGTCCTGAATGTCAGGGCAGACAGAGCCCTGGGGGCAGGTGGGGCTTTCGGAGGGGGTGCCAGGCCTGCCTCTGTGCCTCAGGTTCCCCATCTGTGTCGGGGGGGGGGGGGCTGGCGCTCAGTACGGGCTTGTTTTTGGAAGCATTAAGGGGCCTCAGTGCAGGGCACGTGGGGGGCGGCTGGTGGGGCCCAGCTGAGTGACGGTGGCTCTGAGGTTTAGCTGGGGCGAAGGGGCCGTCTCTGCCGCCCTCCTGCCCTCCGCATGACCCAGGCAGCATTTTCCACGTGGGGTCAGGGTTTGCTGCTCTTCGTTGGTGCCCATGTGTGGGTCTCAGGGTTTGGGGTATGTGGCCAGGGTGGGGGGGTGCTCTTAGGTTAATGTGGCCACAGGTGGGGCGCGCATGCGTCTGGGACAGGTGGGAAGATGCCTGCGAGGCAGCACCCTGTCGGCTGGCGAGTGTGGGGCTCTCTTCCTGTGCGCGCTCGCCCTGTGCTGGGTGCTGAGGATCACACGGGGGTAGTGGTGATCCTGGGGAGCCCCAGCTCATCCCCCCGGCCTCGCGTCATCTGTCTCCCTCCTGGGGACCAAGTCCTGGTCCCCACTGGCTGCTGTAGGGCCTGGATTCTTTTTTTTTTTTAAGAATTTTTTCTTTTATTGGGGAATCGGAAGGGGAACAGACAAGTTGCTGTCTTCTTGTTCCTCAGTCTAGTTGCGGAGGACGTCGCTTCACTGGCCCATGTTGGTGTCGTCATTGCGCTCTTCCCGGATGAGGCAGATCGGTCGCTGACCTCTGGATGGTCGCTCACCGCGGCTATTGGCAGCTCACACTGGCTGCCGGCCACTCACTGTAGCCTATGGCAGCCCACTGCAGCAGGGGCTGCAGCCTACACCGTCGCTAGGGGTCACACAGCCCAGCTCCAGGTGGAGCTGTGGTTAGCTGTGGAGGGCAGTGTCACTGGCCCTCATGTGGGATCCGAACCTAGGGCCGGCCCTGGATTCTTCGTGCACATAAAAGGGCACAGCTCAGCGCCCCAATAACTGGCCCATGGGTCAGAGACCTGCCCCTGGCCCCTGCCACAGCCCATGTCCAGTGAGGCCTCCTGGCAGTTCCGGGGTGCGTGCTGGTGTTGAGTGAGCGAAGGAACGAGAAGCCATGTGGAGGTGCCAGGAGTGATGGCGTCAGGTGCCTGAGCACGCGCCGTGGACATGCTGCAGCCCCCGGGGGCCAGGCCCTAAGGAGCGGCCCCCCCTCAGGCCGCCTGTGCCTGCAGCCCAGCTGGTTCCTCAGTGCAGTGGCACCCGTGTCCCGACAGCCCAGTCCCCGGCCGAGGGACAGCGGTCCGAGTGAAGCCACTGCCAACATTGTTGCCAGGCTTCTGTGTGAACAGCTTTCATTTCTCTCCGGGCTGTATCCTGTTTCACTTTCTAAGAAACGGCCACTGTTTTCCAGGGCGGCTGCTGCACCCTGCGATCCCCCCACAGTGCAGGGGCTTCCTGGGCCGCGTGCTCTCCCAAACTCAGGACGGCCAGTTTTGGTGGTTTGGTTTGGCCATTCCAGTGGGTGTGCAGTGGTCTCGTCACCACCGGTGCTCAGAATCTCTTTCTGAGCCTGTACTGGGCACAGCACGAGGGTTTGCTGTGTGGGGCGTGGAAATGGCTGGCTCCTCCGCACACTCTGGACCCAGCACACAGTAGGGCCCAGCACCAAGTAGGCCTGGGCACACAATAGGTGCTCAGTAAACGCTGAGCGAACCATCTGACCTTCACCCCAGGACGGGCCAGTTCTTTGGGAGATTTCTCACATAGCCGGGCTCCAGGTGTGTGCCAGGAGGCCCCACTGTGTGCAGCCTGGAGAAGCCCCTGTTGTAGGGCACCGTCGGCAGGAGTAGTGGGGGGCCGAGAAACAGACCCCTCAAGCCTGGGCCTTCCTGAGGAAGGTGGGCCCGTGGCCTGGCGAGGCCAGGGCACGCTGGGCAGGCATCCACCCCCAAGCCTGTCCACGCTGAGGCTGAGAGGCCGCTGCTTTCAGGCCAAGGGCCAAACAGCTGTCCAGCTGCTGGGACCACGCACGCCAGCGCCCCCCACCGCCCCCCCGGCCGCCCCGAGAACATCGCCGCTGCTGCCCCGGTTGGGAGCCCACAGGCTTGGGGCCCAGACAGGCCCAGGGAAGGGCTCCTTTATCTGTGCATGTGGCCTGCGGGCTGTGACGGCCAGCGCAAACGCGCGGGGCCAGGAGCTTGGCGCCCTCTCCCTGGCTGGCTCACCCAGCCTGCCCCGCGTGTCCTGAGGCCCTGCTGCCGCCTGCTGGACCTCGCGGGCAGTGCAGGCCGCCGAGCGCCCGGCCTTCGAGCGAGGCTTCCCACGGGGCTCCTGCTGGGCCCGGAGCGCTCGCCAGCCCAGCTCCAGACTCTCTGGCGCGGTGACCTTGGACCAGGCTGGACTTCACGGCTCTGAACCTCAGTTTCCTGTCTGTACAGTGGGGACAGTAACAGGCTGTGCCTCAGCCGTCCTTCTGGAGACTCTGAGATGATGTGTGTCAGGTGCTGGCACACGCTGTCCCTGCGGACACCACTGGGCACTTGCGCGTCCGCCCTCAGCGAACACAGGGTTCTGGGCTCGGGTCACATGGTGGCCGCCAGCCCCGTCCACGGGCCGTCTGACCCCATGCCCCCTCGTGTCCCCCGCACCCTCCGATCCTGGTCCCCTCTCTCCTCAGGGTACCGAGAGGGCTTTCTCTGGAAGCGTGGCCGGGACAATGGGCAGTTTTTGAGCCGGAAGTTTGTGCTGACTGAGCGAGAGGGGGCCCTGAAATACTTCAACAGAAATGACGTGAGCGGCCTGGGGGTGGGAGGTGGGGCGCCCGTCCGGGGCAGCGTCCGGCCTTCGGTTTGAGGGCCCTGGACAGCACTGCCAGGTCCTCAGCTGCCCTCATGCCATTCCCTGGTCCTTGGGGACACGAGGCCTGGGTGGCGAGCCCTTCCCTGGCAGGCACTCCCAGGCCTGAGAGGGACAGAGGGCGCTGGCTGCAGCGACCCCACCAAGCAAGCACATGTTGGGGTGACAGTGGTGGGTGGGAGGCTCCTGCAGGTCCTGCAGCTGCAGAGCCCCCCAAGACCAGCTCCGGGTCACAACATGGCCCACGACCCAAACCACCACGGGAGCTCGTGGCCACAGCGCCATGGCCCCTGCCAGCCCCAGAGCAAGGAAAGAAGGAAGTCAGCATGGTGAGGGAGGGCGGACCCCACAGCGGCCGCGTGCTGCAGGGGCCCAGGCGGGGTCATCCTGGGTGTTGAGTTCCCATCTGCATCCCCTGGGAGGCGACGCTGTTACCATATACTTAGACCAGGGAGCCCAGGCCCAGAGAGGGTGAGAAACGTACCCAAAGCCGCACAGCACAGCAGGTGTGCAGCCAGCCAGAGCCCACCTGCCTGCGCCCTTGAGCCTGGTCCACACCCCCACCCCACCCACCTGGCACTGAGGCCCCGCCTGCTTCCCAGGCCAAGGAGCCCAAGGCCGTCATGAAGATGGAGCATCTCAACGCGACCTTTCAGCCAGCGAAGATAGGCCACCCCCACGGCCTGCAGGTCACCTACCTGCGTGACAACAGCACCCGAAACATCTTCATCTACCACGAGGACGGGAAGGTGGGTGCAGGGCCAGGCGCCAGGCGGTCTCGGGAGAGCCTGGGGTCTGGGGGGAGCACCTCAGGTCCACGTGGAAGAGCGGGTGTCCACAGTGTCCCCGCAGAGGCTGACCCACCTGCCTTCTCACGCTGCACGTCGGTGGGCCAGGCTGGGTGGCGGGACCCCAAGCAGAACCCCCGTCTGTCCTGTTGTCCCACGGGGGCCCCTCCTTTCGTCGGTTTGGTTTCCACACTTTTATCGCAAGTGTGTGTGCACGATGCTGGAGGAGCAAACACCCCGGAGGCGTGAGAGCCGGGAGTGAGGCCCCGTCTCCCCACATCCCTCCCAGGACAGCCACCCTTCAGCCATCTTTTCCTTATTGTGGTCAAACACACAACTTAAAATTGGCCATTTGAACCATTTTAAGTGTCCCGTTCAGGGGCATTAAGCACATTCGCATTGTGTGGCCGTCACCACTGTCCATCTTCCCAAACTGACGCTCTGTCCCCATGACACACCCCCTTCTACTGCCTGTCCCTGTGAACCTGAGCCCTCCAGGTCCTCGTGTCAGTGGGATCACAGTGTGTGTCCTTTGGGACTGGCTGGTGTCATCAGCACAGTGTCCTCAGGGGCCGTCCACGCTGTAGCAGGTGACAGAATGTCCTTTCTAAGGCGGAGTGACGTCCACTGTGTGGCCGGACCCCATTTGTCTGTCACTCACCCGTCAGTGGGCACCGGGCTGCCCCTACCTCCCGGCGACTGCACAGCGCTGCTGTGGACGTGGGGTGCAGGGATCTTGGAGACCCCGCTTCCCGTTCTTCTGGGCGCAGACCCAGAGGTGGCATCGCCGGGTCACGTGGTGGTTCTGTGTTTAATTATGGGAGGACCTCCACACTGTTCCCACGGCAGCTGCACCGTTTCACCCCGCAGTGTGCACAGGGTTCCACTTCTCCACGCCCTCGGCAGCACTTGTTTCTGGTGCTTTGGTTTCAGCCATCCCCGTGGGGGTGTGGTGGCCTCACTGAGCCCGTTGTCCCATCCCCCTCGTGCCTGGGGTGGCGAGCGCCTTGTCACCGGCTCCTTGGCCGTTTGTGCATCTGTACGTCTTCAACGCATTTGCCTATTTTTTGAATTGGGTTTGTTTTAGGAGCTCTCTCTCTATTCTGGATGTGAATCCGTCATCAGATAGATACTTTGTAAATATTTTCTCCCTTTCTGTATGGTGCCTTTTTACTCTGTGAACAGTGTCTTTTGATGCACAAAATTGTTAAATTTTCATGAAGTCCAATTTGTCTATTTTTTCATTAGTCACTTGTGCCTTTGGTATCATCATCAGGAAATCATTGCCAGGTCGAATGTTGTGAAGGCTTTGTGCTGTTTTCTTCCCAGAGTCCTATTGTTTAAGGGCTTCCATCTAGCTCTTTGATCCATCTTGAGTTAATCTGTGTTTGTGATGCGAGGTGAGGATCCGACCTCACAGATGAGGCGGGAAGTTCCCTCCTTTCAGTTTTATGCAAAAGTCTGGGAAGGATCGGTGGTTGTTCTTTAAGTATTTTGTAGAATTCCCCAGTGAAGCCTGCAGGCCCAGGGCTTTTCTTCGTTGGGAGATTTTTGCTTACTGATTCAGTCTTCTTATCAGTTGTAGGGCTATTCAGATTGTCTATTTCTTTGTGATTTAGTCTTGGTGGGTTTTGTTTCTAGGAATTTGTATTTCATACAGGTTATCCATTTTTGGGGTGTACAGTTGCTCACAGTACATTCTTATAATCCTTTGTATTTCTGTGGAATTGTGGTAATGTTTTAGTAATCTGAGCCTTGCCTTCTCCCTTTCTTTCTCAGCTCATCTAGCTAAAGGTTTGTCAATTTTGTTGATCTTTTCAAAGAACCAACTTTAAGCTTCATTTATTTTATCTATTTCTCTATTCTCTATTTCATTGATTTCTGCTCTAATCTTTATTTTTTCCTTCCTTCTACTAGCTTTGGGTTTAGTTTGTTCTTTTTTTAGTTCTTAAAGTGGTAAAGTTATGCTGTCGATTTGAGATTTTTCTTTTTCAATGTCAGCAGTTAGAGCCACCAGTCTCGCTGTTAGCACCACTATTGTTGCGTGCTGTAGTTCTGGTATCCTGTGTTTGCCTTTTCATGCGTCTCTAAGTAGTTTCTAAATTCCCTTCTGATTTATTCTTTGATCTGTTGGTTAGTTTCCACAATTTTGTGAATTTCCCAGTTTTCTTTATGTTATTGATTTCTAACTTCATCCTGTTGTGGCTGGAGAAGACACTGTGCCCGACATCTGACTTTTCAAATCTATTGAGACTTAGTCTGTGGCCTCACACCTGGTCTGCCCTATAAAACGTCCCACGTGCACTTGAGAAGAACCTGTGTGCTGCTGTTGGGGGCTGTTCTCTGTGTCTGTTAGAGCCAGCTGCTTTGTTGTGTTAAGTCCTGTTTCCTCAGTAATCTGGCTGTTCTATCCATTAGTGAGAGTGGGTATTGAAGTCTCCAACTACTGTGGTGGAACTATTTCCCCTGTGATTCTCTCAGCTTTTGCATCATGTATTTTATTTTAAAGGTTTTATTGGGGAATTGGGGGAGGGGACCAGCCAAGTTGTTCTTCAATCTTCGTGGTGGGGGGCGCCAGTCGCCATCTGGCTTCTCTTTGGCAGCTTGTGGCCTCTCAGCTCAAGGTGCTGTGTTCAATTTTAGTTGCGGGTGGGCATAGCCACCGTCCCATGCGGGAGTCAAACCAGCAGCCTTGTTGTTAAGAGCGCACACTCTATCCTCTGAGCCATCCGGGTGGCAGCTCAGCTCAAGGTGCTGAGTTCAGTTTTAGTTGCGGGTGGGCATAGCCCACCATGTAACAGGCAATCTTGTTGTTACACCAGCTGAGCCATCCTGCCACCTGTTGGCAGCTCAGCAACAGCTCAGCTAGGGCACAGCATTCACTGGTCCTACTCCAGGAATCGAACCCGTGGCCCTATTGCTCAGAGCATGTGCTCTAAGCCAACTCTTAACCAACTGAGCCACTTGGCCGGCCCCACGCATCATGTATTTTGATGGTCTGTCATGCGGTACATGAATGTAAAACCAGCTTTTACAGTAATAATTTTTTTCTTTATGTATTAGTGTCTTAAATATGTAGAAAACAAAAAGTAACTTTACAAACCATTATCACAATTATACTAGCTTTTAGAATTGGCCATGTATTCCCTTTTTAGAAACCTTTAATTGTCCATATGGCAAGGGACTCCCTTGAGCATTTCTCAAAGGACAAGACTAATGGTCACAAACTCCCTTGGCTTTTGTTTATCTGGAGTGTCTTGATTTCTTCCTCACTTTTTTTTTTTAAATACAGAAAAATATGTTTCAATTTATTATTTTTTACATTAATTTCAGGACCTTCCTCACTCTTGAAGGACAGCTTTGTGGGATATGAGATTTTTTTTTTTTTTTTTTGAGGGCAGTGTTACTGGTCCTCATATGTGGGACTTGAACCGGGGCCGCCGGCTTCCCAAACCAGCGCTCAACCACCGCGCCACTCGGCCGGCCCAGGATATGAGATTCTTGGTTGATGGTTTTTCCTTTGAGCACTTGGAGTATATGGGCCTTTGTCTTCTGGCCTCCAAAGTTACTGATGAGAAGTCTGCTTACGAGCTATTTGAGGACCCTCATGTGTGACGAGTCACTTCTCTCGCTGCTTTCAAGGTTGCTCTCGGCTTTTGAAAGTTTGATTACGATGTGTCTCAGCCGGGGCCCCTTTGCGTTCATCTTAACTAGAGTTCATTGAGCTTCTTGGATGCTTTATTCGTATCTTCGAACCTGGGACTTCTTCTGCCTTTGGCTCTTGAAACGTTCTCTCGCTCTTCCTGGGACCCCCGCATCTGTTGGTTCTCTTGATGGTGCCCCCCGGGTCCCTTAGGTTCTGTTCACTTTTCCTCCGTCTTTTCTGTCTGTTTCTCAGCCTCGATAACTTCCACCGTCCTAGCTTCAAGTTCACCGATTCCTTCTTCTGTGCTAACTCTGCCTTTGAATCCCTCTAGTGAGTTTTCCATCTCAGTTACTGTACCTTTAGCTCCAGAATTTCTGTTTCGTTTCCTTTTAGGTTTTCTGTCTCTGTATTGATAACTCTGTTTTGTTCACGTGTTGTTTTCATAACTGTGTCCACATGCTCTGTTGGTTGAGTGTCTTTATGACAGTTGCCTTAAAGTCTTTGTGTACGATATCTGCCGTTAACTCTTCAGGGACAGATTCTGTTAATTATTTTTCCTTTGAATGGGCCATATTTTCCTGTTTCTTTACATGCCTTGTGATTGTTTGTTGAACGCTGCATGCTTGAACTTAATAGTGTGGTAACTCTGGAAATGAGACTCTCCCCCTCCCAGGGTGTGCTGGTTTTGTTATTGTTTGTTTTGTTGTTGTTGTGGGCTGTTCTGTGCCGAGGGTCAGCCTGAGGTGTACCTGCAGTGACAGTCTCTGGCCCTAGGGGAGGGAGGAAGCACCCCGAGAACTGGGTGTGCAAAGGCTTGGTGTTGGGGGCCCTGAAGCACTGGCCTGCCCTGGGGCAGCGCTGCTGTCGCTGGTGTGCAGGAGGCGGGCTCCTTGAGGGGTGTGGGTGGGGCCAGAGGAGAAGGCAGGGCTGGAGGCGGTGAGCGGCGACCCCGGAGGCAGGAGGTGATCGGCGGGGAATATGAGGGTTGACCGGCCTGCAGGTGGCCGCTTGCTGGCGCTGGCCAGGTGTCACAAGGGGAGCGGACGGCTGGGTTCCTGCAGGTTGCGGGAGCCCAGCACGGGAAGGCGGGGGCCTGGTGGGCAGGCTCCCGGGGCAGCAGGCACGGCAGGGGCCGCGGGGGCCGCGGCAGTGGGCAGACCCCGGGCCGGCCGCGCACGGCTCCCCCCGAGGGGCAGGGGCGGGCCAGCCGGGCTGCGCTCTGAGTGGCTCAGGCTTCCGGGCGGCGGCCCGCGGGTCAGAGAGCCGCCCTGAGCGCCAGGCCCAGCTGCTGTCGCCCTGCCCTGTCCGCGTGTCCCCGCTCCTGCCCGTGTGCCCAAGAGCCCTGCCCCCAGCGTGGGTGCGCCGCGGGGGGGCCTGGGGGCGGAGCCCTGCCCCGCCCACACCCCCTCCCCTCCCCTCCCCTGCGGGGTGGAGCCCCTGCCCCGCCCACACCCCTGCCCTCCCTCCTGCCCTGCGGGGGGGAGCCCCGGCCCCGCCCCCCCCCCTGCCCTCCCCTCCCCTCCCCGGCGGGGCGGAGCCCCTGCCCCGCCCACACCCCGGCCCTCCCCTCCCCTGCCCTGCGGGGTGGAGCCCCTGCCCCGCCCACACCCCTCCCCTCCCCTCCCCTGCGGGGCGGAGCCCGTGCCCCGCCCACACCCCTGCCCTCCCCTCCTCTCCCCTCCTCCCAGGAGATGGTGCACTGGTTCAACGCGCTGCGCGCAGCCCGCTTCCACTACCTACAAGTGGCCTTCCCAGGGGCCAGCGACGCCGACGTGAGTGGCCGCTGCCGCTGCTGGGGCCCCTGGGGTGGGCCGGGCCAGGGGAGGCCCCCTGAAGTGGCCACAGCCACCCTCATCCTGGGGCACTTCAGCTTAGCAGCAGGGGCCGGGGAGGGGCCGGGTGCGCGGGTCGGGCCGAGGCTGAGCCACTTTCCGCCGCAGCTGGTGCCGAAGCTGACCAGGAACTACGTGAAAGAAGGCTACATGGAGAAAACGGGGCCCAAGGTGCGTGCGCCGCGCTGCCCTGGCCTCGGGCATGGGCGCGGCTGGACGCGCAGGGACACGCCCGGGCGAACCCCAGCTGGCCGTCTCCGGGGGGCCATCTCGGCAGGACGCCGTGGCCCCCGAAGGGGCAGGGCCCGCGGACCCGGGACAGGCCCGCCCTGGTCGCCTACCTGTGACCTCGCTCCGGGCTGTGACTCAGCGCCCGGGGGCAGCTGGCCCCGCAGTGCAGACCCCACCCGGGGCCCGCGGGGCACCGAGGGCGTGGAGGGAGGGGCGCGGAGGTGGGGCCCCAGAAAGCGTGGCCATGACGGGTGGGCAGCTGGGGGCACGGCCTGCATCCGGCCAACCGCGCTCCCTGGCCCTGACCCCCAGCAAACCGAGGGCTTCCGGAAGCGCTGGTTCACCATGGACGACAGGCGGCTCCTGTACTTCAAAGACCCCCTGGTAAGGAGGCCGGCCCAGCTGGGGCTCCCGCGGGGCGGGGAGGGCCCGGGAGGCGAGCTACTCCGGGAGGCGAGCTACTCCCGGAGGCGAGCTACTCGGGGAGGCGAGCTACTCGGGGAGGCGAGCTACTCCGGGAGGCGAGCTACTCCCGGAGGCGAGCTACTCCAGCAGCTGCCCCGCCCGCAGGACGCCTTTGCCCGAGGGGAGGTCTTCATCGGCAGCAGGGAGAGCGGCTACACGGTGCTGGACAGACTCCCGCCGTCCACCCAGGGCCACCACTGGCCACACGGCATCACCATCGTCACGCCGGAGCGCAGGTTCCTGCTGGCCTGTGAGACGGAGGCGGAGCAGCGCATGTGGCTGGACGCGTTCCAGAAGCTGGTGGACAGGCCCATGCTGCCCCAGGAGTACGCAGGTAAGGGCCGGGAGGGGCTGGTCGCGGCCCGGCCAGCGCGCTTGTGGCCGTGCCAAGGGCGGACGCCTGTCCCTTTCCAGTGGAAGCCCACTTCAAGCATAAGCCCTAACCTGGAGACGGTGCTGGAGGCCCGAGGTGGCAGCGCCGGGACCGTGGGGGCGCCTCCTGGCCTCGACCCGACAGCAGCCCCGGACACAGCCAGGTGGGGCCCGAGCTTTAGCCACTGGGACCTCGGCTCTCGCACCTCACTGGGCCAGCCCGGCCCAGCCTGGCCATGCTGCTGCCCACTGGGCCACACTACCCCTCTCTCCCTCCGAGGGCCTGGCCTCCGGCTCAGGGCAGCCCAGCATCGCCTCCCTCCCTCGTCCTGCCACCCGCCCACCTGAGGGGGACACCAGCGCCCAGGAGGCTGGGCCGTGCCTGGCCCACCTCCATGTCCCCTCACGCCCCTCCTGCCCTTTCAACAAGTATTTATTGTGCATAAGCTGTGTGTGGTGGGGTTCGGGGCCCGGAGTGCGCACGTGGGGCCTGGGGCACCTGGCTTGGGCAGGGCGACCGGAGGGCATGTGCCTGCTGCCTGCCGGGCACGTCGGGCCCACTCGCAGCTCGGTGCTGACAGGCGACACCCCCACCCTGACCTTGCCGTCTCTGGTCCATGGAGCATGGAGGCCCGAGCCCCACATGCTGCTGGCCCGCCAGTACTTCCAACCGAAGCGCCTCCCAGGTGCCCTGGGAGCGGGGAGGGCAGCACAGCGACGGCGACGACGTCTGTGACAGCGTGTGTGGGTTACCTGCTGGGCCATCTGGGCAGCCCCCAGGGGATCCCTGGACCAGCCCTCGAGGGAACCAGAAGGGTCCCCGAGGGACAACCGGGGATGTCCTGCCACTCCGCACACCTGTGTGACATCTGGAATAAAGTGGGGCTCTGATGTGGCTTTGTTGGTGTTGGAGGCTGGGGTGGGGCTCTGGGCCCCAGGAGGACCTGCCCACTGGCCTCACACACAAGCCAGGTACAGGGAGACCCACCCGGGAAGGCGGGGGGTGGGGTCGCCCTCCCTCACGCTGCCACCGGCTGCATCTGAGCGTGGGGCCCATAGTTCGGACCTGTTGTCCCCTGGCACCTGCCAGTTCTGTCCCTCCTGAGCTGGGCTAAAGCTCCAGGGCAGGGTCCCCAAGACAGCTGGGCTGGGGGTAAGGACAGCTGCAGGGCCACACCCACCCTCGGAACCCAGGCGTCCCGACCCATCTCCTAGATGAAGCGACTCTAGCCGGAGTCCGGAACACGCACCCTGGCTCCGCGAAACCCCAGCACTGCCCAGGCCGGCCCCCCACAAGCCCCCACCCCTGTCTTCCAGACCCTCCCTGACCCTGGAGGTGCGGGCACCCACGTGTGCTACCCAGGAAAGTGACACTTTAAAAAGAAAGGAGAGCAGCACTGTGACTGGCAGAATTCCCCAAGCCAGGCGGGAGCCTCACCCCACAGGCTGGTCACCGCTGGCCCTGCACGTCTGGGTGGGGGCCGCGCCCACTGCTGCCACCTGGGTCCCAGCAGCCTGTCCCCTGGCTGGGGCTCACAGGCCCTTCAGACGGCCCCGGCCCCAGGAGCGCACTCAGAAAGGACCAGTGCTGCAAAGCCCAGTATAAAGGATTTATTTAAACTTAACAATTAACACAAACCTTCCTTTAAACTCCGTTTTTACAGAAAACAGAATTGCATACGTCACTCCTTCCCATGCATGATCACTGTATTCATCTACAACTTATTTTAAGTGTGAAAAAATAAAGTGTGTCCTCTCCTGTAAGTATCCTGGGAACGTCTGACGTAGCATCAGTGAAACAGGACAGAGGAGCTCATTCCTGGACTGGGTATTTGGTGGAAACCTAGGACGTCGGGTCAGAGGGCCTCGCCCAGTGAAATAAATATTGCATCACGAAGGTGGGCAGCCCTGCAGCTCCCTTTGCAAGACGCCAGTGCACAGGCCGTGCGCTCGGCAGCAGGCGTGGCCCCCGGGATTTGGCACGGGTGGCGCCCAGGCACTCTCCAGGACACTGGGGGCCGGGCTACCGCAGGACCTCTACGTGGGGTCGGCCTGAGGGCAGCCGCTCCCCACGCCGTCTGGGACGGGCCTGGGAGCCCACGGCCCCCCAAAGCAAACCAGAGACAGAGGACTGGGAAAGGGTGGTGGCACGAGCCTGTGCTTTATTGTGGGTCGAGCTGAGGCGCACGGCAGGGCCACACAGCCCTCGGCTGGGGCGCACAAACACGCCGACCGAGCACGGCAGCCTCAGGACCCGCGGCCGGGCCAGGCCTGGTGGCAGCCCGCCCGCCGCGCCCCAGGGCGTCGTCATGCAGGTCCAGGCGGGCGGCGTCAGTCGAGCTCAATGGGGCTGCTGTCGTCCTGACTGTCCTCGCCCTCCTGCTCCGAGGAGCCCATGAGGCTGCTGAGAAGATTCCCTGGAAGCAAATGCGCGTCAGGGGCTCAGCGGCCGGCAGGGCCCCCCCCGACCCGCTCGGCGACCCAGGGACCCCACAGCTTCAGTCTGTCTCCCCAAAGGAATCCCACGAGGGCACAAAGGCACATGAAGGGTGTTCACGGCGGGTCTTGATGACGGGGGGGGGAAGGCCCAGGGTGCCCATCAGTGGGGACACGGTACAGCCACCCCGGAGAAGTCTGAGGAGCTGTCACGAAAGACCGGGGGAGGCCTACGTAGCACACGCGTGTGAACTCAACTACAGGAACTCACGCCAGTTTCAAGGGCCACGCAAAGAATGCGAACTGCCATTCTATGGGTGCTGTCACCATTGACACCTTCCCTTTTGATTTACCCAGTTTTTAGCACAAGAGCAACTAACGTCAACACAAAATCAAAGTTTAAACCCCTTAACCCACAAGGGATCACGCACACCTGGGCACGCCTGTGCAGGCAGAAACCGCCATTTCACACAGGCCCCCCCCCCCCACGGGAAAGCGACGCTCAGGTTCTGACGGGAAGTCATGAGCAGGGCGGTCAGCACACTGACCAGGAGGGACGTCGGGAGCCTGGGCCCGACACGGATGGACACCCCGCTGAGGCCGGGTGTGCTGGGGACGAGCGCCGGGCGGCTGGTGGGGTGCAGACAGCTACGTGGGCAAGCAAACACCCAAACCGGGCAAAGAGCCCTTTGTTCTCGGACAGGAAGGCCTTTCCACCGGGCACCATCTGGACTCCGGGGCAGGCGGCACCGACTGCATCGAATGCACCAAGCTCTGGGGACCAGCCCCGCTGAGGCCTGCCACCGCGTCTCCTGGAGCAGCCCGGCTGCAGCCCCAGAAAAAATGAGGGGCAGTGCAGTGCACAACGCAGGCTGTATTTGCAGTTACCTCCAGAAGGAAGCGGAGGAAGCCTGAACGTTGCCGGCCTCGCGAGGAACGTGTGGGGCGCAGGAGGGGCCAGCGCGTGCCTGTCAACGTGATGAACCTACTCGTAACAAACCCTAAAACACCAAGGACTACACAAACCGGCGGAGGGTACCAGTTCACGTGAGAACTCAGGTGCAGGCGGATGGCCCACGAGGCGGCGCGGGTGAGTGGGAAGCACCGGCCCTGAGAGCCAGCCTCAGAAACCTGGCCTCCAACACCCGCCAAGACCAACTCACAAAGAAACACACCATCTGAATAGACCTGGAGCGAGCGCAGAGGCCGGACCAGCAATCAAACATCTCCCAACAAAGAAAGGCCCAGGACTCAACACTTAGGGAGAAGGACCACAGATCCTTCTCAGACTTTCACATAAAACCGAAAGGAGGGAAACTTCCCCGCTCTGCGAGGCCAGCATAACCCCGACGCCAAAGTCGGACAAGACACTGCACAAGGAAGAAACTGCAGACCAACACCCCTGATGAAGATCGATGCAAAATCCTCAACAAAATACTAGCGAACAGAATTCAGCTCCATATTAAAAGGCCTGTACATCACAACCAAGAAGGATTTATTCCTGGAATGTAAAGATGTTCCCACATGTGAAAATTGATCAATAGAACACACTATATTCACAGAATAAAGGGGGGTAGAACCACAATCATTTTGACGGATGCACAAAGAGCACGTGACAAAATCCAACACTTTTTCATAAAGGCATGCAATGAATTAGGACTAGAAGGAAAAGACCATGTGATAAGAGCCACATATGAAAACCCCACAGCTACCAATAACATCATACTCAATGGTGAAAAAGATCAGGAACCAGACAAGGAGGCCGGCCCACTGTCACCCCTGTCGTCCAACACTGTACTGAAGTCCTCGCCAGAGCAAACAGGCAAGAGAAAGAAATGAAAGGCATCCAAATTGGAAAAGGAGAAGTAAAATTATCTCTGTTTACAGATGACATGATTGTATATGTAAAAAATCCTAAAGACTCCGTGTAAGAGCTGTTAGGACTAATAAACAAAGCCAGCAAAGCTGCAGGACACAAAACCAACCAAAAATTGGCTGCATTTCTACACAATGAACAACCCAAAAAGGGATTTACAAGAATAACTCATTACAATAGCATCAAAAATAAAATATTTGGGAGTTAATAAAGGAGGTGAAAGACTGCACAATGAAAATGAAACATCGCTGAAAGACAACCTAAGAAAACGGAAACATCCCATGTTCACGGGAACCTTAAAAGCTGTTAAGCCGTCAATACTGCCTGAAGCGACCTACAGATTCAGTGCAATCCCTCTCAAAAATCCCAATGTTTTTTGCAAAAAAAGGCCTCATCTTAAAATTCACATGGAATCTCAAGACACCCCAAATAGCCAAAATAATCTTGAAAAAAAAGAACAAAGCCAAAGAACTCATACTTCCTGATTTTTAAAACTTACTACAAAGCTACAGTCATCACAATGGTGTGTATTAGCATAAAGAGACACACAGAGACCAGACATATAGAAGAGAATAGAGAGCCCAGAAATAAACCCTCACACATCTGGTCAAATGGCTTTTGGTAAGGATGCCAAGAACATTCAGTGGGGAAAGGACAGGCTTTTCAAGGCACAGTGTTGAGAACACTGGATTTCCACAGGAAAGAAGTGACGTTGGACTCCTATACCTATACAAAAAAATAACTCAAAATATTTTCAAGATTTGAATGTAAGACTTAAGATTATAAAACCGTTAGAAGAAAACAGGGCAAAAGCTTCATGACATTGGATTTGCCAATGAATTCTTGGCACAAGTAACAAAAGAAAAAATGGACAAATTGGATTTCATGAAAACTTATAAATTTTTGCATCAAACACCACTATTAAATACAGAGTAAAAAGACACTGGGGGCGGGGAGGTGCACGCAGGGGAGCACAGAAGTTATTCAGGGCAGGAAACTACACGTGTCACAGGGGACACGACACTGTACGTCTGTCTAACCCACAGAATGTGCGACACCAATGTCAACTGTGGGCTCTGGGTGATGACATGTCAGTGTGGGTTCCATGGTAACAAGTTTTCCACTCTGGTGGGGCTGTGCGTGCAGGGGGCCAGCAGCATGCAGAAAAGCACCGAACCTCCCTCTCAATTTTCTCTGAACCTAAAACTGCTTTAAAAAAAATTAAGTCTTACAGAAAAAAAGGCACCACACAGAAAGGGAGAAAGTGTTTACAAAGTATGTATCTGATGGCGGATTCACATCCAGAATAGAGAGAGCTCCTAAAACAAACCCAATTCAAAAAATAGGCAAATGCGTTGAAGACGTACAGATGCACAAACGGCCAAGGAGCCGGTGACAAGGCGCTCGCCACCCCAGGCACGAGGGGGATGGGACAACGGGCTCAGTGAGGCCACCACACCCCCACGGGGATGGCTGAAACCAAAGCACCAGAAACAAGTGGCGCCGAGGGCGTGGAGAAGTGGAACCCTGTGCACACTGGGGGGGGAAACGGTGCAGCTGCCGTGGGAACAGTGTGGAGGGCCTCCCATAATTAAACACAGAACCACCACGTGACCCGGCGATGCCACCTCTGGGTCTGCGCCCAGAAGAACGGGAAGCGGGGTCTCCAAGATCCCTGCACCCCACGTCCACAGCAGCGCTGTGCACAGTCGCCGGGAGGTGGGGGCAGCCCGGTGCCCACTGACAGGTGAGTGACAGACAAATGGGGTCCGGCCACACAGTGGACGTCACTCCGCCTTAGAAAGGACATTCTGTCACCTGCTACAGCGTGGACGGCCCCTGAGGACACTGTGCTGATGACACCAGCCAGTCCCAAAGGACACACACTGTGATCCCACTGACACGAGGACCTGGAGGGCTCAGGTTCACAGGGACAGGCAGTAGAAGGGGGTGCCCGGGGCTGGGGGGGGGGAGGGGGTGTGTCATGGGGACAGAGCGTCAGTTTGGGAAGATGGACAGTGGTGACGGCCACACAATGCGAATGTGCTTAATGCCCCTGAACGGGACACTTAAAATGGTTCAAATGGCCAATTTTACATTGTTTGTATTTTATCATAGTAAAAAAAGCAAAACAGAGACCTGGGCCGGCTGAGTAGCTCAGTTGGTCGAGTAGGCTTGGAGTGCGAGCTCTGAACAAACGGGGTTGCTGGTTCAATTCCCACATGGGCCAGTGAACGCTGCACCCCAGCTGTCACTGAGCTGCCAACAGGTGACAGGATGGCTCAGCTGGTATAACAAGAAGGTTGCCTGTTCAATGGTGGGCTACGCCCACCCGTAACTAAGACTGAACTCGGCACCTTGAGCTGAGCTGCTGCCTGGATGGCTCAGTGGATAGAGCGTGCGCTCTTAACAACAAGGCTGCTGGTTCGACTCCCGCATGGGATGGTGGCTACGCCCACCCACAACTAAGACCGAACACAGCACCTTGAGCTTAGAGGCCACGAGTTGCCTACAGGAAGCCAGATGGTGACTGGCGCCCTCCACAACAAAGACTGAAGAACGACAACTTGGCTGGTCCCCTCCCCCAATAAAATCTTTAAAAAAAAAAAAGAGAGACCTCGCCTCCTTTCTGAGGCCAGTGAGAGGGAGCCCAGGGTGACGATTCACCAGGTAGCGAGAGGGCTGCTTGGGAATGCTGGGAGGAGGGACTGGGGGCGGAGAGAGAGGGGCGCAGCCCAGGCCTTACCGAGCAAGCCTCCGTAGGAAGACGTCTGTTTGGGCGGCACGCCGAAGAACAGCTGTCCTATTCTGTCTAGATACTGGAAGGGAGAGGTGTGGGCACAGCTGAGGAGGGGACACCCGGCCCCCACCTGCTCCCCACCACCAGCACCCGGGCTCCGCCAGCCTCACCTCGTTGTACATGGGGTCCCGCCGCAGGGACGGCTGGTACTGCTCACACAGCACCGTGAACACCGCCAGCTTGCCCCTGGAACGGCAGCGCGGGCCGTCAGCGCTCCCCGGACCCCCACACTCGCCCATGACGGACCCCGAGCAGGACGGAGACCCGCCCCACACTCGCCCATCACACCCACTCACACCCCAACAGACCCGTCCCATGGACCCCCACACATGCACCCTGCACACACACATTCAAAGCCCACGCTCACACCCCACCCCCACACACACTCACCCATCTACGGCCAACAGCAGAAACCAGATAAAATTGAGCAGCGGCTGAACAAAGGGAGGGCCGTTCTCGATGGACGGGTGCTTCTGCGTGTATGTGGTGAAGACCACGGACGCACTGCTTTTGTTTTTCAAACAGAGAAACCTGCAGATGAGAACACCCTGGTGAGCGGGGACAGGAAGCCAGTCGTCAGCACCCGGCCACGTGCGGGCCTGTGACCTGCGCCCGGCCACGTGCCCGCCCAGCACTGCAGGCAGGGGACGCTCGGATTCACTGAGGGCCCGGCGAGCAGGGCAGGCCTGCAGGGTCACACCTTACAGGGGTGGACAACTAAGCTTGGCGAGGCGACGTGTCCAAGGTGAAATGGGGGGCTCAAGACACCTGCTGCGTGCGTTTGGAGTCTCGGCGCATGCAGCTGGCCCTGGCTGAGGTGCGGGCCGCACAGAGAGGCCCAGGAGAGAGGGCCCGGCCAGTTTAGTCCAGAGCAGCGTCTGCGCCAGAAGCCAGAGCCAGGGGCACAGAGTTCAGTCTTAATGTTGGAGCTCGGAAGCTGAGGTGCTGGGAGACAGGACAGGCGCCTGCGCCCCACCGCCTGGCACCAATCCCAGAGCCTGGCCAGCGTAGGAAAGTGTCTGTGGGAGGAAATGAACTTCTCCCGGCTGAGGCAGGTCCCCTCTAGGAGGTGCATAGGCTGCAGCCTGGGCTCGCCGCACAGCCCCTGCTCTGTGCTTCAGTATTTTCAAGCTAAACTGTTGGAAAGAGAACACGGGACCGGACGCCCTCAGGGAACAGACCCAGGACCCAGTGGGAATGAAGGCTGGTGGCAGTGCCCAAGTAGTGAAGTGTTTAGATGCAAAGAACATGTGGGAAGATAAGACAGCTCCAAGACACTGCTAAAAATCTAGTATATCTGTGAGTCCTACAAAAAATAGTTGCCCGGCACTAGAAAACCCCAAAACAGAAGTGGCAGATACCGGGGGGGAAACAAGCAAAAGGGCGCTGCTGTAACGCGGCTCATCTGGAGCCTCCCACGGGCCTCGGCCCTGCAGTGGCTCATGGGAGCGAGGGGCCACCCCGGGCAGGCTCCGTGCAGGCCGCGTGGGAAACCCTGAGTGACCGCAGATCGGGGGGCCCTGGAACCCGGGGAACCTACTGCAGGACGGCCTGGGCCACGAACATGTCCACCTCGCTGCGGAAGCCCCGGGCAGTGGAGTACTCCACCAGCATGTTGGCGCAGCCCTCTCCGTCCGCAGAGTGCAGGAAGTGGTACCGGGACTCACAGTAGTTCTGCTCTGCGGTGGGGACAGGGGTCTGTGAAAGCCGTGGGCGGGCGCCCCCACCAGCCCCCTCCCCCACGTCCAGTGAGACAGCTCCCGGGCCGGTCACGCAGCCCGACCAGGCCGCCCGGCGTTCCCACCGCAACGTCTGCACGAGCTGGGCCATGAGAAATGGCCGCTGCCCTGCCCCGCGCGGGGAGAGGGGGGGACCTGGGCCCCGCCCCGGCCCCCCAACCGGCCCCACGCCACCCTCTCCTCCGAGCAGGGTGATGATGCAGTCCAGAGGGGGAACAGCAGCGCCAGCGTTTCCACCCCGGCCGGCAGCGCAGCGCGCAGACCCACCTTTCCACAGGGTGAGGGCCAGCAGACCTACCTTTCCACAGGGTGAGGGCCAGCAGCTGGTGCAGCCGGGGGTGGCCCAGCTTCCCCGAGCCGCCGCTGGACCACTTCAGGGCTCTGGACACAAAGGCTACACGCTCCGGAGAGTTGGGATCCATCAAGCCAAACAGCTTAGCCAGGTTTTCTAAAAACAACACAAACAGCCCCAGAGGAACTCGCTACCGCTTCAGTTCTTCCCAGTGTATCTGAAAACACTTAAATGAAGAGTTATTTCACTTCAAAAAGAAGCTGAGAAGCAGCTGGTGATGTCCTGGCCAGCGCTGCTCAGGGCCACCCCCACTGACTGGCTCGGCTGCAGAGCAGGACCCTCCTGGGACTGTGCAGCCCTTCACAAGAAGGGCTCCCCCAAATGCAGGCTCACCAAAGGGGCAGGCCAGCCAGCAGGCCGTGACACAGAGCGCTGTGAGTCCCGTGTGTGTGTGTGTGTGTGTGTGTGTGTGTGTGTGTGTGTGTGTGTAGGGGGGTGAATCACTCAGCGAGAGACCAGCCCTGAAACTGTCCCCAGCACGAGACGAAGCCTCACCCAGGAGCTCGTCGGCCACACCCGCGTCCGCCTTCTCCAGTGACTCCAGCACCAGCATGGACAGGTCTGCAGCACTGTTTTGCTGCAGACGTGGAAACAGATGGGACGACACGGTTACTGACAGAGCTCTGTGCCCAGGTCACAGGGCAAAACGATGGGGCTGCTCTGGTTACGGGCAGACGGTCATGAAAGACCAATGTAGGGGCACCACTCTGGGCGCCAAGGTCACCAGCAGCGCAGCCCAAGTGACACTTCCGACCCAGGCGTGCACAGCTGCAGCCACAGACAGTGCCGGGGGCCCCAGGCCTCAAGGACACCCTCCCAGCTGCAGACAGAGTGGCCAGCGCCCAGGACAGCCCACAGGTGCCCATCAGGCCCCTCCCTGGACACTCCTGTTCCAAGCCCCGAACACCAAGCCCCCAAGCAGGAGACCCCGGGCCACCCCCGCTGCTCACCTGGCCGTGGCTGAAGAACAGCAGGGCTCCCGAGCACATGAGCTCCCGGGCCTCCACGTGCTTGCTCTGCGACATATACCTGCAAGAGCGGGGCAGCGGTCAGCCTTGCTACCCAGGAAACGACGCTGCGCTGCCATCCCCGGTCTAACGTACCCTCTCAGGGACCCCACCGAGCCCGGCAGCTATGGCGTGGGAGGCAACAGACACCGTGAGAGCCTCTACAGCAAGCATGGTGACACATATGCACCTCTGGGACATCCCCTGGCCTGCACGGAGTCCCTACCGTCAGTGACTCGGGCCGGGAGGACCTGCAGACCCGCACCCTTCCAGGCCAGAAGCACTGGCTCCCGGGATCGGCGGAAGGCGGGGTGCGACTGCCACCAAGCACAGGCCTTGCCGTGGTGGCAGGGGCTGGGCAACCAGAGGCCAGAACTGCAGGCTGGGGACAACGGACAGCAGAAGCTCCAGGATGGAGTCTTACTGGGGGACAATATCCACTGTGACTGCGCCGACTCCCCTTGGGTGCCCCTACACCCCGCGCCCCTCACTTCCCAAGGGAGGCTGAGGCCTGGGTGGGCACTGTCACCCCTCTGTCCCACACCACCCTCCCACTCTGAATGCTTTTCTTACAAAGCACAGGAGTGGGGACAGCTGGCTTCCTGAGCTGCGGCAGGACGGGCACAGAGCAGCCACAGCCTGGCAGGTAGCGTCACAGGACAGGGAGGAGCAGAGACAGCTTCCGACAGACTGGCTCAGGGCTACCGCAGGCTCAGGCCCTGCCCAGGACACTTAACTCACGGGCACACACTGACCTCAGTGACCATCAGAAAGGGTCACAACCGTGAATGGCACATGCGCCTCGGGCCAGAAGGAACCAAACGAGCAAGACACAGAAGCCAGCCCCGTGAACACCAGTGCTGGCTGCTGGGCTGGCCGTGTCCAGGGCTGGACCGACTGGTCAGGCGCGAATGCCAACAGCTGGCTGTTCAGCTCACCCCCCCCCCAGGTCTTTTTCTCAAAAAGGCTCTGCAGCCACCCCCCCAAACACAGCCCTGTCCCAGCCAGCAGCAGGGGATCCGGCTGGCCTGGACGCGGCCCTGGATGTATGTGGCTGCATCCAGGGTGGGGCGCAGAGAAAAGCCTGCTCCCCAGGAAAGACAGCCATCAGCCCGCAGCTGTGCAGAGCCTCTGCTCGCGCTGACGCGCCCGCCCAAACCAACCACCCTAAGACTCGTCCCACGGGAGAGGCCTGCACACAACCTGGCACCACCGGTTTTCCCAGCAAGCACGCAGGGACACTCGGCCGTCTGCACAGACACACCGAGCGACAATCACAGCAGCTATCTCGGCTTATGGTGACAGCACACTAGACTCTTCTACCTGAGGTAGCAACGGTAAGGGAAGAGAAGTCCCCAAGGACGGAAACCAGCCCTGGGATAATGGAGCTGCCGCGACACAGCCCCTGTGGCCCACTCAGCGCCCAGGGAGGGCAGGCGGCACAGATCAAGAAAAGCTGGAAGGGCCGGCCGAGTGGCGCGGTGGTTAAGCGCTGGCCTGGGAAGCCAGCGGCCCTGGTTCGGGTCCCACATATGAGGGCCAGTGACCCTGCCCTCAAAAAAAGAAAAGATGGAAAAAATACAAACTAGAGACAGGCAGCTATGAAAAACCCCATGTGCTTCTTTTGGCACTGCAGGACCCCGGGAGCAGGCCGGGGCGGGGCGCGCTCCGAGGCCCCAGGGAGGAGAGCTGCGGCACGAGAGGCCCTCAGCACCCTTCCGAGCCGGTGCCGCCTGCCAGCCTGCGACCCTTGACGGCAGCGGGAAACCCTCACCCACAGCACCATGTCTGTGCAGTTACTCGTTTGCTTTGCTCTTATTTTCAAAAGGGCATCATGGAGGGAGAAGACCCTTCGTCTTCCCCTTAAACCTGCAACTAGTGGGTCATCTATAACCCAAGGGCTGCCCTGCTCAGCACACTGGCACACGGAAGGTGGGCACACCGGGCAGTGCCCACGACGCCAGCAAACCAGGAGCACGGGTGTGCCGGGGTGGCCCCATACCACCTCGGCTGGTGGAGGGTGGGGCGGCAGCCACACCAGCACCTGCGGACCCGGCTCCCTCCCCGCGCCTTGCACAGGGAGCAGCAGGCTGGCACACCCGCCACCCCAGTCACAGGGCGGGACTCCCACGACCGGCCCCCCCACCACCCCAAGTTCACAGCGGAAACACAAGCTTGTGCTAGAGCGCCACCTACTGGAAGACAAACGCATGAGCGCCACCTACCAACACGCTGACCTGTTAACCTTCAAACACACCTAGTTAGACATATTCACCACTTCAAACGCACCTGCACACAGACAGCCCAGCCTGCAGCACAAACAACCAAGGCAACACGGAAGCACAGAGAGAAATGACAACTCTTCAGAAGCCAACTCAGAGTCAGGGAAGACTGAGGCCTAAATCATAGAGAATTCGAAACAGCAGTGAGGTACAAGAAACCGCAGAAAGGCAGTTCAGTGAGCTCCGGAATAACATTAAAGAACACAAGGAGTACTCTCCCGGAAAGACTGAAACTATAAAGAGGACCAAACAGAAATTCTGCCGCTGAAGAACTCAATAAATGATGTGAACGCATCAGACAGTAAGAGCAATGGGGCAGATCCCAGGAAGACGGATTAGCAAGCTCCAAGACAGAATCCAGAAGTGATTCCAGCGGAAGGCGAGAACTAAGGTTTTTTTAAAAATAAAGAACTCTACAAGAACGATCTGACTTCATCAGACAGGGAGACACAGGGTAATGGGCATCCCGGGAGAGCAGAGACAGAAGAACAGAGGGCCTAGTCCAGGGGACCGTCAACGCGAGCTTCCCAAATCCAGGGGAGAAGCTGGGGATTCACGTGCAAGACGCCAACAGAACAACTAGTTATCTCAACACAGAGACACATTATATTGAGACTGTCAAAAGTTAAAGACAAGTTCTGAAGGCAGCCAGCGGAAAAAAGACAGTAACCTACACAGGATCCCCATTCGGCCATCATCAGATTTCTCAGCAGAACCCTCACCGGCCAGGACAGTGTGGCATGACATATTCAAAATACTGAACGACAAAAACAATCAGCCAAGAACACTACCCAGCAGCTCTCCTTCAGGAGAAAGAATGGTGTTCCCAGACAAAGGCCGCAGGAATTTACCACCACAAGACCTCCATTACAAGAAATGTTGAAAGGAGTTCATCACCTGAAACCAAAAGACAAAATCATACAAAACTTTAAGGTGACAGGCAGGCAGAAGCAGAAAATTACAACTTTGATTTAGGATAGGGTGTTGAACAATTATGGCATAGAGGTTAAAGGGGGGGGGAAAAACCAATAAAAATAACTATAGCTGCCTCAACTTCAGAAATGCATAAAAAGGAATAATTTGTGACAACAAAAACATAAAAAGGGGGAGAAAACGAACAGAACTTGTATAGGCAAATGAAGATAAGATGCTACCAGAAGAAAAAGAACTCTTTTATCTATGAAACATATTATACAAACCTCATAGTAGCCACAAAACAAATATCCAGAGCTGAGACATGAAACATACAAAAAGAGGAAACTGAAAAACATCGTAGAAAACTACCGACCGAAAATAGACAGAAACATGAGGGGGAAAAACAGAGATACAGAGCAATCAGAAAACAAAAGGTAAAATGGCTATAGTACGTTCTCATATATCAATAATCACCCTAAAACTAAGTGGACTGAACTCACCAATCAAAAGGCACAGAGTGCTGGGTGGATTAAAACACAAGACCCGGCTATATGCTGACTCCAGGCGACCCATCTCCGCTTCAAAGACAAACATGAGCTCTACGTGAAGGGATGGACGGTGCTACTCAAGCAAATGGCATCAAGAAGCAAGTGTGTGCATCCGTACTTGTATCAGACAAAACAGATTTCAGGACAAACAAGGAACAAGAGACAGATGGACATTTTATGAGAAAGGGACACTCCATCAAGAAAAAATAACATTTATTAAGATATATGCACCCAACATAAGAGCACCAAAATACATAATTCAAATATTAACTTACTTAAAGATAGAAACAGACAGCAATACAGTAACAGACTTCAACACCCCGTGCGCCCCAATGGACACGGAGTCCACACAGTGTGGGTAAGAAGACATTGGCCCTAAATGACACATCAGACCAAACAGACTTAACAGATATTTTAAGAACTTTCCATCCAAAAGCGACAAAATGCACAATCTTCTCAAGAACACATGGAACATTCTCAATGACAGACATATGTTGGGAGACAAAACAATTCTCAATATATTTAAGAAAACTGAAATAATACCAGGCATCTTTCGCAACCAAAATGATATGAAATTAGAAATCAACTACAAGAAGAAACTGGAAAAAAAAATCACAAAATGTGGAAATTACACATGCTACGGGAACTACTGAGTCAATGAAAAATAGAAGAAAAAAACAAAAGACACATAGAGACAAATGAAAATAAGACACACCAAAGAGGTACCAAAAGGGAAGTTTATAGCAATACAGGCCTACCTCAAAAAAAAGAAAAATGTCCCCTTAACTCTCTACATTACATCTTAGGGAACTAGAAAAAGAACAAATGAAGCCCGAAGTCAGGAGGAGGAAGAAAATAATAAAAATCAGAGTGGAAGTAAATTAAATAGAGACTAAAAAGACAAGAGAAAAAAAATTAATGAAATGAAGAGCTGGTTCTTTAAAAGATAAACAAAATTGACAAATCTTCAGCTAGACTCACTAAGGAAAAACAAGAGGACTCAAAATCAGAAATGAAGAAGTTACAATGAAGACCAAGAAATACAAAGGATCGTGAAAGGCTATTAATTGTGAAAGGCTCTATGCCACCAAACTGGACAAGGCAGAAGAAATACACAAATTCTTAAAATCATACAATCTCTCTAGAATGAATCATAAAAAATAAAAAAACTGAATACATCAATCACTAGTAAGAAGACTGAGTCAGTAATCAAAAACCTCCCAACAGGGCTGGCGAGTGGCACATTGGTTAAGAGCTGGTTTTGGGATGTCAGCGGCCCCGGTTCAGATCCCACATATGAGGGCCAGTGACACTGCCCTCAGCAGCTAACAACAGCTCCACCTGGAGCTGGGCTGTGTGACCCCTAGCGATGGTGTAGGCTGCAGCCCCTGCTGCAGTGGGCTGCCATGGGCTACAGTGAGTGGCCGGCAGCCAGTGTGAGCTGCCAATAGCCGCGGTGAGCAACCATCCAGAGGCCGGCGACCGATCTGCCTCATCCGGGAAGAGCGCAATGACGACATCAACATGGGCCAGTGAAGCAACGTCCTCCACAACTAGACTGAAGAACAAAAGGACAGCAACTTGTCTGTTCCCCTTCCCTGATTCCCCAACGATGTTCCCCTCCCCCAATTCCCCAATAAAATCGTTAAAAACAAAACAAACAAAAACCTCCCAACATACAAAAGTCCAGGGCCAGATGGCTTCAATAATGAATCTACCAAAGATTTAATACTGATCCTTCTCAAACTCTTTCAAAAAACTGAGAAAGGAATGCTTCCTAACTCATTTTATGAGGCCAGCATTACCCTGATGCCAAAACCAAGTAAAGACAACACACATACACCAAATTACAGCCCTATATCTGCAATGAAAATATCTCTGATGCAAAAATCCTCCACAAAATACTAACAAATCGCATATGACATTAAAAGGATCATACGACACAATCAAGTGGGATTTATCACAGGGATGCAAAGATGATTCACCATATGCAAATCAGTCAATGTGATTCATCACCTTAACAGGTCAGACAATTAAGTTCGAGAACTTGTTGGAACCATGTTGCTAATCTTTTTTGATATCAGAGGGATTATTCATTATGAATTTGTACCAATTGGACAGTTAACCAAGTTTACTATTTGGAAGTGCAGCTATGTAAAAAAGTTAGACGACCTCAACTTTTCGCCAACAATTCAAGTTTCTTGCATCACAACAATGCACCAGCTCACACGGCACTGTCTGTGAGGCAGTTTTTAGCCAGTAAACAAATACCTGTATGGGAACACCCTCCCTGCTCACCTGATCTGGTTCCCAAAGAATTCTTTCTTTACCTGAAGATAAAGGAAATACTGAAAGGAAGATATTTGGCTGACACTTGGGACATCAAGGGTAATCTGACCACACCTCTGATGGCCATTCCAAAAAAAGAGTTCCAAAATTGCGCTGAAGGGTGGACTAGGCGCTGGTGTCAGTGCATAGCTTCCCAAGGAGAGTACTTCAAAGGTGACCGTAGGGATATTCAACAAGGAGGTATGGAGCACTTTTTCTAGGATGAGTTTGTGAACTTAATTGTCCAACCTTGTATGAAGGATGAAGATATGATCATCCAATAAATGCAAAAAAGCATGTCACAAAACCCAGTATCCATTTATGATAAAAACTCTCAATAAAGTGCTATAGAGGAAACACCTCAGCATAACACAGGCCATATATGATAAACGCTTAGCTAGCATCATACTCAATGGTGAAAGCTGAAAACCGTTCCTCTAAGATCAGGAACAAGACAGGGTTGCGCCCATCACCACTTTATTCAACATAGTATTGGAAGTCCCAGCCCGAGCAGTCGGGCAAGAAAAAGAACTAAAAGGCATCCAAATTGGGAATGAAGAAGTAAAACTGTCATTATTTGCAAATAACATGATTCTACATATAGGAAACCCTAAAGACTCCACCAAAACTACTGGAAATAATAAACGAATACAATCAAGTTGCAGGGTACAAAAATCAATGTACAGGGCCGGCCGAGTGGCGCACTGGTTAAGCGCTGGTTTTGGGATGCCAGCGGCCCCGGTTCGGATCCCACATGAGGGCCAGTGACACTGCCCTCTACAGCTAACAACAGCTCCACCTGGAGCTGGGCTGTGCGAGCCCCGGTGATGGTGTGGGCTGCAGCCCCTGCTGCAGTGGGCTGTCATAGGCTGCAGTGAGTAGCCCGCAGCAAGCGTGAGCGGCTGGCAGCCAAGCGTGAGCTGCCAACAGCCGCGATGAGCGACCATCCAGAGGCCGGAGACCGATCTGCCTCATCCGGGAAGAGCGCAATGACGATACCAACAGTGAAGCAACATCCTCCGCAACTAAACTGAAGAACAAGAAGATGGCAACTTGTCTGTTCCCCTTCCCCGATTCCCCAATGCTGTTCCCCTCCACCAATTCCCCAATAAAATCTTTAAAAAAAAAAAAAAATCAATGTACAAAAATCAGTTGTTTGTACGCACTAAAAAGAACTAGCAGAAAATGCAATGAAGAAAACAATCCCATTTACAAATAGCAACAGAAAGAATAAAATACCTAGAAATACATTTAACAAAGGAAGTGGAAAAACCTGTACACTGAAAACTATAAGACTTGTTGAAAGAAACTGAAGAAGACACAAAGAAATAGGAGGATATTCCGTGTTCATGGATTTGAAGAATTTAAAATTGTTAAAATGTCCATACTACCCAAAGCAATCTATAGATTCAATACAATCCCTATTAAAACACCAACGACATATTTCACAGAACTGGAACATACCACCCTAAAATGTGTATGGAACCACAAACGATCCTGAATAGCCAAAGCAATCTTGAGAAAAAGAGAACCAAGCCTGAGGTATGACACTCCTGACTTCAAACTATACTACAAAACTAGAATAATCAAAACAGCAAGGTATTGGCAGAAATACACACACACACGGATCAGTGGAACAGAACAGAGAGCCCAGGAAAAAGCCCACATATAGATGGGCAACTAATTCTCGACAAAGGAGACAAGAACATACAATGGGAAAAGGGCAGTCTCTTCAGTAAGTAGTATTGAAAAAACTGGACCACCTTCAAAAGAATGAAACTAGACTGACACCACACACACGAATTAGCTCAGTACGGAAAGAAAGCATACAAGAAAACAAAGGCGCGAAGCCTCTTGACATTGGTCTCAGCGGTGTTTCTGTAAATTTGACTCTAACGGCAAAGGAAACAAAAACAGACAATTGGGACTCCATCAAACTAAAATGTTTCTGCAGAGCAAAGAAACTCATCAACAGAATAAAAAGGCAACCAACCAAATGGGAGAAGATAACTGCAAGTGATATTTCTGAAAGGGTTTAATATGGAAAAAGTATAAAGGACACATACAATTCAACAACAAAAAAACCAACCCAATTAAAAAATGGGCAGAAATTCTGAATACGCATTTCCCCAAGAAGACACAGAGATGGACAATAAGCACACGAAAACATGCTCAGCATCACTGATTATCAGCGAAATGCAAATCAAAACCACACTGAGATGTCTCTTCACACCTGTCAGAATGGCCATCATCAAAAAGACAAAAGTAAGAAGTGTTGGCCAGGACGTGGGGAAAAGGAACCCTAGAGCACTGTTGATGGAAACTGTAAATTGGTACAGCCTCAATGGAAAACAGTATGGAGGTTCCTCAAAAAATCAAACATAGAACTAACTACCTTATGACCCAGCAATTCTACTGCTGGGTTATTTACCTGAGGAAATCCAAAACACTAATTCAAAAAGATACCTGCACCCCTATGTTCAGTGAGGCATTATTCACAATAGTCAATATATGGAAGCAACCTGGGTGTCCATCAACAGACGACTGGATAAAAAAGAGGAGGTACATTTATACAATGGAGCATTACTCGGCCATAAGAAGAATGAAATCTTGACATCTGCAACAGCATGGATGGACCTAGAGGGTATTGTGCTCAGTGAAATAGGTCAGAGAAAGGCAAATACAATACCATATGGTCTCACTTATCTGTGGAATATAAAAATAAAACAAAATGAAACTCATAGATACGGACATCAGAATGAGGTTACCCAGCACAGCTGTCGGCAAACGGCGGCTCGCGAGCCACATGCGGCTCTTTGGGTACGTTCCACATCAAAAGTTTGCCGACCCCCAGAAGAACCAATCCTGTCCCTCACAACGATTTAAAAATTATTTGAGAGCCATAAATGTATTTTTACATAATCACCATTCTGTGAATAACATCCTTTAAAAATTGTTTAAGTGCAACTATGATAGTTTTATTTTCATTTTCAATTTTACTTCAGAGGCTCGTGAGCCAGTTTGCTGACCCCTAGTGGCTCTTCCATCTCAAAAGTTCGCCGACGACCCAGTAGAACGGGGCGGGATGGGGGGGGCCCAACATGGATAAAGGGGGTCAAATGGAAGGTGATGGAAAGGAGGCTAGCGAGCTCACTATAGCACGCACAGATGTCAGATTATAATGTACACCTGGAATTTACACTTTATTATGAACCACTGTCACCTCAATAAATTTGATTTTTAAAAATTGAGTGTATCAAGTGAAGAAAAACAGAGGCACGTCAAGTCTCAATGATAAGAAACACCACACAAAGGCTCGGTGACACGGCTCAGTCACCCCAGAACATGACGTGCTCCTTTAGGAAAAGGTCACCAGACCCACAGCCTCGCAGAGAATATGTGACTTGAGGCTTTCTTTAAAAATGTCTTTGGGGCTGGCCGAGTGGCGCGGTGACCGGTTCGGTCCCACATATGAGGGCCAGTGACACTGCCCTCAAAAAAAAAGAAAAAAGGAAAAAAAAAAGTGTCTTTGTGCCAGGCTGGCCGAGTGGCTCAGTTGGTTAAGAGCTCGCTCAAGAGTGTGAGCTCTGAACAACAGGGTCGCCGGTTTGATTCCCACATGGGCCCGAGCTGAGCTGCTGCTGAGCTGCCAACAGGTGGCAGGATGGCCCAGCTAAAAATAAAAAACTAAAAATGTCTTCATTTGATTTAAGAGACTAACAAGATTGGGGCCACAATCAACCATGAACAAAGATCTTAGGCCCCAAGGGCAGGCAGACTGGATGGATTTCAGTGAAGTCAGGCCTGGCGAGTCAATAGACCGCACTGAGGTGAAGAGGGCCTGCAAAGCAGTCACAAAAACACACATGCACGCATGACTTAACAGATTACTAATAACCCAACAGGCCTGGAAACGGACTCCCTCCTCATCCTGGCGGAGAAAGAAAGGTCCGAAGAGACAAGGCGACTGCCCAATGCCTCCAGCACCACCGAAGGGGCAGAGTCACACAGGCGCTCAGCCTCTCGCAGAGGCAGCAGCCACCCATCCCGTGGGACGCGCAGGCCACACCTCTCCAGTCTGTGCCCAATTCCTTCTGCTTCATCCTGCTCCAGCTGCCTGGGAGTAAAGGGGACACAAGCTGTGGTCCAGCCATATGACAGACTGCCAGCCAGCAATAAAGATGGACGGGTTCGCACATGGATGAGTCTCAAAATAACTATGCCGAGTGAATTGAAAATATCAGGTAGAAAGAGGCTATGCCACGTGAGTCCACCTCCATCAGGTCTGGAAGGCGCAGGGTGCCGGTGGTTATAAAGGCAGCTGAGAAAACTTCTGCAGAGGATACAAATTTTCAATATCTTGATCGGTGATAGTTTCCTGGGTGTCTACACACACCAAAACATCAAACTGTACTTCTATGTAGGTACTTAACCCCAAGTATACGTATACATTTACTTGTAGAAAGACATTAAAAAAATGAGTATAATTTGGTGAATTTGACATCTGCAGGAGTTACACCTCCGTGGAGGGTTCTGACCATGGACTGCACCCTGGAGGAGAGGGGCAACTCCCGGCTATTTCAGTGGGGCCTCCCGGACGCCACGACGGCCACTGTTGACCCAGTCCACTGCGTTCCCCGACAAGGCCAACGGCAGGTCTCTGCAGGAGAACCCTGAATGACCCACGAGGCAGAAAAGGCTCAGGGAGGTTCAGCAAGGTGTCCTGGGTTGCAGGTCACAGGCCACGGAGCAGAGGTGGACTGCGAACGCAGGTCATGCTGGGCAGGTGGAGAGCCTGTGTGTTCATCAGCAGCCCTCAAATCACTACCAAGTGCACCCTGGGCCGAGGGGCTCGCCAGTTGAAAGCTAATCAACAGTCAGGTTGCTCGTACACCAAGGGCTGCGGGATGGGCTCCCACCAGGAATACTGTGTTTGCTCTGGGAAGACGCAGGTCTGCTGATGAATCCCCGGGGCGCAGGCCACGCCTCCAGGGCCGCAAAACCCGCCACCGCACCCGCCGGGCCGCGTTCAATGCCCTCTGACCTCTGGCTGGTTCCGCGACGCTCCATCAGGGCAGGGCCGCCTGGTCCCGGGCGCCGCGGCGAGCCACGTTTAACGCACACTCAGCAAACCGGAGAGCAGGGCCGCGCTGCCGACAGCGACGCCAGCTGCCGCTCAGGAACAATCCCCCCCGGGAGCGCCGCCACGAGACGGCAGCCCCCGCGCCCTTAGGCTCGGCCCCGTCGGTTCCTGCCTCGGACCCCGAGAGGTCACGGAACACGTGCGGTTTACGGGGAGGCGCTGCCCACGCGAAAACAATGCACGGGGCGCCGCGAGCGGCGCGGAGGGGCCCGGGGCCCGCACTCTCCGCGTCCCGCCGGCCCAGCCGCGTCGGTCACGGAGCGCCGTGCGCGGAGCACGGGCCACGGGCCACGGGGCGGCGGGGGCCCGGGCTCCGCGTGGGGTGCCGCGGGCAGCGCGGCGCAGGCAGGCCCCGGCCGCGCGAGGAGGCCCGGCCGGCGAGGCGGGGGGCGGCGGGGCAGGCGCGGCCCGCGGCGGGGTCGGGGCCCTCGTCCGCCGCCCTCCGCCCGGCCGCCCCGGGGCAGGCAGCGGCGCGGGCCCACCGGCGCGCGGGGCGGCGCGGCGCGGCCAATGGGGCGCGGGCGGGGGCGGGGCGTCGCGCGCGGGCGGCCCGCCCCGGAGCAGCCCCGGGCGGCCGGGCGGGCGCGGCGCTACCTGAAGAAGAGCGTCCGGTACATCTGGTGCGCCTCGTAGTAGTCGCCCTTCTCGACGCTGGCGCGCAGCTTGCCCTCCACGCGCTGCACGCCGCCGCGGTTGCGGGCGCCGTTCCTGGCGCTCTCCTGCTCGGCCATCGCCGCCGCCGCCGCCGCCATCGGGCCGGCGCTCCGCGCAGGGCTGACGCTGTCGCAGGCGCGGTCGGTCGGCAGCGCCTCGCGGCTTCCGTCCCGGCGGCCGCCCGACGTCCTCTACGGTGGCCGGCGAGGAGTCGCGCGCAGTCGGGACGGGCGCGCCGGCGGCGGCCACGTGACCGCGGGGTGGGGGCGGCCGCCGGGAGACCACGTGACTGCGGGAGGCTCGGGCGGCGCGCGGCCACGTGACCGCGGCGGGCGCGCTGACGCCGCCGGGAGGGCGGGGCGCTCCTGGGGGAGGCCGTGCGGGGGCGTGGCCCGCAGGGCGGCAGCGCCCGTGGGCGTCGCGCACGGTTAATAGTCTTGGCCGCACCTGGGCCGCACGCGGCGGCGGCGGCGGGGCCGGGGGGCGGGGAGCGCTGAGCCCGTCTGGGCGCCAGGCGGGGCCCCGCGCGTGGGGTGCTGACGGGGCACGCGCCGTCCTCCGCGGGAGGCCAGCAGGGACGGCCCCTGCAGGCGCGCCTGCTGCCGGGATGGAGGCGGCGGGGACACCGGCCGTCCCGAAACCCACGCTGCGCTCCCCCAGCCCCGGGCCCCGGTCGCCTCCCCACGGCCGCGCTCCCGACGCGGCTCGCCAGGGAACCGGTAGCTCGGTGCCCTGCGCTCAGCAGGATGCCATAAACCTGTGCTGACCCAACAGATCCTGGGTCGCGCTTGAAAACGAGCGGGTGCCGGCACCTGTCGCTAGTAACAGGATCCCATGGTGGAAACGGTCCCTGGAGACCTGCCTCCTCTCCCTTTCTCCCCGGGTCTGTGGTCCGAGGAGGTCCCTACAGAGGAGGTGCCCTGGGGAAGGCAAGCGGCCTGGGTACATCTGGGTGACCTCGGGGGACAGGCACCTTTCAGTCCTGTGACACGCCACGTGGCAGAAGGAGCATGCAATCCTAGTCGTCCCTGCCCCACAGCCCCACCGACAGAAGCAAAGCAGGCAGAGAAAAGAATATACTGTTTATTACTCATTTGAAATACCACATGCATTTTAAAAATTAAAACTCTTTATTTAAACATTTCAATAGCATCTTATCAATTTGGTGGCAGCAAAAGAAGCACTACCAAAGACAAATATTTTGAAAAGCATTTACAAAAATACATTGCACAAAGTCCTATCTTGCATCTTTAAAAATAAATTAATATTCAAAATATTTCCACCCCGACTCCCAAATTGCTTTATATAGGAAATTTTGATTTATATATTTATCCTGTAATATATGAAACATCTGTATACATTTTATCCAACTTAACTGCATAGGCATTAGTTCCAATTCTAGAGTGAAAAAAATGCTACTTTATGTAAGTTTTTGAGTATTTTGAGGACTGTTGTGCAATATACATAAAACTCTTCAGAAAACCAGTCAGCACCATCATTTTTTCTTATTCTGAAAATAAAACATTCACGGTACACCAAGAAGCTGTCTTAACCCAATAAAACTTAATTTTTAGGTTAAAACATCCATAACATTTTCAGTGCCTCATGGATATCTCATTTATAAAGTCTGCTCAGTAAAACAATCTCAATATTAAATATTAATTATAACCGAAACGAGTGTCACAGGAATTGAGTGCCAATGGCCGACGGTTGCCCTGAAGGCAGGTGCCAACCAGAGGCAGCAGGACGTGCTGCTGAAGGACGCCCTGGCTTGGGGACCTGGCCTCACTGCCGCCTCCCGATACTGTCAGTGGGATGGCAACGTGGCCTCCGCGCGACTTGGAGCAGGTTAGTGCTTGCTTTTCAGCAAAATCCAAAGGGAAACCTGAAAACACCCAAAAGGCTGCATTTCTTGGTTCCTCTTTGTAGTGAGAGGTGAAAACTCCAGGGTGAGCCCAATGGGACGAGCCTAGTGGAAACCTGAAAACTCGATGTGCCGGCTTCAATCCAGACCGTCCCCTTTCCAATCAGACCCACTTCAACCTACAACAAAATGAAACTCGCCCGTGTTCCTGAACGGAAAGTAGCACACCAAGTCTGGACTCTGAAAATCTTTCTAAGAAGTAGAGCAAACTAGCAGAAAGACCCATTTTAATCTTGTCTCCACCTGATGATTTCCAGTAACTGTCGGTGCTGAATAAAGGAAAAGCCCCACCCTAAAAGAAGGAGTTCAGAGCTCTAAAATTTGGTGACACTGTTTTTTCCCTGAAAGAAATGTGTGCTGGACTGAAAAGATAAAACACATCTGCCCCCCAAAAGTCCTTTAAAGGGGCCACTGGAAGCGTCAAGAACACTTCAAACCTTGTAACTTCATTTGCTTTGTTCCTGACGTCAAGAAAATACAAATATAAAGAGCTTTATGCTTAAACACAACCCCCCCCCCCCAAACAAAGTAGGTGTCTTTGAACCATACATTCAGGTGCGTTTCTGAGACGGCCTCTGCCCATGGACCTCTATACACCAGGCGCTGGGCACACAGTTCTGCCGGTGGCCAGCGCTGCCCGCTCCCTGTCCCAGTACTGTTGCCAGCACTGGCTGACGATTATTTACAGACGACGTGATGCCGAGACTCCCTCAGCCCCTTCGGGAAGGATCCAGTGTTTCGGGCTGTCCCAGTATATACAAAATGTACAAGAACGGCGTGGCCCATCTTTACTTGATGGGCTCTCCGTGCACTCTGAACCGATAGAGACACGTGTATTCGGGATGGCCCCAGTTAGAAAAAATGCGAAGTTCCACTATTTGGAATGCTCGTTCAGGTCTTTTCTGAAATCGAAGGGGAGAAAGAGATCCACACTTATCACACGAACATCCCCAATCCCAGTCACTTCCCCACCAAAATACCTGCGAGTAAGGAGCCAAGCTGGAATTTAAGTTTTTCAACAAGCACTGAGTCACCTGTCACAGGGCACGAAGCTCATGACCAGCCCCAGACCGACTTTCAGTTTCAGGACGTGACACATTTATGGGGAGCAAAAGACACACTACAAAGACTCGCCCATGGCACGGGCTAGGGGTTCAGGTTCACTTTTCTCCGAGGCTGACCCGCAGGCACTTTGGGCGGTTTTGTTAACATCAGCCGGTCCCACGGACACCAGAGGGGACTGGGGGAGGTCAGCGTGACCACGCAGGGGCTCACCAGCACGTGGAACATCTGCAGGGACTCCCCGTCCTGATCGTATGTGAACCGGCCCAGCAGCTGCCCGTCCTCCTCGTACTCGCTCTCCAGACCCTGAAAGCAAAACCACACGGTCACTGAGCAGCGGGGACCATGGCACTGAGCAGATGAGGGCTGCCTCCCTTGGACCTGACGGGGAAGTGGCGCCTCTGCAGCACGCTGAGACCGGCCCTGAGGGCTGCTGGGGCTGCCCGCTTTGCTCCGGCCACCACACAAGTCTGACAAATGGGAAGCAGGCACTGTCCCCCCCAAGTCTGAGATGCGTGGAGGAGCGGCCTGCCGGCCGCGCTGCTGCCCACAGGGCTCCACAGGGCAAGCCCGAGGGGGACAGGTGCGAGGTAGGCCTAGAGGCTGCCTGGTGTGGCAGGAGGTGCTTGGAGAGGTAGAATGAGCTTCCTGGCGGTGTAAGAGAGCTGCGGACGCTGAGCTTGCAAGGGAAGCTTATGAAGATTAGGAGCTGTGTGTCTCCACATCCCACCACGGAGGGAGGAGGCGACCTCATTCACTGGGCCTTGCTTCCCCGAGCTGAGGTCGGAGTCTGTGGGAACACTGCATCCCACAGGCCCTTGGGCGCCACTGCTCCAGCAGCACTTGCTCACATTGAGTCTCTGTCACAAGGCAAGCTCACGATATTTCCAACTTTTTCATTATTGTGACATTTGTCAAGGTGCCTGTGATCAGTGATCTCTGATATTACTATGGCATAACTGTTTTGGGGACAGCGATCTCAATGCAAAGATGTCATGGGTTCTGGTGGCTCCACTGACCAACCATTCCCCGTCTCTGCCCCTCCCTGGTCCCTGAGACACAACAATGTTCAAATGAGGCTGGTTAACAACCCTGCAGTAGCTTCTACATGTTGAAGTGAAAGGAGATTCTCATGTCTGTCACTTTAAATCAAAACCTAGAAATGACTACGCCGAGTGGGGCAGGCATGTGGAAAGCCGAGAAAGGACGAAAGCCAGGCCTCTTGTGCGAAACAGTCAGCCACATTGAGAATACAAAAAAAAAAGAAAATCAAAAGCTACTCCAGCGAGCACACGGATGGGAAGAGAATGAGACAGCCTTACTGCTGACATGAAGGTTTTAGTGGTTTGCAGGGAAGCTCAAGCCAGCTACCACGTTCCCTTCGCCAAAGCCTCATCCAGAGCAAGGCCCGGACTCTCTTCAGTTCTATGAGGGCTAAGAGGTGAGGACGCTGCAAAAGGAAAGTTTTCAGCCAGCAGAGGTTGTTGGTTCATGAGGTTTAAGGAGAGAAGCCATCTCCATAACATCAGCATGCTAGGTGAAGCACCGAGTTATCTGGAAGGTCTAGTAAGAGAATTCACACAGGTAGCTGAACTAAACCACAGGTTTTCAATGCAGACAAACATCCCTATATCGGAAGAAGGTGCCACTTGGGACGTTTATGGCTGTGGAGGAGAGTCAGTGCCTGGCTTCAGAGGACAGGTCGGCTCTCCTGCTAGGAGCTCATGCAGCTGGGATTTTGAGCTGAAGCCAGTGCTCAGATACCAGTGAGAAAATCCCAGGGCCCTGAGAACAATGCTAACTCGACTCTGCATGTGCTCTGCAAATGGAACAAAAGCCTGGATGACAGCACATCTGTTTACAACACGGTTCACTGAATATCTTAAGCCCATTATTAAGGTGGTTTTCATGCCCGCTAACACAGCATCCATTCTGCAGCCCATGGACCGAGGAGTCACTTCAAGTTTTACTATTTAAGAAACACATTCCGTGCGGCTATAGCTGCCGGAGACAGTGCTCGCCTTCATGGATCTGGGCCAAGGATGCTGAAAACCTTCTGGAAAGGAGGTGCCACACTAGAGGTCATGGGGACAGGGGTGATGACACTGGGATGGAGGAGGAGCTTTTCTTACAGATGAGCAAAGACAGTGGTTTCTGGAGGTGGAATCTACCCCTGGTGAGAATGTTGTAAGGTTGCTACGTGACAACGAAGGACTCTGAATGTCACATAACCTTAGCTGATGAAGCAGCAGGGTCTGAGAGGACTGACTCCAATGCTGACAGAAGCTCTGCTGTGGGTAGAAGGCTGTCAAACAGCCTCCCACGCTACAGAGAAATCGTTCATAAATGGAAGAGTCAGCTGATGTGGCAAATTTCACTGTCGTCTTACATTAAGAAATGGCCACGGCCAGCCCAGCCTTCAGCAGCCCTCAGCATCGCGGCCAACCCTCCACTAGTAGAAGGATCAAAACTCGCTGAAGGCTCAGAGGATGGTCGGCATTTTTTAGCAATAATGGATGTGTTGATTAAGGTATGCTCATTGTTTTTTTAGACATAATGCTATCGCACACCAAACAGACTAAATGAAGTGTGAGCATAACTTTTTATGCACTGGGACATCAGAAAGTTCATGGGGCCACTTTATTGTGACATCCGCTTTACTGCGGTGGCCTGAACCCCAACTGCGGTCTCTCTGAGGTCTGCCTATGGCCGGAAGGAAGTATTGGTGACTATCTGAGTGTCTCTTCATAATGGACAATGACTTTCTGGGTCTAGAAATGCCATGAAGAAATGACAGGTGGTATGCAGATGTGATTAAATACAAAAGCAGGAATGACAGCAGGAAGTATATCTACAACAGACTTGCTCGTCATTAACAAACTCCAATATTCATAAGGACACTAAGATCCCAATTGAAATGCACGAAAACAGAACTAGAATCTACAAAAAAGGAAACACATGTGAAATACATGGGAATATAGATTAAAATTTTTTTACCTAGCAAGTCAGTGATTTTTTTCCTAAAAGGACCCAATTAGAACTATGAGATAGAAAACACTGGCAGGAATGCTAACAACATATGTGATGTGAGGGCCTGAAAACGCTCACAGCTCGTCACGCCTGGTCACGCCCCCATCAACAGTAAATGCCACTTCTGAGTGTCCAGTCTAAGCACTTATTCTGAAATGTGGAAAGCTGAATTATTCACTAACAGGAGAAGTGGTAAGGGAAATGAGGGTTTAGCTACACAGTGCCATTTTATGCTGTTATTTAAAGATGTGTATAGAGAGTTAACTGCCATGGAAACTATTATGGTACATTTTTTTTAAGGCAGGAAACAAACTGTTATGAACAGCATTGTCTCAACTATGTTTCTAAAGGGAAAAGGGAGAGACCGAAGCCCGCCACCATGCGTGGTGGCTTCTCTAGGGGCTGTGGTCCTGGATGCTCTTCGTACAGCCTCCTTATCCAGCTGGAAATCCCACATCACACAGTTGTCAGCGGCCGTTCAGCCCAACAGACAAGAGCGACGAAGTGAGACTGTCCGGGTCCGGCAGGCTTGTGTTGATCCACACAGATCCCACCCAGGAGTTTCCCTCCCTGGGGACAGTACTGAAATGTCCCCTCCCACAGGGAGCCTCCTTCCTCAGAGCACAAAGGGCATGGGGAGGGCAGCCCCGAATGGTGCCTCCGGGACCCGGCACACTCACGTAGACCGAGAAGTCCTTGGGGGCGCTGGTGATGTTGCCGGTCGGTGACAGTGTCTTTGGTATATGCTCCAGGGTAAAGCTGGTTGGGTGGATTTTCATCGACAGCCTCACCACAAGGTACCCCTGGGAGCCTTTGAATGCCCAGCAGTTCCCTGGATAAATGTCAGGCTGGAGAAAAGACAAAATACTCAGCAGTTAAAAAAGAAGCAGTAAGGGCTGGCCGAGTGGCTCAGTTGGTTAAAAGTTGGCTTAAGGCATGTGCTCTGAGCAACAGGGCCGCCGGTTCAATTCCCACATGGGCCAGTGAACGCTGCGCCTGAGCTGAGCTGTCGCTGAGCTGCCAACAGGTGGCAGGATGGCTCAGCTGGTGTAACAACAAGACTGCCTGTTCAATGGTGGGCTATCCCCACCCACAACTAAGACTGAATTTGGCACCTTGAGCTGAGCTGCCGCCCGGATGGCTCAGAGGATAGAGCGTGCGCTCTTAACAACAAAGCTGCCAGGTTCGACTCCCGCGTGGGATGGTGGCTATGCCCACCTACAACTAAGACTGAACTCAGCACGTTGAGCTGAGTTGCCGCCCGGATGGCTCAGACGATAGGGCGTGCGCTCTTAACAACAAGGCTGCTGGTTTGACTCCCGCATGGGATGGTGGCTACGCCCACCCGCAACTAAGACTGAACACAGCACCTTGAGCTTAGAGGCCACGAGTTGCCTACAGGAAGCCAGATGGCGACTGGCGCCCTCCACAACAAAGACTGAAGAACGACAACTTGGCTGGTCCCCTCCCCCAATTCTCCAACACTGTCCCCCTCCCCCAATAGAATCTTAAAAAAACAAAGCAATAAGAAAGACGACCGATAATACTGAAATAGAAACAAAAGAATTTTTACATGGTAAAAAATCATCATGAGCAAAAAATCAAAAGACAAACTGAGGAAAGGGATTTGCATCAAAGGGCTACTGTGTCCAACTTGTAGAAGGCTTTATTAAAGGTTAGGGTAGCCAGAGCCTTGAAGAAAAACGGGCAAGGCACACAAACACATTCCAAAGTTAAATGGTCCTCGAATCTGAGGAAGACATCCCACATTACACACTAACAAAAGGAATGCAGACTTAAACGACCAGACGCTACCGTTTCTCACCTATCAGACTGCAATCATCCAGACGTGTGACAAAGCCTATTGTGACATGTGGGACCGTGAACTCACATACGCTGACTCCGCTTACACACTGCACGGGCCGTAGCCTAAACTGTGGCAGCACAGAGCAGGCTGCTCCCGCCCAGGCTCTGAGCCGACAGCCAGGACCATCCCAAGACCTACCGGCACACGTTCAGGATGACCTGGGCACAGAACGTCGTGCCTACTGCTAGGGGCCTGGCTGAGGAAGCAGTGGAACACCCACAGGTACCTGCGTGCCGGGTGCCACACCAGACGCCCGAGGGTGGCAGATGGAGCAGGTGCACAGCACGCCAGCTGCCGTGTGGTAAAGCAGGAAGATGGGGCGAGGATGGAATGACACGCCGGGTACTGACCTACCGCCGCTCGGCTCCAAACTCCGCCTTTCACCTGCCCTATCAAAGGGGTCTGGGCCCCTTAGGGCCCTCCCTTTGTCACTGAAACACCGAGCTCTGTGAACAGTGGGAGCTGCTGATGCTTTACAGGGCGCCTCTCACGAGTCGCCTCACTGTGAGTGACCTGGCGGGTGGCTTCCGGCCGCTTCCACCCATGTGGCACCACTCAGCGAGCTCCAGCTGTGGCCTGTACAGAAAAGCCTGGGTCTGAGCTCTGGGGCGGGTGCCTGGCCATGGCTGTGGAGCAGGCGCTCATCTACGTCTCTACTCCCAATTCCTGAAAACCTTTTGCTGCGGGAGGCCAGATGGCTCAGTTGGTAAGAGCGCAAGCTCTGAGCAACAGGGTTGCGGGTTCGATTCCTGCGTGGGCCAGTGAGCTGCGCCCTCAACTAGATTGAAGTAAACGACTTGAGCTGAGCTACTGATGGGCGGCCGGATGGCTCAGTTGGTTAGAGTGCGTGCTCTTAACAAGGTTGCCAATTCGACTCCTGCATGGGATGGTGAGCTGCGTCCCCTGCAACTAGATTGAAAACGGCCACCGAACTTAGAGCTGAGCTTGCGCCCTCCACAACTAAGATTGAAGAACAACCTGACTTGGAGCTGATGGGTCCTGGGAAGAAATCACACTGTTCCCCAATAGTTACAAAAAAAAAAAAAACAAAAGAAAGAAAAAATTTCTAAAAAACCTTTCGCTGCTTATTAGCAGCCAATCACCTACTGCCCTGCGGCCACTGCAGCTACGGCTCCTTACCCTCCTCTCCCGGCCAGGGTCCTGGGGGCCTCCTGATGGAGAACCTGCCCCCATTCTCTTGGCACAGACGTCTAACACATGAAACACGTGCTACATCCTGGCCACCAGATCCAGCGTGCACATCAATGACAATTCTGTGGCCGGGCTGATGTTTTAGGGGATGTCAAGAATATCCAGATCTCTGAACTATTTTACAGCAAAGCGGGGGAACCGCTGCGGCCTGCGGCCACACCCTGAAGGTGTCCTGTGTCCCATTCGGCCATAGCGGTGGGCCAGAGCCATGCTGACTTTCTGGAAAAGTCCACGTCTGCCCACAAGGATGAGCGCGTATCCGGCTCCCTGGTGAGCCTGACAAGTGCTGGGGACCAAAGGACAGCCGAGCAGCCGTGCACATCAGACACGTCACTGGCAACGAGGACAGGTCATTGCTGGGCCAGCACCAGAGGCCCTGAATCTGAGGTCACGGACATGCACTAATACGCAACCACAACCGGACGTGGGGCTTCTAAGTGGAAGACGGCGATGAGCATGTTTCACACTCAGAAACCACATGAACTTTCCTCCGAAAGCTGCACCCTCACGATTCTCACGGTCTTCTGTATGTATCGCGGGACTTACTAAATGCTGAGGACACACACCTCGGGTCCCGGGGCGTGGGGGACATGGCAGTTAGGCAGCGCACCAGGCACTGTGGGCCCGCCCACCCCGCCCCCTGGCAGCTTACCTGGATCACGACACGGGGCGACTGGGAGAAATACCACAGCGGGATCCCAAACAGGCTGATGAGAGCCGTCTTGGTCTCGTAGGTCTCCGAACAGCGTGTGCTCAGGACGCTGCCACCTTAAAATGGAGTTTCAGCTCATTTCGGGTCTGAGGGCACCGCTGGTGTCATCATCGCCCACCTTTGGGACTTACTGACATGTTCCAACAATTCTCAACTTGTCCACTTGTATGAGAAACTGCTACTTTAAAATCAGCCTGTTCCTAGCTGTCCCTTTCCCCACTCGGTGCCACGAGTCTGTGGTGGCTTTCAGGGACACCACGAGTGCCTGCCACATGGAAAGATGCCTCCTATCTGCACCACAGATGATACCTGCACCACAGACGATACCGGCCCCACCCAAGCCCTTGGGGCCACTGCCAACGTCTGCTAACCGGGGTGGTCTGATGGGGAAACGGATGTCCTGGCATCAGATGGCACCTGCACAACACAGTGAACACACTGAAAACCACTGGACTGTACACTGTCAACGGTCAAGTTTACGTTACGTGAATTATATCCCAATGACAATAAAAAGCGTTAAAAACAGTCCAGTCTGCCCCTCACAGGAAACAGGGCAGACAGGGGCTTGGTGCCAAGACAGCCTCGGTGTGGAAGCAACAATAAAATGAAGCAGAAATAAAACCTCCTAAGACGCCTGTGTTCTAGCTGCCATCACAGCCCTCGGAGCGCCCAAGAGCGGGCGGCCTGCAGGACTCCTCTGACCTCAGAGGCGGCGCTGGGCGGGGGGGAGCTGCACTTTAAACACAAACGAGGTTTGGATCCGGCTCATGACAGAGCTGAATTTCTGAACTGCTGAACTCTCTCTTTAAAATACCCTGATGTCACTCTAAGTCTCTTGAAATATGCTGACTCGCTTTTTTAACTCACAGTTTTGTTTCATAATAAAACCTTCAGTTCAGCCTCATTAGAACTATCAGAATTCTGAACTGATGATATACAAATCTGTAAGGATTAAATAAACTTTGAAGAAAGAGTGACAGTTACCGGTCCCAACTCAATAGTCAAAATACCACTGATCTCTCTGAATTGAAAAGGATTTCCTCAGAAACCCTGAATTCAAAACCTGTAACTAAAATCACTTACTATTCTCAAAGTTGTCCCGAACAAAACATAACTGTCCGCGACCTTAGCGACATGTCTAATGGTGGAAGAATCTGTTGGTTTTACATGTGATGGCAGTTTGCATCCCTCATGTGAAGGCCCTGCAGATTGTGAGTGGAGCCCAGGCCGTTGTCAGCGGCCAAAGCACCGCATGTCCTAAACCACTGGGATACCGCAAACTGACCACCGCACTGTGGCGTTGCCGCCCTGAGGGATGCCACCATCCGGCCCTCTCACATCCTTTTCTCCAAGAAATAATGTTGGCTCACCAGCCCTCGCCTGTAATTCCTCAATTTAAGAAATTCAGAACACCAAGGTTTTCTGTAACTCACACAGTGACACCACCTTCCCTGATCCAACGTGATGTCCCGCACAGCTGGGTCCCGCTACCAGGTGACCGCCCCGCTCACAGGCAGGCCCCACCTCACTCACCACCAGACTCCAGAGCGAAGTCCACCATGCCAGTCTTGTCCTGGGAGTACAGCTTCAGGGCGTTGTTTATGATGACGTGCGCTTGCTGCACAGGCACACGAGTCCGGGGAGAGAGACAGGGCCTCCGCGTTAGTGACAGGCACGCCAGTGAGAACACACGCTCATTTACGACATTTGGGTAACCAGCATGGGGGACGGATCAGCAAGTCTAGACCTAGGTCCTGCATCCCCGGCTAGGCCACAGGGATGGGGGGCAGGTCCTGGAGCCCTTTCCCTGGTGCTTGGGCGGGCTCAACAGTCTGCGAGCCAAAAAACAAGGACAGAGCCAGGATTGGCGAGGCACCGGGATGTGGCACCGTGAGATCTGCGTGCAACTCTGGAGGCTGCGGGCTCCCAAGGCAGGTTCACAAAGTTCACGGGACTCCCAGGAAGCGATGCTTCCCGAGCCCAGCACTGCAGTGTGCGGGGTCCGAGCCCCGTCCTGAGGTCCTGCTCAGAGCCCAACACCGGAACTGGCCTGTTCATGACAAGCGCCCAGGGTCCTCGGGGTGCAGACGGCAAACACCCTCGCAGGGTACTTACCGCCTCTGTGATCCCGGAAACCCCTGCCTCGCTCACAGCAGACACCACGGCCTCCCGAGCCGGCATCTGCTTCGTCACGGACACGTGGTGGCTGATGTTCTTCAGGATCTTCAGCTCTAGGTCACGCAGCAGGACCTGCAGGTCCTCCTTGCCGACAAAGCGAGAAGCAAGCTTGTCGAGCAGCCACTCAAGGGAACCAGCCTGCGAGTCCTCAGAAAGCAGGAGCTGGACGGTTTCTCTGACCTGGGCGTCTACCTGGTAAAAGCAGCAGTCAACACAGCACGAATCATTTCGATTCCTTACACCCGGACGTGGCTTAAGTCACACAGTGTCTTAATAACGGTTTTCCCTTCTGTTACACTTAAGAGCCCTGCAGACACGCTGGGATAGACCACAGAGAACGGGGCCGGAAATTAACAGCCCAGAAGCGGCGAGGACGGGGAGCAGAGCCTGCGTCGCAAACGCCTGGGTGAGGGACACAGAGGAGCGTGCCCCTCATCCTCCAGGCACAGAGCTTCCGGTGACCTTTCATCTGCTCCAACTGTCCCTGCATGTTATGTCATGCACACGGCGTGCACACACGTAGGCTCCGCCCCTGAGCCTGGTGACCCCTCCCACCCATTTCCCAGGGCTCCCTGCTCCACGCCCCTCTGCATGCAGCTCTCACTTCTGTCGGAGCCCCAGGAGGGCGGCTGCAAGGGCCAAAGAGTATGTGTCCCCTGCTCCCCATCCCGACAGGCTCAGGCCAGCAGAGCCCCGCGTCACACTGCAGACTCGTGGCTTCAAGCAGCGGGCAGGTCATGGTAAGAGGGCTGCAGCCACCTGCTCATGCGGGCACTCTGCCTTCCTGCCACGAGGAGCCGGGTGCACACATGTCACTTTGTCACACGCACCACAGGTTAACAACCTGCTGTCTGATTCTGACTTGTGGTGGTTTCTGCCATTCAGACATGTACTTTCCTTTTCATGCAGCTGTAAAGGTCTAGATTCCCTCTCGTGCCCGTCCGTGACATGCCCTGACCCACGGCCCAGCTGCAGGGTGCAGCACAAGTCCGCTGGGGTGACTGCGCACAGCCCCCCCCCACACACACACGTCAGCACGGGAAGGTACACGCCACTGTGAGGTGTTAGGTTACTGGGCTGTGGAAATTCGAGGAGAGGTGAATTTTTATTTTATTTTAAGTCTTTAAGATCTTCAAATAGAGTAAAATAAAGTTTCCTACAGGAAGTAGAAGTTAAACAGCTTTTTAAACATAAGACATCAGCTCAAGTGCCCCTTCCTCGTCCGTGTGGGACCGCACGCAGACCCAGAGAACACTCACTCTGTCGCGCACGGTGGCGGCCACCTTGTCACAGCCACCTTCCAGGTGCTGGGACAGGTCCAACCTCAGGCGGCTCAGCTCCAGCTCCAGCAGCTTCACCGCAGACAGGAGGCGGTGCCCGTCCTCGGCTCCACTGGGGACAGACACAGCAGTAAACACGCAGGGCAGGCCCCAGACACGCCAGCACTGTGAAGTCACCCCGCCCCACATTCCCACGGGGACTGTGCCACTTCTGGTCGGATCCCGAGACTATCCCTCGCCAGCTTCTGTGTGCAGCCCACATGCATGAACTGACGGTGGCGGGGAAAGGCCTCTCAAAATGAGTTCGTCTTTTAAAACGGCCTCCTCGCAGTCAGGAAGGCGGCTCCAGTATTTACCAGTGACCACTGTGACGGTGAACACACACTTTGCACGCTGGTGGAAGGGGTACCTGAACGGCAGGCATAGGCTCAGGGCAGTGTCAATGACCCCACTTGTGCACAGCAGTTTGTGTGACACACAGCGCAGTGTCACACTTGCTCACAGGCAGGTGTGTGCTGTGCCGACACACCACCAGTCACGTCACACGAGCATCTGCGGGCGGGCATCTTACTTGGGGGTCTCCTTTCAGCACCGCAACCTCACCTCCAGGGAGACGAGCTCAGAGGGAAGTGTGATGCGTGACACTGGTGCCCGTCCTTATAGAGGGCACATGGATGGAGACGGGCCCATGGGGTGCGAGCCCCAGGAATCACTGAGCACCAAAGTGGGCAAGGCGTTGGATTCAGCAAGTGTGGGGGCTTGTGTGGGAAACGAGGTGGGAAGAGAGGGGGCCTTCAGAGCATCAGGACAGGAAGTCCATGTGGCAGGGTCTGGGTGGGGGTGGGGCAGGGGAGGGGCTGGCCGCATCCTGAGGAGCCAGGGACACAGCTCAGAAGAGGCCCAGAACCCGACCCGAGGGCGGGAGAAGGCTACAGCCATGGGGTCCTGCCCACAGGACAAGGTCCAAGCTTCTGATGGCAGGGCTCCAGGCGCCGCGTCCCCGCCCTGCCCTCGAGGGCTGGCCTTATCTACGCCCTGTGGGCAGGCGGCCCTCCAAGCACTCCAGGTCAAAGCAAGGGGTGCCACTGGCCTGGGGGTGCCGTGTGGAAAGCAGTGAGGGTCACAAGTCACTCAGACCCCTAGGCTCCTCAGGGATTCATTCCCAGCAGACACAAAGCTGGAAGTGTCCCCTCCAGAGCCCGTGACTGCAGGTGCTGGTGCCACAGCCAGAAGTCAAACCACAGCCTCCCGCCCTCCTACCTTGCTGTCCTGAGTGTGGTCTGTTCTAGCTCCCTCTGGACGGCCTGGAAAGCAGACAGGCAGGCTGTCACACACGGCATGTGGCTTCCCGACCACACACTTCCACTCCATGGATTGGTACATAAAACTACTGCATTTGCCTGGGCATTTCCCTAATCCAAAACTCAGACCTGCCTGTTGGCCGGCAGGTGAGGGCTGTTTGTTTTTCAAAGTAAACTTTTAAAAGACACGTAACACACGTCGAGGGAGGGGCACAGATCACACGGGAACAGCTTGGTGGGTTTCCCAAATAAGCAGCTCCTGTAACCAGCCCCCAGGCCACCAAGGTGCCAGGATCACCCACTGTGGGCAGTGTTACTTAAATGACAAAGGACAAGGAGAAGGAAACGACCAACGTCCACATGAAGACATGACTTACTAACATGGTCCGTGCAGGCACAGGTGCCGACAGCGCCCACCAGGTGGGATGGCCGCATCTGTCCACACACCTGGACACACCTGGACGGAGGCCTATCTTCCTGCACATGCTCACTTCCTACTCGGGCTCCCTCCCCTCAGCGCCACGAGCTTCTCATCAACTGATGAACTGAACTTGCCTGATTCTGTCAGTAACACAGCAGTTGTGCCATGTCTGAGGCCAAGGCCAACTGGCGGAGACCCCTTCCTGACGTGCCCCGCTGGGTGAGAGCTCCGCGGCCTCTACGGCTCAGATCAGCGCCAACATCTGGTCTCCCAACCCTGCCTTTCCCAATATCTGAGAAGAGACCTTACTAACAGAGAGTCATTTTTTTCTGTCAAAAGATTTGGGCCTTTTCTTCTCTAGAGATGACGTCACTTGGGTGGAGGCTGTGTGACATCCAGGAGAGCTGGCTTTCACAGCCTGGGCTCGGGCCTCCCCCTCGAAAAGACACCTGGGGACCAGTGCGTGGGACACACTAATGAAATATTAAAGCCATATAATAGGACCACCGGGAAAAGGGACCGTCTGAAATCTTTTCTCCAGTTTTATGAAGGACAGCAGCAAAACCCCTAAATGAGGCTTTAAAGGCCAAGGACTGTAGAAACAGTAACGGCAGCGGACTTTGTTTATTAAGGAGATCAGTTTGTTGGGGCTACACTTAAAAGGTCAAGAAGCATACCTCATACTTCTCCGTCAGCTTTCCAAGAGCGTCTTCCAAGTTTGAGATGCGCAGTTCACGCTGTTGGTGGGAAGTCATGTCGATGACAAGTGAACAAATGGTAGAGAAAGTTAAGCAACAAACAAACAAAAGCTAGCAAATGAGGCCAAGTTGTTTCTACACAGAATGGCCACACGCTAGGGAAGGCGGGTGACAATCGAGCTTGGCACTCTGGAGCACACCCACGAGCAGTGCCCTTAGCTTCCCCGTTAACTTCCGAGGTCTGAAGCCCATGCTAAAATGCATGAAGAGCTTCTCTAGCTGACGAGAACGTTAGTTAAGAAGTCCAGGATTTCCAGAAAATACGCATTGTGGAAAGCACGTCCGTCACTGCTCACTCAGCTAACATTCTAGGCGGCCAGCGCACCCAGTGATTCAGGAAGCCCGTCTTGCAGCACCAGGAACCACTCTGCTGGGAAAGGCGGCCATGCGAGGAACACTGAGCCCGGAGCTCCGGGGTGACACTGGTTACCCGGCACTCTGTCCTGCACATGGTGCGTGGCTGCGTTAGGAAAGTCGGGATGCTGCCAGGCCGGCCACCCCGGTCACCGCTGCATGAGGCAGTGTGAAAATGGGAAAGCCTGTACTCAGCAGGCCTAACACAGAGCCTGATCCAAAATGGTCTAGGAACACCAGGTGAGCTGAGCCTGTTTTTCCAGCCATCCCGTGTTTTCTTTATGCAAATAACCCAGAGGGCACGAGGACACCACCCTCTTTCCCAAGCCTTCCTGGCCCAACGCGGCCGTCAGTGCTGGGCAAGCGAGAAGCTCTCGGGCTGCTGCCTCAGCTGAGGACCGCTCCGTAAGATCAGCGTGCTTCCTGGCAGGACTCTGCGCTCACCAGCAGACGTCCTGCCTACAGGCACAGGGTTTGGTGACCGGACACCTGTTTAGGATGTATGAACAGGCGTCTCCCTTGGAGCCGGGCCAGCGCCCACCCTCCTGCATTTGCAAAAAAACAGCATGGTTTAGACTTAGCCTTTCGCCCCGTCCAACTACGAGGCTGTCATGCGGCCAGCAGGAGCAGGACAAGCACAGCTGCGTCTGTGGACCTTACAGGGGTCAGCTGCACTTTATGGCAGACAGACCACTGAGGAATGAATGCAGATGCCAAGCATCCTCTGGGCAGGGGCACAGAGGGGCGGACATCTCTGCAACTTCCAGACCCCTGAGTGCCATCAGCACAGAGCGAAAATAGTACGGGAGCTGACTCGGGCCAAACCAGAATCAGGAACACTCACTCATTCTTCAAATACTCGTTTTAAACCCTACCAGGTAGGAGAGGACACGGACTTAGACAAGCTACAGCGCTCACCATGGTGACTGCTGACACGCCGCCGGGTGGAGGACGGGGTGGCCGCGTGGCAGCAGAGTGCGCAGCGCAGGTGGGGGCTGCTCCGCTCAGCGGGCCCAAGCTTTGCGCAGGGCCACAGGGAGCAGACACTGGACACGGATGTCAAGGAGGGGGTCCACGGCCACCCTGCCCTGGGGGACGGCAGGAGAGGGGTGGGCTCTGCCGGCATGGCAGACCCCGGGAGAGGCCTGCTGGCGAGGCGAGGGGCAATGCGGATGCCAACGACCTCAGTGCAGCATACCCAAGAAAATCACTGTGGGACTCACAGAAATGAACATCAGTTTTGAGGAAAGCAGGCAGATAAGTCTTTCCTCAGAATACCAAATAAATGAGACATTCATATACAGGTTCCCAGTTCCATGGGGGATGGCACCTACTCTTGAATTTGAGATACTGAGATTCACAGATGTGAATTTTTCCAACGGGCATGACAGGAAATGCAAACCAAATCACTGTGACAGTACCAGTCATGTGTCATGCATTATGTGCGGCCCACCCCCAAGACAGAACATGGACCCCGCCCCTCCCGTGGGTGTCAGCCCCACCCCAAGGGTGCCCAGCGCCAGACATGTCATCTGCTCTGGCCATGTCCGGGGCAACATGGCCCCCGGCCCCCAGCAATCTCCAGGAAACCTCACTACCCACAGTGTGCATCGCTCCCGACAATGAGGGGCTACGGCCACTTTCCAGCACATGGCCTCCCCTGCTCTGCCCCTAGAAGGAGAAGAGAACTCTGCAACCCGTCGGCATTACCTGAGAGCCCAACGGTCCGTCAGCATTCACGTCTGTAGCCACGGACAACACCCCTCCACGGCTGCCGTCCATCTGGTCCACCTGTGCCTGCAGCTTCTGAAGCGAAGCCGCCAGTTCTCTAAGCTTCTCGTCATGGCTCTGACACTGTCCAGACAGAGACGTCACCTGCCTCTGCACTTCGCTCATCTCACGCCAGTGAAGAGCCTCGCCACCACCCTGAAACAGGGGGAAGTTACAACGGCAACACAGGTGAGGACGCACGCCCGGCAGCAGGGAGCCTTAAGGTCAGGCTCAGGACGAATATAGCAGCCCCCCCGGCAAGGGGACCAAGAGGGGGGTGGCGCACAGGGACACACGCTGCTGGCCGCCGGGGCCCCGGGCAGACACGGGCGCTCTGCCTGCCCTCCCTTTGACTTTCTGTATCTTCCAAAGTAATGAATACTGCTATTTTTTAAGTTTAAACTAACTGAATAATAAGATTGCTTTATGCATTATCTGAACTATCTCAAAGCATTTAAGGAGCATATTTGGTTTTTAAAAACACTCTTTTGAGCAGGGCCCGCAGGGAACGGTCCCGTTGACGGCGGCACAAATGGCCAGTGAGAGCCCTGCGCTGGTTACCTGCAGAGGCGGGCTCAGGGGCCCAGGGGTGAGCATGTCCATGCGGTCATCAACCCTCTCTGCTGTGCCCAGGCGTGTCCAGTTTACCGCAGGCAGGAAAGAAAGGAGGTCGGTCCGGCCCCATAAGGAAAGGCCTGCACCTTGAAGGGGAGAAGAGGGTCTTCATGATGGTGTAGGCCATGCACTGCCTCTCGGAAATGTCCTGAGACGTTCAACTCTGCCCTCATCTACACATATACGTATACGAGGTCTGACGGTTACGTTCGCGAATTTGCTGCAACGATGTTGGTAACTTTCGATATCAGAGGGATTATTCATTATGAATTTGTACCGCCTTGGACAGTTAACCAAGTTTACTATTTGGAAGCGCTGAAAAGGCGGCGTGAAAAAGTCAGACGACCTGAACTTTCGCCAACAATTCATGGCTCTTGCATCACAACAATGTACCAGCTCACAGGGCTCTGTCTGTGAGGGAGACTTTAGCCAGTAAACAAATACCTGTATGGGAACACCCTCCCTGCTCACCTGATCTGGCCCCCAGTGACTTCTTTCTTTACCCGAAGATAAAGGAAATTTGAAAGGAAGGCAGCATTTTGATGACATTCAGGACATCAAGGGTAATACAACAGCTCTGATGGCCATTCCAGAAAAAAAGTTCCAAAATGGTTTTGAAGGGTGGACGAGGCTCTGGCATCGGTGCCTAGCTTCCCAAGGGGAGGACTTGGAAGGTGACCGTAGGGATATTCAGCAAGGAGGTATGCAGCACTTTTTCTAGGGTGAGTTCGTGAACTTAATTGTGAGACCTCATATATTAATCATAAAGTAACTAAGGCAAATTTTACTTACCTAGTAAAAGTAATAGTGGAATGAGCAAGATCAAAAACTTGCAAATATTTCGAAGGCACCTAGGAATAAAAAGAGAAATGTTTAAGTTGGGAGAACTACGCCATTCCATTGCGCCTCTCCGGTTAATGTAATGCTAAACACTTTAAAATGGAGTCCCCGGTATTGGAAATGCAGTTACAATCTCACCTGCAAGGTGTGTATACACCTATGGGAGAGCCTGCCTGTGAAATGGTGTCTCCTGGGCCCGCGTTAACTCTCAAATACATCACCAACTAGCGATAAGCAGCGCGCCGTGCTGGCGGTTACAGGCCGGGCACCGAAGCACCTTGGCCCAGCGAGGCTGCCTGTGCCATCAGGACTGCACCGCGCGGGGGTCAAAGGGCTTGGCTCTGGTGCCGACACACCCCTCCCGGGTGTAGGGCCTCCAGTCTGTCACCCACCCTCTGTAAACTGCCACTTTCCTTAGAAATGGAGCCTGCCTTTCCCTTCTCACAGAAGTGGTTTGAAAAATTAAATAAGAATATGAAAGCGTTCTGTAAAGTATAAAATGATGTACAAACACAAGACATTAATATACCACACTATAAAAAGTGGGTAAATGTACGCTAAATCATTATAAAACACTAAATCAAATGAGATTCTGCACTTAGCACAAAATGAGTTCTTTAAGACGCCAAGCTGACATGATATGTTTCCTTACCTTGTAAGAAGAAACACGTTCAGCCAGGAAATCAAAGTCACAAGCTGGTACCACCCATTCCCCAGCCGCCAGAATGTCGCAGAGGCAGCCTTCCCTAGGAGAGAAGCAGACGCTCTCAGGACACGTTCTTAGGGAGACCAGACCCAAATGAACTGCTTTTGTGAAGGCCAAGCTCGAAGCACCGGGACGTTTACTAACAGACATTCCGAAAGCAAACTGAGATGGAGTCAGGGACGCAGCGTGCTATGATGACGCTAACCAGCACAGCAGGAGTCCCCACACGCTCCCACACGGACACACAAACCGGCAACAAAGCAACACGTAACGCGGACAAATGCAAGACGCGGGAAACGGCAGACCCATGCTCCCTTCTTGGTCACGGTCAAACGGAGCAGTTGAGCTGACAGGACCCAGACCCCAGAGAAACAGAACTTGTGCTCACACAGCCAAAGCAGTGCCAACTGCTAAGGCATGAAGAAGGACATGGTTATGTCAAGGAGCAAAGTGTGCAAACCCAAGGCGGAGCCTCTGGTGCGGGAAATCGTTTCTCGCAGGTGTCAACGGCCAGGGCCTTGGGAGGGCGCAACCCAGAAAGCCAAAATAAGCACCTGGAGCCGCCACGGCCAACCAAAGAGCCGACAACAGCGTCTCCGACACACACCGTCCTGCGGCTCCAATCCTGCACAGCGTTTGCATCAGGAAGTGACCTGTGACAGACAAGACGTGTGCAGAGGGGCACACTCAGACACAAACACCAAAAACCAGCTCTCCCAGCTACAATACAAGAAACTCCTACCAGCACCATTTTACCCAAATTCTCTAGTATCAGTACACAAGAGTCACTTCTCAAGAAAAAACACAAAACTATATTAAGTCCAAGCAAGATACTGAAATTAACTTGTGAAAATCCTGCTCTTAGGTCTGAATGACTTCCCACTCCCTTCAGCCTGCAGACACTTAAAACATACAGTGCAGACGTCCCCATAAGGCCCTGGGCGTGGTGGCAGGCATGCCCTCCACAGGCTCAGGCTCGCCTGGTGCCAGCAGGTAATGAGATAATTTAGAGCAAATAAAATTCCACAGACACCAGCAGTTAACATGCTCCAGGCGGAACAAGGATTACTCAGGGGCCAAAATGAAAAACCAACCTACAGGCCAATATTTTCCAGTAAAAAAAGCAATTTGGAATAAGTGGTAGAACCATGGGACAAAAAATAAAACACAATAAACTTTTTATCAAATTATACAAAACAGGAAGCTGCTTATGAAATTAGTTGTTCCACTTTTTTAAGAGTGATTGCTGAAAGTTATATACTCATATCAGCATGTAACCAATGGGTGTTGACTATGGGAACGACTAGGTAATTCCAACGTGGCTCCTGTGCAAAGAAATATGTTTTAAGAGGATTTTCTAAACAATCTGTTTTATGTTTATTAATTAACATGAGGAGACAATTATTTTCAAAGCTCAGCTTTAAAACAAGGCTGCCTAGAAAAGGTGCCTTTTACCAGGAAATGTACAGGTATCAACTGGAAACACCTGATTTTCATGGAAACCTTGGTGCAGAGGTTTAGGACAGAGTCAGCGATCATCCAATCACCCAGGACTACGGGCAGGACAGAGAGACAGGCAGATTCGTGCCAAATGGTGCTCCGACCCAGGAGCGGAACCAGTCTCTTTCCTCAGCCTTTCGGTTCGCCTCAGGTAAGTGATTTTGCATACGTTCAATTCACTCTAACACATTTACAAAGCAGCTTTTCGACAGAGGCGGTCTCTGTATTTTAACCACAGTGACACAACTCCTGTCAGCTTTTACAAATGCAAACAAGTAACAAGCGTTTGTGAAGAACACGATGGAAACAAGCAGCAGATGTGCGAGACAACCTGCGTGAGAACTGGCGTGCCCGGCGGTCCCCACTGCCCGCTGCGGCCCCAATGACGGCGGGTGGACGGCTGCGGGTGTCTCCAGGTGCTCCTTCCCCTGACAGTCGTCACCTGCGGACGTGGTGACAAGCAGTTGACAATTAATATGCAGACCTTGTCCCTTTGAACTATGCACAACAACAGCAGTTTGAAAAAAAAATCAGACACTTATTACAAAAAAGAATCAAGGCAAATACAAGCTGGTGGCCGTTAGCTTCTGTGCTAAGGTTCCCACCAGGCTCTGCAGCCCGTCCGATGAGTGGGGGCCTCTGACTCAGGTGGGTGATCTGTCCACATTGCCGGTGGCCTGCTCAGCCAGCCGGCAGGAAGCCATACTTACACAGTGCCTCCCCATTCACACTGAGATGCCCGTCCTCTCTGAGAAACGCTCTTACATCCCTCCGGCCACAGGGAACGAAATGGGCTGTAACACATGCAAAAGGGGCTTAGAGACAGACCCTCGTGGGAGCCCCGCTCACGCTCCCAGACCCCAAGGAAGGCAGCTTGGCAGCTGTCTCGGGGCCGCGGTGGCTCACACGGGCAGTGAGCACAGGCGACAGTTTGCTTAGGAAGAGACGCTCCAGTGCCCCTGGCCAGGTAATGCGCCCAGCAGACAATGCAAGGTGGCCAGCCTGCTTATGGTCATACGGAACAGCATGCGACATGCCGTTCAGATAAACTGCTTTTGCTTAAAAAAGGTGGTAAGAATCAAAGTTGAGGACGCTAACTTTTTACTCAAAAGTGACTTAAAAATGCTTAAACACTGATCAGCGTTCAGGAGATTGAACCGCACACAGATCACATCAAAGCCTCCGGAAGGTCCCTTTCAGAAAGACCCAGAGAAAGTCAGCATGAAGACCGCGACAGGAGAGGCGAGGAAGCACCACGCTGGAAAAGTGTGTTTTCTCCACCTCGAAAGCATTATTTGGTGGGAAAAAGAGAAAAAATTATGTAAATACCTTTCGATTCATGGCTTTTTGACTTATAGCTTTCTGATTCGTGATCTTTTGATTCATAACTTTTCAATTTGTAATTTTCTGATTCACAATTGCGCTTCATTAAAACCACTCGAAAAAGTTGAACTAAGAATGACGAGAAAGATGACGATGTGCACGTGACCAGCCACAGAATCCTATCCAGGTAGAAGGACGCGCCGCCTATTGAAAAACCGGGAATACAGTTACTTCTTCCCACAAAGCCCACATTTACTCGCCTGGTGAGTCAGGAGGCCCAGGGGTTCATTTCAGGCAAAGCAGAGTCAACTTTCTAAATGGACACCAGAGATGTTGGAAGAGACATAATGACAAATGGCACTCTGCCTAGTGTGTCACATGTCACATCCTGACAGGCGGAGCTGCAAAGCAGACTTGACAGGAGAGCTGTCAACACCAAGGTTCGCTCACTAGCCATCTTCCAGAAAATACCCGGGTGACATCACTGCACCCCGACGCTGTGCACACACAGGGTGCCACACGCGGGGCCGCAAACAACCTCCCTTACCTGCGCTCCGCCTCCCTCCCCCCTTCCTGTATCTCCCCTTCCAGGACACGGCGTGCCATAGCATCTGCAGCAGGGGACACAGAAACAAACGCCATGGCCTGTGTAGGCAGCAGCTCGGTTACGGGGCTGCTGAGCCAGGAGACCTCGCCGCCCTTCACGACTTGTCAGGGCCTGCGCTTCGGAATGTGCAACGTGATCCCCGACACTCTCTCTCAAATGTGTGCGGTGATGCTCTACACGTCGCATCGCTAGACATTTTGGCTCTGGAGGGACCGTTTCTCCACTGAGTGGTGGAGGACGCAGGCTTGCTTCCACCTGCAGCCACGGACGGCCCACCGGGCTCGCCGGGAGTGCCCCCAGGAAGCCTGGCACTTCCTCTCCCAGCCCGGAGAAGCCGCAGTAAGTTCAGCGTCTGTGGCATGAGGCCGGCTGGATGGAGTCGTCTGAGATGGAGTGGTTTTGAAGAAATAAAATTAGAGCTCTGCTGTCAGCAGCTTGGGGGGGAGTAGGCTATTTGTGAATTGGCCCCTGCACCAAAAACATTCACGGCATCAGCGCCGACTGTCATGACTGTCCCGCAGTGAGCTGTAAACTTTAAACAGAGCTTCGTAAAAAGAGAAAAATGCATCAAGGTACTGCACGGTCAGTCTACTGATAATAAAAACACCAAAACTCCCCCCTTTCCATCCATCGAAATGATGAAACTTTACAAGTATGAAAATATGAAAAATTGGCAAGAGTACACAGAGCGGGGACCCCCGAAGAGCCCCTGAGGAGAGTGGTTGGCGTTAATGGTTAGTCAACTGGAAGAATCTGTTAAAACTGAAATTGTACCTAAAATTTTTGCAGCAGTGGCAGTTACTGATGGAAGCTGCTGGCTGGAAGCTTTGACTATCTGAGCTGCTAACTGTCGCTTCTTCAGGGAAGTGGCCTCAGTCAGAGGTGCTCCCCCAGGGAGGCTTCAGCTGCTCAGCTCAGAGACACTGTCACGCCCAAGCCCCACCAGAGCCAGCAGGGCCTTGGCCGTAGACGGTCACTCAGCAACAGAAAGCCTCCTGGTCTGGCTGCGTGGCTACACCAACCCCATGCCCGCACGCCCACTCCCCACAAGGCAGCCCACACTGAAGAACCATTTCGTAACAACAGAGGCTGCTTCGAGAAGCGAACTTCTGGGCCACCGACAGTTTCCAAAGGAAAAGCCCACTTTCCCTAAGTTAGTCTACGCCATTTACGGGGGCGTAAGTGTCGCCTGAGGCAGGAAAGAGAGTACAGAGCAGTCTGTTTGCACAGTCTGACCGGCCTCTGTCACACACAGGCCGTACTGGGGACAGCACAGGCGCCTACTTCCGGGGGAGAGCCTGACCGTCACGGGAGAGGCCGCCCTGACCACGAGGCATGTCACAGCCCCACCCTGCTTTGCTGGGCCCGGCTGATGTCCCAAGGAAGAGACTTCGAAGCCTTTTTTTAAAGCCTTTTTGATGTGAACCAGAAAATCGCGTTTTGTCAACTTGAACCTCAAAAGGGTCAGGACTCAGAAAGTAGCCAGTCCCAGCGGGACACGTCACTTGAACCCACCTGTCCCACCTCTATTCTGTCTACCCGAGAGAAAGTTTTGCCAAGTACACAGACAGATACGGACAAGGACACACAGCCAAAAGAAACACTGTGTCTGAAGTGCACCAGCCGGAAACCTGGAACGTCATCTAGACACTGGTTGAAAACATTTTGATAGAACCACAAACAGCAGACAGACATCAAGAGGAGCGACACACCAGGAAAGCAGCTGCCAAAGCGTGTGTGCGTTCTCACAGCATTTCAGTGACGACAAAAACCAAGTGCACATTTCTCTAAGTGCACAAATGCCAAGTTCGGGTGGTGGCCACGTAACACTGTGAATGCACCAGGCGCCACAAACTCTAAAGTGGGTGGTTTTATGTCCCGTGAGCTCACGCCGCACTCAGCCCTTCGGCAGCAGTTCCCTCTGGAGGGGGACCAGGTGCGGGCGGGGACTCACTCACTCTGCCTGTGCTAGTTAGGGACATGACAGGAAAGCGTCAGTAAAAACAAACAAACGAAGAAGGGGGTCATCTATGCTTGAGAAGGGTCATTCGTGTTTTAGGCAAGTATGGCACACACAGCAGTTCATGCAGTGCGACCTCACTGTGTCCCGGGGACAAAGCTGGAAGGCCGGAGGGGCAGGTTGTGGGCAATCTTAATTTTCTTCCTTGTGCATGCTGTGATTTTCTAATGTTCTTCCATAAACACTCTACTCAAACAGGAATAGATTTTCTAAGAGGAATAAACCAATCAGCTCGACAAATCCCTGCGATGATCCCCAAGAGCAAGGGAGGCGAGGACAGAAGCCCGCAGCAAATAAGGTACAGCTTGGGGCCGGCCGAGGGGCGCGGAGGGTTACAGCGGGCTTGGGGCGCCAGCGGCCCGGGTTCGGGTCCCACATGAGGGCCAGTGACACTGCCCTCTTAAAAAAACAACTTGTTTTCTCCTCAAAAACATTCAAGGCCAATTTAAGCCAGGGACGTGCAATGGGCTTCCAGAGGCTACTCCCCAAAGCATGCCCAGCACCTGGCCCACCCACGCCCACTTGGACCGTCCCAACAGAGTGGCTGCTGGCTGGCTGGAAACAGCCGTGACCCCTCTCGCACGAGGCCGTGGGAGAGCGGGAAGCATTCGCGCACATCTGAGCCGGCTGCTCACAGTTTACAGAACGGGCTTCGGCTCTGAGACCAACGTGCCATTCACTCACCATGCTCCCAAAGGCAGCGTCAGTACCCGCGGTGTCTCCGCGGGCTGCGGGGCCCCACTCGGGCTGTCCGGACGGGAGCACGGGGTGCACAGGCGTCTAGGCGAGCGAGTGTGCCCAGCAGCAGACGCCCAGGCGCAGGTCCAAGGCCCATCGCTCACCGGCGACTCTCCTAAGCCAGCTAAGCCCCAGTCTGCCAGTCTGTCTGACGGGGACAGCCACAGTGGCAGGGCTGCTGAGGGGCCAGGAAGGCACAGGCCCATGCTGAGCAGAGCATGTGTCCATGTGGGGGGACCCAGGGCCACAGCGATGCAAGCGTTAGGAGGAAAGCCTCCCCCAGCCCTCCTCCTGGGGTGCAGATGCCGACAGTGGGGACCACACGACAGCAGACAGAACCAGGAGCTTCAGCACCAGTAACCCGCAGCTAGAACAGGAGAGCTCCCCACTGTGTCAAAACAGCCTCCTGAGAATACTAACGGGGCACTCCCGCGCATGGGGCACCAGGAACAATGTAGTAAACGTCAAGCACGGCCCGCCCCGCCCTCCGGAGCCCGCCTGTCCGACCCTGGCACCTGCCCGAGCATGACCTCCAGCGCCACCAAGCAGACCAGCGCTGAGACAAACAGACGAGAAGCCACAACTCAGGAGCGAGGCCCTGCATGTCTGAGATCAAGGGCTCCCTAGCCTCTGCACGCATGTCAGAGTGGGGACCATGGGACAGGAAGGTGTGGCCTGTGCGCAGTCCCCAAGCGCCCGGGAACTGGCAGGGGAGCTGCAGCAACGGTCCCCCCGGGGCCCCGTGGACACCGGGCACAGGATGCCCCCCCCCCCCGGGCCCGCCCGGACAGGCCACGGCGTCCCCAGCAGCTTGGCCAACACCCTCCCAGGGCCTCCGCTCTCCGGGAGGGCTGCCAGCACTCCAACATCCACCTGTGCGCGTGGGCTGCCATCCGAGGCAGGGCCAGTGCCCCCAGCCGGCCCAGCGCACTCCCACGAGCCGCCCGTCACCTGCGTGCCCTCGGACACTCACACGCCCTATGGACAGAGACTGAGGAAGCGTCTTCCTCACTCTCGCTGCACGGACACCCCTGTGTGGAGGTGACAGCACCCTCACAAGCCATTCCTTCAGCACACACGATCATCCGTGCTTCCGAAAGGGACAGCAGAGTTCCTTCCACGGGCATCACTGAAGTAGAAATTTTCTTTTGCTTACCCGAAGTTCAAATCTATAGAACTTCAGACACTCCCAAGGACAAAAGCACCAATCACATAAAGTGCAAGTTGAAAAAGGATGAAAAGGAAGAAAGCTAATTTGGGGGGCATTTCTTAAACTGTTAAAGGATAATTCTGAGTCCAGGTCTACCTCGTGTAGGCTCTGGGGACCATAAAACCAGGTATAAAAAGAAAAGCAACTATGGGACATGAAATCTTTCCTTCGCCTTTAGGAAGGGCAACACTTACGTTTCTGATTCCTGTCCCTTGAGTAAATCCTCGACACTGTCTCGCGGGAGGTGGGGACGGCGGTGAGAGCGTCCTTGCGCTCGGACAGCAGGCTGCAGCTGCTGCAGGTGTAGCCGTTGCTCTTGGCGGCGTCTGCTGCCACGTCACCGTTTCCCTGAATGACAGCTTTGCTTCCACCTGAAGTTTCCAAAAGCAGGTGGAGCCTGTTTATCATGATCGGCAGACACCTAACTAAAGCTTTCATCTTGAAAAGTGTGGAGAAGAGGAAGGACTCAATAATTACCTTTAAGGTCTCCATCGTCGTCAAGACCTAAAACACACACACACACATTTCCGCTATTGGCCTCAAATTACCCAGCAGGACAAACCCCCCCAAATACAGAAAGGTTACAACAGTTAATGCACAGCTTTACGGCACTGACACTAATGGAAACTTCTCCGGATCACGCAGACGCTCTCCACATGGCGCCGAGGACCTGCCCCCAGCGCACGGTCTGCCCTACAGGGTGGGAGACCGCGGGGAGAGCCGCCCCTCTCACACGCGCGCCCCGAGCACATGTGCCCTCCGCTGCCCCCACTGGCTGAGCCAACAGCCAAACATGAAGCTTCCCAAAATCAGCACGAGAAACTCTAAATCCGGGTCTTGTCTTCTCAAAAGGGCGGCCAGAACATCAGGCAGCAGTGGCCGCAGCTCCATGTCTCCGCCAAAGCTGGGGTTCCTGAAGCGTCACCCCCACAGCGCTGGCACCGCCCTCCCGCTGCTCTCAGCCAAGCCGGCTCACAGGCTCCCTGCTTCCCGCTGTCAGTCTGACTGCCCTGCCCGTGTCTGGAGCTGGCAGTGACGTGAAATCACACTGGTGACTTTTACGGTGCCTTCGCTCCGACATCTTACCAGGGCAACACCAGTGACAGCCCCCTGCCGCATCACAGCGAATGACTGCATGACCCCACAGCAGCCTCGCCACCGAAGGGGCAAAGGGCCCCGCCCCGCCATGGCCTCCCTTCTCCCAGACCACCTGAGAGACAACCCGCGGCAGGTAACTCACCCCAGAAGTGGTCCACTCGGGTCTGCTCGCGGATCAGAGACTCGTCCAGCACGGGGGGCCGCAGAGCAGCCGTACCCTTCCGCGAGGCCTGGGGGGCCCTCAGAGCCAGCCTGCCCGCACTGCTGCGCTGCTTTGCTTTTCTAAAAAGGAAAGAACAGGGAACACGTTTATGGTTTTCCTAGTAAACACAAAACATTTTACCAACAAGAAATCTTTGAGAATAAATACAGTAGCTTTAGGCAGCATTTTCTTCTGTCCTTTGTGCTGTAATGAAGCATCTGTTCATCTACAAGTGGAATTCTAAACCGGGGCCCAAGAACTCCTCCTAAGGCCATGCAAACAAAATCCATTTCAGATTAGTTGGGGCCCTAAGACCCAAGTGGTTAAAACTCACGTATAAAACAGCCTAAAAATACAAAGTCTCACCATTTCTCATCTGACCCCTCCCCTTTAAAGCAAGAACTGCCTGCAGGGAGGCAGCCCGCACGCTCCGCTCCGCAAAGGATCGAAGCCCATCCGGCAGGGGGGCTGGGACCTCACACACGCTCACCGCCCCGCTGAAGGGGCCCTGGGGCACGCTCCAGGGCCCAGTCACATGCTGGAACAGGCAGCACCCAGCGGGCCCTCGGAGAGCGAGGGCCCCACAGGGGTGAAAGGCGGGCAGCAGTCATAAGACGCCGTCAGGACACCTGGTCGCGGCACAGTCTGGTGCCAGCAGGCGGCCTTAGCTTGGCTGGGTGGCCCTTCCGAGGACCACGACCTGGAGCCAACGCAGTGCCAGGGGCGCCCTAAGGTGATGCCCAGGAACCTCACCCTCCGCACAGACTCCGTGGGGACACCAGGACAGGGCCGTGCCAGCGCCCACGTCACCCCTGCAGCCTGCACGCCTCCTGTAACAGCCACCACCCCGCTCCTGAGACGAGGCGCTGTGCAGGTCGGAGACTTGTCACTTGTGAGCAACCCAAAGTGAAGCTGTCACTTTTATTCTTCATCTCTGATGGCACACAGATTTGACCTACTTTTGCTCCTTCTTGGGCACATGGAGAGTTCAGAACCGAGTGCCCACGGCGAGCACGGCCTTCAGCTCAAGCGCGTGACCACAGGCCCACAGTGCGCACGTGCGGTCCTAGTGGGTGCTACAACACAACACAGACAAGCGATGCTTACCTGGTCACTCTCTCTTTCAGGGTCATAGTGCTGCTGGTGCAGGACTGAGCGGCCCCAGCCTGGCCGCCCACAGTGGCGTACGCTGTGCTGACCGGGTGCAAACCACGGCGGGACATTCTCGGAGAATCAAACACGGGGTCCAGTTTGTGCTCAATCTCGAAATCCAGAGCATCAGAAGAGTAACTTGAACTAGAAGGAAAAGAACATGTCGAGATAAACAGGGCTTCCAGCTCCACTTCTGAAACAAACGGATCAAACAATGACTGAACATGGGAGCCCAGGGAGAATTCTAAAAACAGCCACTGCTGTGTGGCGAGCCTTCTGTAAAGCACAATCAGCCGGCACTGGTGAGTGGACAGCTGATGCTGACCAGGGAGTGAGAGGATGCCCCCCCGGGGCCTAGGGCTGAAGCAGAGTTGCCCCTAACTTGCGTTAAGACTAAATCCACAAGAACCGCCCCCAGCGGCAACCCAAGGACCCTCTACAGACACGGCCTACAAAGCAGTTCCCGAGGCCGGAGCACGCGGACGGAAACCCGACAGCCATGCCAGCCGTCACTGAATGAACCCAAGTGAGCAGAAGAGAAAGGAGCAGGGCACGCGGCTGTCAGCACCGCTCTGCAGCTAACTCCCCCTGAGGCAGGACAAGTCATGCATCCCAACCCAGCCAGCCGGCCGAGGGGCCCGAGCACACTGAGCACCCCGTTCCCTCAGGACACACCTCGCAGGGAGGTGTCCACACCTGCAGGCGAGGTGACCCGCCACCCAGCAGGGAGGGGCAGGGTGGGACAGGAGGCAGCTGAGGATTCCCTGAGCCCGCGGAACTGCAGGCAGGAAGACAGCTGCAGAGCGCAGGGCAGGGAAGGGCTCCCCACGGACCTGGGGCAGCGCACGCCCTGAGCCAGTGCCCTGCACTTCCAAACACCACGCAGGGAGGCGGGTGGCGTGGGAGAGCGGCGTGGGGCAGCTGGGACGCAGCCCAGCAGGCAGCGGGAAAAGAGCTGCCCAGGAGATCAGACCTGGCGAAGGACCTGGAAACCTGAGTGAAGCAAATGGGCTGGAGGACATTTCTGCGTTATGTCTTGTACCATAAAAATACTTCACAATTGGGCCGGCCAAGTGACGCGGTGGTTAAGAGCTGGTTTGGGAGGCCAGTGGTCCCGGTTGGGGTCCCACATGTGAGGGCCAGTGACACTGCCCTCAAAAAAAAAAAAAATTTCACAATCAAGTTCATCATTAACTTATCAGATCTGACCAAGAGTAAGTCAGTACAAACGGCTTTGTGTCATCTCACACACGTGACACGTCACACACACCTTCGAAGGGCCTTATGACTCTGTCCTCTCCCCACCAGGCCCTGGAGGTCACAACGCGGGGACACTGCGAGGCTGCCACAGTCTAGACGGGTCCCAGCTTTCCCCCCAGAGCCTGGGCTGCCTTGACCGTGGGAAGGCCGTGGTCTGTAACCGCTGCCACCTACACGCAGGGAGAAAGCAGGACACACCCAGAGGGAGACACAGGTAATATCTGAATCGGTGTACTTCCACAGACAGGCCTCCGCGATGTGCTGGGCAACGAAAGAGAAAGTGCCCGAGTGTCATCCTACTGATGTTGAAACAAACGAGAAAGCGGCACCACATTTCTGACACACACACAGGGAAGTGAAGGCACAGGCCAGACCTGGGAGGTCCTCTCTAAACAGGTGACGTGCTACCTGCACAGCTGAAGGAGGCGGACACCGGGGTCCTTTCACTCCCACCTGCAGCTGGGAGCGCCAGACCCAACCAGCACGGGGCTACTCCCAGCAGGAAGGCGGGGGGGCAATTCCGGGCCCCACCACCAGGGGTCACCCGCACCAGCTCACCTGAGGCATCAGGTGACCGCAAAGGTCTCTATCAGTGCAGCCGGCAAGGCACACGGTGCCCTAGGGTTCCAAGCACCCTGTCCTACAGACAGATGTGCCCAGAGCCACAGCAGAGAGGCCCAGGTTTCGTGGGGGACAGGCGTCCCTGGTGCCTGTCCAGCCAGCAAGAATATGTCGTGTGGCATTAACAGGCGGCACTGGTTTCCTACAGAGCTCAGGGAGGTAGCACCGAACTGAGGGGGCAGGTGTCCATCCAGGATGAGACGGAATTAAGGGACGGAATTGGAATATAAAGGATACCCTAGACGAAGACCCCAAAGACAGTCGAGGTCTAATGCTGAGGGAGTGACGTCATCAGACACTGTGACTGTCATGCCTGCTCTTTGAAATCTGTCTTTTATCGGGTTGCCAGAAAAGTCATGACGCATTTTTGCAATGAAAAACAGGAAAATATATCGTGACTTTTCCGACAACCCAAAAGATGAATTTTTGACTAAAGGCTAAAAAAAATCTACCACAACTGAGAGCCGTGGACAAACACGGACACTGGCTGTGGCACCCAGTGCAGACCCCGCAGGTCGCCAGCCCAGGGACTGGGAGGGAACCCGGGCACAGTGAGCCCCACACAGCAGCTGCCCCAGGGTCTGACACAGGCTGCCGCCCCCGCTGCTTCTCTGAATGCCCACCCACTGCACTCTGAGGTCCGACACTCAGGCCGCCCCTCACCCATCACTCCAGCCCGTGCGCAACGTCCTTCAGCCACAGGACTCCAACCCCAGGGTGGTCCTGCCCCCGGCTGCAGCCCTGTCAGTGGCCTGGCACCGTCCCACCCGGATGAAGCCGATCACGCTCTCTGTGCGGTTCCTGACTGCTGCCAGCTCCGAGGAGCTCACACCACGAGGTGGACACACCCTCCGGCCCCAAGCCCCACAGGCCCTCGCCTCTGCCTGGCCATCTGGGTGGTGATCACCTGTTCCCGGCACCCATGGCCATCACTGACCTTCGCTCCTCCCCTCCCGAGACCTCTCTGGCTTTCTCATCTAGAAGGCCCTGCCTCCTTCTCCCCAGTAAAACAGACGCCATCCACGCTGCCTCTCAGGTGGCTCTGTGGAAGGACCCACCGTCATGCTGCCATGTGACAGCGGGCAGGAATCCCCAAGCCCATACTGTGGGCCCCGCACTGAGTCTCCCTCCCACTTTCTAGATCTTACTGTCAGTTATCTCTTCTCACTCATCTCAACCTCTGTCTACTGGCTCCTTACCATCAGCACCCAGAGATACTCTCATCTCTCCCTCCGGCAACAACATAAAGAAGCTAAGCAATGCCATGCCGTTCTTTTTCCCTATCAGCCAAACTTGTTGAAGAAGGTGCTGTGTCTACACCCACGCTTCACCCCACTTCCTTCCAGCCCCTGCTCCAATCACTTCTGTCGAGTGACCCCCCCCCACACCCCGGGTGAGTCCGCTGGCCATGCTGGTGTCCCCAGCAGCATCTGACTGGCTGATAACACTTCCCTCCTTCTCGAAACACTCTCGCAGTGTACTTACCACAGCCATGCCCACCTTTCTTTCCGGCTGAAAATCAACCCCACCCCGGAGGCTGAGAGTCAGACATCTAGTTGTCCGGCCTCACTTGCACCCAGCATGAGCGTGCAATGCGGCGGGGTTCTGGGGGCTCTGCGGAAGTGCTCCTGGGCACGCAGGGCAGCACCACCCGTGGCTGCTAAGCCCATCATGAGAGGCTGATGGGACTTCCTAATAAGTGGCTCCAGCTGACAACACTGACTAACCTCAGCACCTAGAGAGACAAGATCTGCTAGGAGAAAGTAACAGGAAGTGCCACCTACCGTGCATTCATGCCGACAGACCAACCCCTGGGGCTGATCAAATGCCCACATCTAACCACCAGTCTGCAGGAGGCACAGATTAACACACAAATCAGCCAAACAGAATGTGACGATCTGTTTAAGTTCTTTGTTTTTAAATGGTTGTTTAAAAAAGATGAAGATCTGACTTAGTATCTGATATATAAAGAGTTGTTAGGATTTATTTTAAATTACTTAGGGGCTTTTTGTTGCAATACTGGTATTTTGGATAACTTTTTAAATGTCACCTTTTAGAAATTTGCTTCAAAACCACCCATTGAGAGGGGCGCAGGGGAGCCAAGCGCTGCCAACAGCTGCGCCACGTGAGGGCAAGGGGCCCAGGGCCACGTGCCAGGCATTCACACTGCGTGACCTTTTCCACAGTAGGGACATTCCAGTGGTGCACACGGAACCACCAGGGTGCTGGGGAAGCCTCTGCTAAGAGTGACGGCCGAGCGGGCTGGACACACAGCCGTCAACCAGGGCAGTCATCAGGAATGAGGGGTGACCAGACCAGAGTCCAAGTGGGCGGAAGCAGGAGGGGTTTGAAGGACAACGGAGCCAGCACGACCTCTTGAACGGCCCCCCACTCTCACACCCACTCCCACGCTGCAGCTCCCTTCCGAGCACAGACCTGGTCACGTCACTCGCCGATTAAAGCCCTTCCCTGGCCTGCTGCCCCCAGTCAAGTGCAGGCTGCTCGCAGAGCCCGTGGAGCCACACTCGCCTGCCCCTCCCAGCTCTCCTCTCGTCCTTCCCCAGCTGCCCACACGGCTGAGGGTCACTGATATTGACAACGTTGCTGTCCCAAAGCAGAGACACCTAGACATGTGAATTTTTAAAAAGGTTATAAAAGCTAAAAATAAATTACTAAAAACCATTATTTTGATGGTCCACAATGTAGAAGAGGGAATAGCTTGACTTGAATTGGCTTGAATATTTTGTGCTAAAATACTACAGATTTTTAACAAAAATAGAGTGTGTTATGGAAAGTGTGACGTGATCTAGAAGGTGAATGAAAAATCATTAAGTGCAAGATGTGACTAATGCCATTAAAAAGTATTTTCCTTGGGCCGGCCAAGTGGCGCGGTGGTTGAGAGCTGGCTTGGAACGCTAGTGGCCCTGGTTCGGATCCCGCATCTGGGGGCCAGTGACACTGCCCTCAAAAATAAATAAATAAATAAATAAATAAATAAAAAGTATTTTCCTTAAAATACCTTCTAATTTGCTTAACGTTTCAATTCCATTTTCCCCAGTTAGAGGATAAGCCATCGCACAAAACTACACATTTTCCTGTGTGCCTTAAACACTTGGCCCGGTGCAAACGCTTCCTAACTGCCAATCGAATCCTAACCAGTCCAGTACGGGCCTTCCTTCAGCACTAACCCACAAATTGATGATACTAAGTTTCATTTCAATCATCCTTTCTGTTCCATAACTACAGCTGTAACGAGAAAGTCAGCGACTTTGAGGCTCGGGCTTGGAGCTTGGGCAGCACGGGAGCTGAAACAGAGATGTGAGCGCCGATCAAGTCCTGCCCCTGAAGCGCTGGCAGCCTCCTCTCAAAGGCCACCTGTCCAGGACGCTTCTTTGGCCTCTGCAACACCAGCCAGTACCAGGATCCACCAAGCCCGAGCGCGGCACAGACACGGGCTGCAAGACCACAGCCGCGTGGGCAGGTCAACCCACACGCTGAGTCATCACGAGTCATCAAAACTGCGGGTTCAAACCACCTCACAGCTGCCATGCCAGCTCAGTAGCTGCATAAAGCCATCGCATGATGTCAAGTTGACAGATATTTCCTCCTTCAAAATGTCACATCTGGTGGCAAGTCCCAGGGCTCCCCTTAACTCCATGGCATTCAAGAGGTGATGGGGACGCAGTGACAACACACGCTCACCTGAGTGCATATGTGTAGCCAGTGTTCTCGGGCACGCACTGAGGCGGCGTGTACATGTGGAGCCGAGAAAAGTCCATGTTCACGATCTCCCATCACACTGCAGAAGTGGGAAAAGCAAGGCAGGGGTCAGAGGTTAGCGATGCAGAGATGACCTGTCTGCCGCAGCCGGCCCGTTTCGTCCTCAGACTGACCCAGTGTCACTACCAAAACGTGAATGAAACAAAGCCAGCATAGTAGTGTCTTGTTTTTGTTTTTTAAATCTTTTTTTCTTTTCTTTTCTTTTCTTTTCTTTTTTTTTTTTTTTTTTGAGGGCAGTGTCACTGGCCCTCAGATGTGGGACCCGAACCGGGGCCACTGGCTTCCCAGGCCAGCGCTTAACCACCGCGCCACTCGGCCGGCCCTTTTGTTTTTTAAACAAAGGAGAGAAGTTTTCTCATAGTTACAAGTCCAGGAACACGTCAGTTATTTTTAGTTCCCTAAAATGATTTGTCTATAAAAGTAACGAGGGGAAACCCTGACTGCCTGATTTCATAATTATGAAAACTGGGGCACTTTCAAAAGAATAGTGAAAGTAACTCCGAGCCCTCTCCAGTGGTTATTTTTAAATTCCCGATGGTGTCAAATATTCCCATTCTTCTGAAACAGGTTTTCACTGCTGTTAATTACAATAGAACTAATTCTTATCCCACAGTCAAGAAGCACCCACATCCTTTACCAGACAGCCCAAGTTTTCACAAGCACCCCAGAATCCGAAAACCGCAGGGCGAACAAAAAGCAAGCTGTTCAGACCTTTATTTTTCCCCAAAAGAACAAAGATTATTTATAAATTAGAAAGTGTTGAGGCATGCTGTTTTTCAGGCTGTCATCTAGATTTCTTTGGAATGACTCAAATTTTTCTCTGGCTAAAAATACTCTCTCTCTCTCTCACACACACATACACACACACACACACAATTTATAAAAAAAAACAACAAAAAAACTTGGGCCGGTCGAGTGGCGCGGTGATTAAGCGCTGGCTTGGGAAGCCAGCGGCCCCAGTTCGGGTCCCACATATGCGGGCCAGTGACACTGCCCTCAAAAAAAAAAAAAAGAATTGTAAAAAAAAAAACTCATAACAGCAATACGAATCATAACCCGTGTTGAGTAATCTAAGGAACATAAAATTAAAACTAAAGACCATGCTGGGTACGTACGTGCACATGTACACACACACACTTACAAACACACACACTTGATTTCAACAGAAATGGAACAATCCTAAAATATGTATGAAACCACAAAGGACCCCAAATAGCCACAGAAATCTTGAGAAAGAAGTGGGAGGCATCACCACTTGTCAGCTCCCTGACTTCAAACTATATCAAAAAGTGACAGTAATTAAAACAGCATGGTACTGGCAAAAAAAAAACAGACATGTGTATCAATGGAACAGAAATAAACCCACCCATATCTGGTCAATTAATTTACGACAAAGGAGGTGAGAACAGACAATGGAGTAAGGACAGTGTCTTCAGCAAATGGTGTTAGGACAGCCACATGCAAAAGAATAAAACGACGCCTGTCGTACACGACACACAAAAGGAACCTCAAAATGGGTTAGACTTGAATGTTAAGACCTGGAACCACAGAACTCCTAGAAGAAAACATAGGAGGTAAGCTCCTTAGCATCCGTCTTGACAATGATTTTTTTGATATGACTCCGAAAGCAAAAGTAACAAAAGCAAAAATAAAGTGGGACGACATCAAAAAGCACATGCACAGCAAAGGAACCAAAGAACACAAAAAAGAAATAAAACAAATGGTAGAAAATATTTACAAATCATTTATCTGATAAGGGGTTACTATCCAAAATATATAAAGAACTCATACAACTAAACAGCAAAAAACAAAAACAAAAACAAAAACCCCCCACAAACATTCTAACTGAAAACTGGACAGAAGATACAAACTGTTGTTTAAAGACGACATACAGACAGCCAACAGGAACAAGAGAAGGTGCTCAATGTCACTACGCTTCAAGGAATGCAAGTGAGAACCTCAATAAGATGTCACCTCACAGCTGTCAGAACGGCCATCATCAAAAAGACAAGAGATGGGCTGGCCGAGTGGCACGTTAGTGAAGAGCTGGTTTGGGACGCCAGTTCTGAGCAGCGGCCCCGGTTCAGATCCCACATACGAGGCCCAGTGACACTGCTCTCTACAGCTAAGATGGTGAACAACAGCTCCCCCTGGAGCTGGGCTGCTGAGAGTCCCCGGGACGGCACAGCTGCAGCCCCTGCTGCAGTGGGCTGCCATAGGCTACAGTGAGTGGCCGGCGGCCAGTGTGAGTGGCTGACAGCTGGTGTGAGCTGCCAAGAGCTGCCATGAGGGGCTGTCCAGAGGCCGGAGACCCATCTGCCTCACCCAAGAAGAGCGCAATGATGATACCAACATGGGCCAGTGAAGCGACGTCCTCCACAACTAGACTGAAGAACAAAAGGACAGCAACTTGTCTGTTCCCCTTCCCTGATTCCCCAACGCTGTTCCTCTCCCCCAATTCCCCAATAAAATCTTAAAAAAAAAAAATTACATATCCATAGAAATAAGACCATTGCTTACATACAAAAATTTTACTGCGCCTACTAATTTCAACCAATACCTCAGAACTCCTGCACTTTCAAACCATCCCGCCACTTCTGAGTTCCGCGCAAGGGCCGAGCCGCTAGCCCATGAGCACAGTTCCTTCTGAGTTGGCACTGTCGGCACACGCCAGGCCTTTCTGCAAGGGAAAGCACTGATCACTTGACGCGTGCGCTGCGCACCACCTGTCTGCTGCCTCTGTCCCGTGTCCCCATGTCGCAATGTCCGCTCCAGATGGCAGCCACACAGCGGAGCTCCCAGCTCAGTCACACCAGGTGTCCTCCCAGCATCACAGATCAACCTCAATCACAGCCCAGGGCCAGTGTGGCGATGGCTTCTGACCGTGCTGGTGGCAGGCTGAGCAGCCACGACATGCTGGACTCAGTGACGCTATTAATGCCCCATCATCATTCTCCTTGTCTAGAGCAGGTAACTGACTAGTGTTTTTCATTCCCTTTCAGTTACTCCCTAACAAAACCCAAACTTCTAACCTCATTCCCAAGTGACCTTTCCCGTCCATATTTTACTAAGCCTGCATCAGTGAACATCAGTGAACCGGCCTAAAGCTGTCGTCATCACTGCTCACGAGCCTTACCACTCGCTAGGGACTCAGTGAACTGGGTGCCTCTTGGGTCGGCTTACAGAAATCAGTGTCGTAAACAAGTGATGGCAGGTGCCTGAGGCCAAGTGCTTCAGCTGTCATTCAGAGACGCAGGCTGGCACGGGGCTCAGAGCAGCCAGCTCACAGGGCAGAGCCCTACGGGCCTGGGCTCCAGCCTCGACTGCCGAGGCTGCTCCTAACACTGGGAAGCCGGAGGCGGGAAGGGTGAGCCTGGGACTTGGCACTGAAGGAGCAGCCACCACGCTGGTGAGGGACGTACCCATGGCGGTGAACTTACAGCCTTCTAATTGAAAAGTTGTAAATGTGTGTTCTCACATATGTTCACCTAAAAGAGATATAGTGTCTAACTTCGAATGCGCCACAAACACTGTTTTTGAAAGTTCTCAGAGGGGCAGGCTCGGGGGCAGCCATCCCCCCAGTCAATGAGACTTGCGATAACGCTGAGCCATGCAACCTCTGGAGATCCAACGTGGGCCTCACACATGATGGAAAAAGACATCTTGTGTCTGAACTGAAACTCTGTCCAAGAACCAAGCGCCATCGCCGACCATCAGTCCAATTTCCCATGAGAGGCGTGAGAGACAGGGTCACAGAAGAGTGACCTACAGGTGACAACAGGGAGACACTGGCGGTGGATTTCTGGTTAAATGTTTTATAAGAGGAGCCACAAATGCAATGAAACACCCAAAGATCCCACAACCAAAAGAGCAGCAGTGCAGACATGGCCTGGACGCTGGGACGTGCAGGGAAGGGGACCGCGGCCGCCCGGCAGCAGCTACAGGACCAGGCGCGCGCAACTGGGCAGCGGCCCTTGCTCCCTCCCCCCAGCCTGCTTCCGCTTCTGTCATCAGGCCAACCTTCTGGCATGTTCTCCAGTGACATGCATCTAAGTACAAGGCAGACCTGCCATCTTGGCCAGAGGACCCGACTCCTGCTGAGCAGAGCCTCCAAAAGGCAGGTGGGTGCACGCGGCTCGGAATAAAGTGTCGGAGTTGATTTTACTCCTTCTCCCCATACCCGGCCCTCCCCCAGAAACCCGGCATCTCCTTCTTTCCTCCTCGTCTTTCCCCCGGAACAGATCATGACCTGGATTCTGAACACTTTAAAATTAATCTTCAGTGCACTCTATAAAACGTGAGCATTGAATAAAATTATAGAACAGAATAAAACGAAGTTTAAAAAGGATCAAATGAAATAAAGCATGTAAGGCAGTGCCTGGCAAAAACTCCCTTTAAAATTAAGCTTTAATTGGGGGGAATAAAGTGATACAGCCTATGCTTTAAACAAAATAAAAGTCTCTTCTCCTGAGTTAGCTCCGAGAAGGGCAGGTCACTCATCCCTGGCCTAAATAAAAGACGAAGTCCTCCAGCAGCTGGGATGGCTCCAACTCGCTCCTGCCCTCTCAGAAGCGAATCAGCAACGCCTAACAGCCAAAAGGAACTCGGAGGCTAGTCCTGCCGAGCAAAACATAAATGCTAAGCGTCTCCAGAACGCTGCTTCCAGTCTGCACTCACATCACCGCTCATGACAGCCCGCGTGACATTGGAGCCTTCCCATCTGCCTCCGTGGCCTCCGCCAGACACTCAGGGAGATCTGACCGCACTCAAAATCTAAACTGTACCAAAACGGTATGCGAAAAAATGCATTGAAAACGTTTTCAATGGCATCAGAAAATCTTGGCAAGACTCTGAAGTCAACATTTTGCAAAATGACCCATCACAAAGAGGGGCCTCTCCAGGCTTCTCTGAGCTCCCTTTCCTACTCCCTCCCGGGCCACTCCCTCCCTTCCCCTAAAGCGCTGTGGCTGCACCGCCCCAGTCACAGCGGTTCCCTGAGTACCAGACACTGCCCCGTGCTGCACAGAGGGGCTGGGCTCCCATTGGGCCCAGAGCCCCCCAGGACTCTCCCAGGCTGGTCAGCCCAGCCCCTTGGCACACGGGGGGACCCGGGAGCCCCATGTTGCACAAGGGGGCCTCCCCCAGCCCGCATGCGCACCAGAGTACGCATTTTTTGGATGGAGCGCTTTCCATGTTGAGCTGTCAGTCCTAAAGGAAAACGCACACACCTTAGGAGATGGTGGTGGGCCAAGAGTGCCATCTTCAAATGGAAAAAAGGCACTCTCGTCATAAGCACAGAAGGAGAGGGCTCTGTTCAGGCTGCAAACCTTGGTCACAAACCTCGGGATCAAGTGTCTTTTCAAACACCAGTTCCTAGCAGGGCTTTAAATGGGAGTTAAGAGTCTTCTTGGGTGGCAAGAGTTTCTCCTTCAATGCCCTTAACCTCTCCTTGTGCATCTTCAACATTTACATCACATGGTGAAGATGAAAGTACAAGGCTCAGTGTTGTTCTTGATTGCTTTGGTCAAAAACGGGATGTGGTTCTAGCACCACATACAGTTGGAATGTTTACTGTTCACAATGCTATCTCGAACAATCTAGAAAACGGCCTGAAAAACTCCAAAACGACAAGTCACAAAGGGCTGAAAACAGCTTCAGGCAAGTGGGGCAAAAACAAAGAACATAAAATACTGAGTTTCTGGGACACACCCAGCACACAGGGTCCTTAGGAAATGCTACCAGTTGTAAGAAAAACTGGAAAATGGTTGGCACTGCTTCTTTTCATCGTTATAAAGCACAAATATTGGGTTGTCGGAGAAGTCATGATGCATTTTTGCAATGAAAAACAGAAAAAAATACGTCATGACTTTTCCGACAACCCAATATCATGATCTGGCAATCTTCTTATTAACCAATGTATGAAGCCATCGGAACGCACTCAAATCCAAGTTTCTCGTGGCTGACTCAGTCACCGAGGAAGCGGGCTGGGGCCGAAAACAGCCTTTCTGATGGGGACCCCCAGGAACAAGGGGCCACAGACCAAGCCCACCATCCCCGTCTCAATGGCATGCTACCCCTAAGCCCACCGTCAGGACCTGTGGCTCCGGTCTGCAGCCTGTCCTCCGAGAGAACAGCAATCCAGGAGACAGTGGCAGACAGCGGGACAGTCCTGGCAGCTCCGGGCACAGCTCCGGGCACTGCTCCGGGCACCGCCATCTGGCCCACACAGCCCACAGTGCCCCAGCCTGCAGGCCTCAGCTGGCGGCTGGGGGTAGGGGGGTGTCCCCCTCCCGCGGCCCCCGCCCCCGTTTTCAAAGGGCAGCTGTGCTGCCTTCAGGAGTTTCACTATTACATCCCATGTAAAGTTTTAAAACTCAAATTCCAAGGTGCCCCTTTAAAATTACTAAATCTTAACCTAATTACTCTGCTCACAGTCTTAATTCTGTTAAAACCAAACAATGCAGAGCCTAATAAAAACATTAGTTATTTCTGCCTATAGATTAAAAAATCATAAATTGGGTTAGAAATGATTTTCCAAAGATCACATTCACTGTACTTCTACATCACCGCATCTCCATTTTCATTTTTAAAAAGCAAAGCAATGTTTATGGAAAACTATGATTTATACTGAAAATCCTTAAAAATGAACGGATTATTTAAAACAGTGATCAAGAAGAAAAATGACTATAACCTAAAAATATTTGAAAGGGCTTTATGGGATGTTATCAGTACCACTGAATATGTTTTTGAAACATCCAGAAAACTACAGCACTGAATTGATGGCAAATTACAGAGAATGGGGCTTCTACTTTTCATCTATTCCGTTGCATTTGAATTTTTTTTTAAAGAGCTGGTGCTGGTTGTATAAATACAACCCAATAAATATTATTTTCCCAGAACAACAATGCTGTCTTCACCTGTGAAGCAGTGTGGGGCGGCCAGCGCCGCGTGCTCCAGGCTCTTCCCCTCCCAGGGCTGTCAGAGCTGCGTGGGGCCGAGGGGGCCCACGGCAGAGCCTGCCTGCCTGCCTCTGGGCACCCAGCCTCCCAGGGGCACCGCTCTGGGAGCTCCTTAGTCAACACATCTACCCTGCTCAGCGCTGCCTGGCACAGGGTGGAAACACGGTTGTAAATATAACAAAATTAATGAAAACTAAAACCATGGGATAAAACAAAACGAAGCTGGTTATTGTTATCAGCAGCAACCCTGCAGAAGAGACAGTTTCTAGCCTGGGCGGAAGGCTTCTTCCCGCCTTTTGGAACAGGAGGGAGGGCTGGGCACACTTGTTTACAGACTAAAATAGCTCCGAGTCTCAGGAGAGCGATGACTTCAGGCAGGCCCTGACCTCTCCAAGGTCAGCTGCTCCAGGCCTTGTGAACAGCGACCCCAGTTCCTCCAGCAGGGCTGTCATTCAGGGTGTCGTGAGCCCGACCCACTTACTTTGCTCATGTCACTGTCACGGGCCTCCCTCCCACGGCAGCCTGACTGCATTTCCGTCTGTCCAGCCTGGAGTCTCCAATGTCCTCCCAGCCAATGCAGCCCCGCCCTCAGGACGGCCTGCACACTGCAGCTGCTGCGGGACTCAGGCAGGGGGCGCCTCCCAGTAGAGCAGCTGTGTGTGGGGGGACTCCAGGGGCCAAGCCTGACAGGGCCCCCGAGTCACACTGAAGTGTGAGGAGGCTGCCAGCCGTACTTCTTTTCTTGTTGTACAAGACAGTAAGGGCACGTGTATGTCACACCTGCCAGGAGGCCCGGCGGCTGCAGAGGAAGGCCTTCCCTGACCCCAGGACCTGACCGCCTGTGAGGGAACCCACGCCCTACTACTGAACCTCACCTTCCCCTGACCTAACCCGTCGGAAACCCTCTGCACAACGTGGTGAAGGCACCCCGTTTACCTCCCGTGGAGCACTTCCGCCTGGGTCCACAAGCCCAAGTAGCCACCAGCCTGCGCCCCCGCCCTCCGGGGCGAGGCCCCTCTGCCCTCCTGCTCGCCAGCTGCACACCCTCTTACTGGGCGCCTGCGAGCACCCAACTAGTTACCCTCTCCCCAGTCCTGCCCACCCACCAAGCCAGAAAACAGCCGGACCAGTCCATCCGGAGCCCGACCGTCTCACTTCCTCGGATCCCACTGCGGCCCCCAGCACCTTCAGGTGAGACCCGAGAGGCTGAGCAGCAGGGCCTCCATCCAAGTGCCGCTTGTCCTGCTGACCCACAGCACAGCTTCCTGAGAGGCGGGGCTCGCGAGCCCTGTCCCACGCCCCACTCCCACTCTGTGCCCCCACTTCCTTCGGCTTCCCAATCCCCACCCCAAAGGCTCCTGGCAAGCTTTCACTCATCCTTAGGGTCCGGCTGGGACGCCAGCTCCGGGAAGGCCTCCTGGGTCTCCACAGCCCATGTGCCCAGGTTTCGAGCTGGTGCTGGTGCTCCCAGGCATTCTTCATTGACAGACACTGTGGTAATGACTTATGACGGAGTCTTTCTGTCCAACTAGACCCTGAACTCTCTGCGTGGCGGAACTAAGCCTCCCTGGTACAACAAATGACCACTTTACAGATGCCTCCAACAGTGGGAAGCACTCAGCGCCATGCCCATGGCGGGCGTGGTGGGCAGCCTAGAGCCCTCCCGCCTCACCCACCCACGCCCTGGCACCCGGGACTCCTGGCTTTCTCCTGATGGACCCTCCGTGCTTGTTTCCTCATCTGATCAGAGCAGTGTGTCAGCTGTCTCATTTCCAACTGTAACTGGGTGACAATTAAGAGCAGCAATTACAGGACTGTGTTGGCGCTACAAATGTCAACAGTTGACGCACGCCCTGAATGCGCTGTCCTCCCAAACGTGAAGAACCAGGCTGGAAGAGGTCTGTAGTCAGTAAAGAAATCATCAAGTCCGCCTCTTCTGTAGTCTCACTCTCCCTCACATCTTCCAACATTAATAAAAGATCAAACAAAGGGAACAGGATGACAAACCCCAAAGCAGGCGAAGCACTGCCCTGCTCTACAGCGGCGCCCCCAGGACAGCCTCTCAGGCCCCCACCTGGAGTCACTGAGCTGCACCTGAGCAACCTGGAACCCGCGGGGTTACTCGGCACAACTGTCAAAGAACATCTTCACGTAGTTCTTAGCTCCTCAACTAAAACTCACAGCCAGTGACCATCCACTGAGTGTCCCTATGCAATGAAATGAAAAAGAAAGCACCCAGCTATCAAGCATGCTTAATTACAAATATAATTCAAACTGGAAAACCAACAAGCAAACTGCACAGATGACTTAACAAAGTTGTCAGTTACAGCACGTGACTCCGACAAACAGCTTACTATCAGTACCAGCATCATCTTCTGTACTTTTCCTGTCAGTCCTGAGTTTATTGTGGCCCAAAGGTAGTAAACAGTCTCAAACACAGATGCAGCACATCTAGTCTCCTTTATCTGAAAATCAGGTCCAGTAGGCAGTCCAAAATAGCAATGAGTTCCAAATTTAGGACACAAGAGGAGGAACCAAAGTGTTTCCAATCAAGCGGGCGGGAGGCTGGGTGGCAGCGGCACCCCCTCCCCACTGACACCTGCAGCAACAAGCCCAGCCCCACACCCCGTGTGCCCGGCCACCACCACTGTCTGCCGTGGTCAGGACTCCCAGCTTGAATCAGCAGTGGGCTTATGAAATGCACTGCGTTTCCCAGGGCTCCTGCCTCACTTGAAATATTTAGGTAAGGGCGGGAGCTGTATACTGAAGGATGGTTTCATCCTGTGCAACCACTGCTTCTACCAAACATGTTGCCTGGCATTTATTGTAAGCAAATTAAAACTGGCTCTATTTTCAGAATCTGGAGACCATTTGATCATAAATTCAGGGCAGAATTATGAGCAGGCACTCCATCTTTGAAAATAGATCACAAAGGAATTTCCAGTTAAAAATGGTGCACTGAGTAAGGATGGTAGCTCCACTCTCTTCCAGACACCCCCCTTGAAAAGGACTTCTTTTAAAAGATATATATCAAAATTAAAGGGAGAAAAGACACTTGAAAGCTGTACAACAAATGGATGAATGAAAACTGCCTCAGGTCAGAAAAAGCTGACTCATAATGAGGAAGAAATTATCCAATTTCCATCATGGAACCCCAAAGACTCAAGATAGTGGCACTTAGGTACACTTGCAAGTGAAGGTGCAGGGTGAAAACGAAGCACAGGAGCGACAGTCTATTTAAGAAGCAGTTAGGCAGAACCATGCGATCATCTCAGTTGGTACAACAAAAGCACTTGTCAAAATCCAACACTCTTTAATGATAAAAACATTCAACAAACTAGGATTAGAAGGGAACTTTCTCAACCTGACAAAAGGCTTTTACTAAAACCCACAGCTAACATCATAACTCCGTGATGAAAAGCAGAGAGCTTTCCCCTAAGATCAGGAACCAGACAAGGATGCCGCTCTCAGCACTGCTGTCCAACACCGTCCCGAAGTCCTCGTCAGAGCAATCAGGCAAGAACAAGAAATAAAAGGCATCCAAATTGGAAAAGGAGAAGTAAAGCTATCTCTATTCACAGATTTCACATATAGAAAATCTAAATAATCCACACACAAAAACTATGACATCTAATAAACTGTGCAGTTACAAGATACAAGGTCAACACACAAAAATCTGTTGCATTTCTATACACTAACAATGAACAAGCTGAAAATGAAATTAAGAAAATGATTTTTCTATTAATAGCATCAAAACGGATAACAAACAAAAAGAATAATAAATTCAACGAAGGAAGTGCAAGCCTGGCACTGAAAACCATAACACGCTGCTGGAAGAAATCAGAGAAGACACAAATATAAGGCCTCCCCCACCCCCACCCCCGTTTACAGGCTGGATGACTTAGCCATCAGCCTGGCAAGGCCCCCCATGTGCCACACAGCGTCAGTGCAATCTCCATCAAAGTCCCAATGGCCTTTTTTGCAGCTATGTGAAGCTCATCCTTAGATTCATATGGAACTGAATGGACCCCAAATAGCCGAAACAATCTTGAGAAAGAACAACAAAGATGGAAGACTCACACTTTCCGATTTCAAAACTTACCACAAAACTGCGTTACTGGCATAAGGACAGACATACAGACCAAAAGCACAAAATTGCGATCCAGAAATAAACCTGTACATTTATAGTCAACTGATTTTCTACAAGTGGGCCAAGCCAACAGGGCAAAAACAGTCTCTTCATCAGTGGCGCTGGGACAAATGGACATCCACATGCAAAAGAATGAAGCAGGACCCTTACCTCACACCACCTCAAAATGGAGCGAAGACCTAAACGCAAGAGCTAAAACTATAAAAAAAACTCTTAGATAAAAACAGGGGTAAATCTTCATGACCTTGGATTTGGTAATGGCTTCTTAGACAACCAAAAACACAAGCAACAAAAGAAAAAACAGATAAACTAGACATTATCAAAATTAAAACTAGAAGGTCAAAGGATACCATCAAGAAAGTGATGAGACAACCCAAAGAATGGAGGAAAGTAGGTGCAAGTCATTATCTGATAATGACCTAGTAACCAAAATATACAAAGAACTCTTACAACTCAACAAAAAGACAAACAACCCATTTAAGAACAGGCAGATGACTTGAATGGACATGTCTCTGAAGACGATCATGTAAAGCACAGAAAAAGATCCCCAAAGTCATTAGTCGCTAGGGAAATGCAAATCAAAGGCACAGTGACATATCACTTCACACCCATTAGGATGGCCATAATTTTAAAAAATAATCACAAGTGCTGAAGAGGCTGTGGAGAAACCGGAGCCCTGCCCACCTCTGGTGGGATGTAAAAGGGCACAGGCGCCGTGGGAAAGAGTGTGGCGCTTCCTCTACAGGTTAAATAGTCACCATGTGACCCAGCAAGTCCACTCCTAGGTTACACCCCAAGACCTGGAAACAGGCGCTGCAACGAAAACGTGCACACAGATGTTGACAGCAGTCTTCGTAACAGGCAAAAGTGGGAACGACTCAAATGTCCACTAAAGATGAGAGGATAAGCAAGCTGTGGTATATTCATGCAATGGAACACTACTTAACATAAAAAGAAATGAAATGCAGACACGTGGTACATGCGTGCACACATGATGCTGACTGAGAAGTCAGACCCCAAAGGCCACATATTGTATGAACCCATTTCTATAAAACAACTCAGAAGAGGCCAATGCACAGGCAGGCTGGTGGTGGTCGCGCCGCCCGGAGCAGTGGCGACTGCGGAGTGAGTGCTAAGGGGGCGGGGTTTCCATTCAGGGTGATGACAAGGCTCTGCAACTACACAGTGGCGAAGACTGCCCAGCCCTGCGAACATGCTTAATGCCACTTAACTGTACAGGTTGAAATCATCAGTTTTACGTTGTGTTTCACTACAATACAAAGAAGTAGTTAGCCACCACACATACCCCCCTACCCGGCCCCCAAAAAGACTGTGGGGAAAACCTAGGGCTCTCTAGGCCGGAGGGTCAGGGAACAGAGGGGTTCCAGGAGGCCTTCCTGGACAGGGGGGTAAGTGAGCGTGTCTTTACTATAATAGCTGTTGAGGGCCACCACCACACTCTTCTACGCAACTTATAAAACGAGGCGGCAGGTTGGAAAACCCTCCTTCGGGAATCTAAAACGCCCAATAAAAAAGATCTAAACAGAACGACACTGAGGGTTCCTCAAGGAAACGCAGCCAGTCCTATCAGCCAAAGGTGCAGAGCTTCCCAAGCACCGCGTGGGGCCCTGACATCGGGACACACAGACCCAACCAAGCCGGCAGAGCAAAGCAACACAAACACGAGTCCATGCACGGCGCATGAGATGCTACTGCATTTATGAAATAAGAACATGCTGCCAAATCTCAGAAGAAAAAAGAAAAAAGGAAACACCGTTAAAAAAAACTCCAGGAAATTTAAAATAGGATGGCCCCAATAAAACGCTACGTGGATTATTAGAAACATGAGGCAATCTTTCAGAAAGTGGACCAAAAGGACAAAGCTGGAAAATGAGAGCGAGACAAAAGCAGAAAAGCGACCCAAGAGGTGCAATGCCCAAGTGACAGCATTTCCAAAACCCGCTGGAGGAAACCTAGGAGAACAAAATAAGGAGTGGGACACTGTCACGGAGAATAATCGGCGTTTCCAGGCTTAAAAGAACCAGGACTTGTCCGAAGGAACGGGCCGGAACGCGGCGCGGCCCCCGCGGGGCCGGGACGGAGGGCGCGGGGCGCGGGGCGGGGGGCGCGGGGCGGGGGGCGCGGGGCCGAGGGCGCGGGGCGGGGTCGCGGGGCGCGGGGCCGGGGGCGGGGGCGGGGGCGCGGGGCGGGGGCGCGGGGCGGGGGCGCGGGCGGGGGCGCGGGGCGGGGGCGCGGGGCGGGGGCGCGGGCGCGGGGGCGCGGGGCCGGGGCGCGGGGCGGGGGCGCGGGCGCGGGCCGAGGGCGCGGGGCGGGGGCGCGGGGCGGGGTGTGCGGGGCGGAGGGCGCGGGGCCGAGGGCGCGGGGCCGGGGGCGCGGGGCGGAGGGCGGGGGCGCGGGGCGGAGGGCGCGGGGCCGGGGGCGCGGGGCGGTGGGCGCGGGGCGGGGGGCGCGGGGCGGAGGGCGCGGGGCGGGGTCGCGGGGCGGGGTCGCGGGGCGCGGGGCGGAGGGCGCGGGGCCGGGGGCGCGGGGAGGGGGCGCGGGGCGGAGGGCGGGGGCGCGGGGCGCGGGGCGCGGAGCCGGGGCGGGGGGCGGGGGCGCGGGGCGGGGGCGCGGGGCGGGGGCGCGGGGCGGGGGCGCGGGGCGGGCCGGGCTCGCACCTGCCGGCGGGCCGCGTCCTCCCCGCCCCCGCGCGGCCGAGGCGCACGCCCGCGGGACGCCCGCGCCGGGAGGAGGGCGCGGGGGGCGCAGGCCGCGGAGGGAGGGCGCCCGCCGCCCACGACGCCGGCCGAGGCGGGGCCTGCGGCGCGGGGGCCCGCAGCGCGCGGCCCGCCGAGAGGGTTCCCGGCCCGTCCCCTCCCGCTCGCCCCGGGCGCCGGCCCCGGCCCAGCCTCCCACCTTCGCCCGGAGCTCACCGGCCTCCAGCCGTTGCACCGCCGCCGCCGCCCGAGGCCTCGTCCACACCGCCCAGGTCCGGCCCCGGGAGCAGATCTTTCGGGCACCAGCCAATCGCGCGCAGCGTCCGGGCGCGGGGGCGGGAACAATGCGGAGGCCCACCAATCCCGACCGCGCTACCTGAAGCACCTCGGCCAATGCGGGGACAGCCAATCACGAGCTGAGGCTGAGTCGCGGGGGCGGGGAAACGAGCGGGGTAAGAGGCGGCGTCTCCGGGGGCGGCAGGTAGACGCGCGGGGCCGTGGCCGCCTCCCTGGCCTCGCGCCTCTCAGGCCAGCCCCGGGTCCGGGCGCGCACCTTGGCCGCCCTGCGCCGGGCGGCTCCCCCGCGGCGCGGCCTCGGAGCTCCCGGGCGCCCGGCCCGCGCCTCGCCGCGGCGGCCCCTCCGGCCGCGGGTCCGCCCCGCCCCGCCCGGCGCTTGGCGCCCGCCTCCGGCTTCTGCGGTTCTGCCCGACGGGCACCTGCACTTCTTAAAAAATTTCATAACTGTCTTGCGAGGCAGATAGGACGCTATTACTGTTAATTATCCTCGCCTCACAAAGGAGGACACTGAGGCTGCAGGGGGTTAGGAGGCCGGTCAGCTCAGAGCAGTGCCCTCCTGCAAAGACCGGCTGCACTCAGCTCAATGAAGCGTTCCCAGCAGCGGCAATGGGTTCCTGCGCTGTCAGCTGCCCCTGTGGGCCTTAAACCCTGTTTCTTGTTTCTTTTTTTTTAAAGGCAGTGACACTGGCCCTCCTATGTGGGACCCGAACCGGGGCCGCTGGCTTCCCAGGCCAGCGCTTAACCACCGCGCCCCTCGGCCGGCCCTAGAACCATGTTTCTTGCATCTCTTAGTTTATAAACTCTCACAGCACAGGGCTGTATCTTTCCTGAGCTTACAAAGTCTCCCTCCTTGGTATAAATTGTACAGATGCCATTTGATAAGGGGGTAGGTAGGTGTTCAACAGCGGGAGTGGGAAGGAGGGTGGAGAGAAGGTGACGGTCTTTCTGGGCGATGCAGGGGGAGGGGGTTGGATTGAGGAAATAAAGACCCTGATGAATCCTGCCTTTTGTCGTGACAGTAGCTGCTAGTCGCACATAACCAATGAGCACTGGAAATGCAGCCATCCCAAATAGACGTGCTGCACGAGTGTGAACCACACACGGAATTTATAACACTAAGTGTGGAAAAGAAAGAAGATAAAATATCTCAATATTTAAACTATTACTTGAGTGTTAATTTATGTTTTGGATATACGGGTTAAATAGACTACATTATCAATCAAGTTAATTTCATCTTTTGGTAATGTGGCTACTCAGAGATAGATTTCAGAGGTGGCTGGAATATTTCCAGTGAACAGCAGTGTAGATGTTAGTGAAGCCTTCTGAGTAAGGATTCCGCACTGACCACAGATCACAGAATCAGTCTTCCTCCCAATAATTATGAAATGACCAAAGACAGCTTAAAAACTACTTCACCAGCAGCAACCAACAAGGCAGATGCAAACCTATGTGACGTAAGGCCTGGGAAAGAGACAAGATTCTGGTGGGCTCAGTGGGACCCGGGGAGGTGCCACATAAGGAAAGGGAATGGACAAAGTCAGAAGGTCCGTGCCTAGCGTTCTTCCCTCATGGAACCTGCGTCTGCCCTCACTGGCTTCCGTCTGGCTTGTGTTGGCTTCACCTGGATCTGACTGGTTGTTATGCTATCACCCAACTGAACTGGCTGGAAGTGGTCTGTGCCAGTTAGTCCAACTGGTACCTTGGCTGCTCTGGGCCCCTCAGCACAGTGACAGACACTTGGACAGTCCAGCTCCTTGGGAGGAGGCCAGGGGGAAAAAGAATTCTTCAGGTGACAGCTGGTCAATGTGAACCGATCCCAATAGGGAACACCTGAAACCTGATGTTGTCTAGAGTTAAATATGGGAGGGAGAGACGGCTCCAGAGCAAAGCCAGTTCTTCTCGAAAAAGAAAGCGACTTGCAGTGCCACAGAGACTGGCAGGAAACACACTCAGGAAGCGATGACTGTTAATGAAGAACGTGTGCTCTGACTCCACGTGTGTAGATGTGTGTACACACGACATGCGGCACAGAAGAGTCTCGCTCGTGCTGTGCCAGCAGGGCAGCACATGTTGTCCTTTTATTTGACAGTATCTGTACGTATTTTGCATAATGACCTCAATATTTTTAGAAATCTTAAAAGTTCAGAAATGATAAATTACAGAAAAGCACTGTAATATACGTTGATTCCACTATCCCAAATTGACAATATTTTGTCATGTTTTTCTGTTAAAGTTTTAATTTATTTTAGAAATAAAACTGCATTCCAGGTGAATGAACATTAAAATGGAAAGCAACACTACGATGTGCGAAGAAGGTATGGAAGGAGATGCTTCCCCAGCGGGAGGACTTTTTAAACAAAACCTCAAAAGCACAAACCTTATGGCGAAACACTTATGGCTCTGATTACATCAGAATGAAAAACACCATGAACAAGTCAGCTGCCAGCTGACAGAGCAGGAGGGGTTTGCAAGGTTTGAAACAGACAAGGGGCTACTGTTTAGAGGATACAAGAAGTTCCTGCAAATCAGCAAGAAAAAGACAGGAATGCAATAGAAAAATGAGCAAAGGAGGTGAACAGGCAGCCCAGGGAAGAAGAAAGCTAAATGCACAACAAGAGTATAATACATGCTGAAGTTCAAGCGTAATGAGAGAAAGGCAAGTGAGAGCAACTCTGTACCACTCACCCCATTGGACTGATGACAGTGGAGAGCCCCTAACGCGGTGTTGGCAGCCCTGTGGAGGGCGCAGGGACACACGTGCCCCAGGACCTCACAAACCTGCTGCGATGCCCGTGGGAAGGGGACATGAGCTGGCCCTTCCCCAAGGTGGCTGTCCTGACACCATGCAGAGCTGTGGTGTGTAAACAGGGATAGGCTGCGTCCCTGGATGGGCACAGTGAGGACACTGGCAGGCAGGGGCCTGTTCATAACTCAATGGGGTTGTCTCAGGCAAACCAGGATGTATGGTGTGCTGGTGCATTCTACATGTCAACTGGGCTGGGCCACAGGGGCCCAGGTATTTGTTCAAACATTATTTTGGGGTGTCTGTGAGGTTTTTCTGGATAAGAACCTGACTCAGGAGGGCCTGCGGAGTGGCGCGGTGGTTAAGCGCTGGCCTAGGAAGCCAGCGGCCCCGGTTCGGTCCCACATATGAGGGCCAGTGATACTGCTCTCAAAAAAAAAAAAGAACCTGACTCAGGAGACTGAGTCAAGCACCTGGCCCTCCCAGTGTGGGTGGGCCTCATCCGGCTCATTGAAGGCCGGAGGGAATAAAGGGCTGATAAGAAAGAATGCTCTCTGCCTGATGGTCTTTGACCTGATCTGGGGCACCGGTCGTCTCCTGCCTTTAGACTCAGAGCTGGACTGGAGCTCGCGTCCCATCGGCTCTCCTGGGCCTCCAGCCTGCTGGTTGTGTGCAGATTCCAAGCTTCTCAGCCTTCATAATCATATGAGCCAGTTCTTCTTTTTTTTTTTTTTTTTTTTGAGGGCAGTGTCACTGGCCCTCATATGTGGGACCCGAACCGGGGCCACTGGCTTCCCAAGCCAGCACTTAACCACCGTGCCACTTGTCCAGCCCCCATATGAGCCAATTCTTATTATGTATATATGCATATACAGTAAAACCTTGGATTGCTGGTAACTTGTTTTGCAAGTGTTCCGCAAGACGAGCAAACATTTCTAATACTTTTTATTTTAAAGATTTTTCTTTATTGGGGAATCAGGGAAGGGGAACAGACAAATTGCTGTCTTTTTGTTCTTCAGTCTAGTTGCTTCACTGGTCCATGTTGGTATTGTCATTGCGCTCTTCCCGGGTGAGGCAGATCGGTCGCCGGCCTCTGGATGGCCACTCACAGCGGTTCTTGGCAGCTTACAATGGCTGCCAGCTGCTCACGCTGGCTGCCAGCCACTCACTGTAGCCTATGGCAGCCCACTGCAGCAGGGCCTGCAGCCTACACCGTCGCCGGGGCTTGCACAGCCCAGCTCCAGGTGGAGCTGTTGTTAGCTGTAGAGGGCAGTGTCAGTGGGATCCGAACCGGGGCCGCTGGCATCCCCAAGCCAGCTCCTAACCAATGCGCCACTCGGCCGGCCCTTGAAAAATTGTATAACTTCCACAGCTGGAAATTTTTCTAAAAGGAACCGTTTCTTTGGCCCTCGCTGGCAGAAGACTGGTCCTGGGGCCGCGGCCTGAGCTGCCGGCAGCGCAGCGGGGCAGCAGTGCCCGCACACCTTGTTCCGAGTCCTGCCAGCTGGCGCATTTCTACACCAGGTCGGGGAGAAGGATGGCGCCCCCTGAAAGGGTTCACACGAGCCACCGACGCAGGCAGGAAGGTGGAGGGGCCGGTTCCAGGAGTCAGGGAAGCTCACGTGGCAGCAGCCAGGCTGCTGTCTGTCTGGGGTCCTCGCAGAAACAGACCCCCGAGTTAACCCCAAATGCAGCAGATGCAGAGGAGCCTGCCCAGGCTTCCGTGGGAGCTCGTCCGCAGCTAGTGACAGGTAACTGCACACTGAGAAGTGTTTTCTTCTCTCCATCTAATGCTTAAACCATCAAATGTATTTGGGGGACTATATCTGAGGCCCTTGTGCCAGTTGTGCACCCAGAGCCCGCTGCCCAGGTCTCTCACTTGAGAAGGTGGACCTGGCTGGATGATGGGTAACACGCTGAACTTCCAAAGTGTCTGCCTGAGGCCCCCACCTCCTCATGGCCGCAGTATCGCCGTTTCACACCCAGGGGAACTGAGGCAGGAGTCGCAGACGACGGCCCCCAGGAGTGCTGTTTTCTGAGTGAGCTCACAACTCAACTGGGCAGCAGCGCTGTCCCGCGGCTGTAAACAGAGCTGACTCCTGAGACTGGGGCAGGAGGGACTGGCTGGCAACCTGAGCCCGGCTGTGCCTCTAGGTCAGGGTGTGGACGTGACATCGGAGGCAGGGCCAGTGGACAGCCCATGGCTCCTCAGAGGAGCCAGAAATCCATCCCTGGTCAGGCAGCCGTCTGGCTTGTCCAGGGCTGATCTCCTCTGGGGGCGGCGGGGAGACATCCCCAAAGGAAACGTGGGTTTCTGTGGCCCGGCGGGCGGCAGGGGCCAGTCCTGGTGCGGTTTCTCAGAGCGTAACTAGGGAGTGGTAGAAGGACCAGAGAAGGCACACTCCTGCTCTGGCCGCTTTCCCACAGTCCTGGACCCAAGCCGGCTAGGGGTATTTGACCCCAGTTTTGGGGGGCATCAGGAGGCAGCCTCTCAAGGCTCTTCCTGTAGATGAGATGCTTCCGCTGCAGGTAAAATCCACCTGCCTGGGGGCTTTAACCTGTTCCAAGGAAAAGGGCAGCTTGAAAGGAGTGACCCACGAGTCAGACGAGTGAGAATGCAGGCTGCTGCTCTGGGTGGGCCAGGGAGGCGGCTCCAGGGCGAGGCCACCAGCTGTGAGACCGCCTAGACTGGGCCTTGGGATGGCTGGAGGAGAAAGTGAAAGCCCACGGGGCCTGGGAAGCAGGTGAGTTTCCAGGAAAAGCTACACTGGGGATCTTGAGCCAGGACTTAAGGAGACTGGGGTGCTGAGGAGAAAAGCAGCTGTCATTATAGCAGCCATTATTTAAGGTTTTATTATTTTTTCATTTCACCACCAATACAGATGTGGTGTAGAAGAAAATTTGAAAAAATTAGTATAGAGAGGGGAAAACCTAATACTACTTTAAAACATAGCTATAGTGACTGACCCATAAAAATGACCACCTAGTTTAGAGAATTGTCTGACAGGCTTCCTCTCAAACACAGTGGAGCTCCACATGTTTTCTTCATGACCTGCCTTTTCCACTGTGTTCTTCATGTTCCTTGGTGGCTGCAGGTGCACGTGCCCACATGCTGTCTCGGGTCCTCACTGTGAACAGAGCTCTAGGAACATCCCTGAGCCTCGCCTCTGCCCTCCTAGTTCCTTAAAACACATCCCTGGGCGTGGAACTGCAGGGCCAAAGGGAAGGCGTGTGTTGGCCACGTCTGTTCCAGGACGGTTGTGAGCAGAGGGAATACTGCTGGGGCTGTGCCTGGGCGTGGGCACCATGATGCCATTGAATTAAACACTGTTACACTGAACTTCCAGGGTCGCTGGCAGAGTGACAGCATATGTGCGACTCGCCCAGTCTCAGGAGCCTTGCTTGGCACAACACGCAGTTGCAGTGGCCTCTCCGAGCCCAAGATGGTGGAGCAGAAGCCAACAAAAATGCCTTTCCTGCACCAAGGGCCCAGCCCACTGCAGAGGCCCCTGGACTCCAACAGGGCAGCTGTGGGGGAGCAGCCCACGCCAACGCACTGGGGGTGCAGGGGCTCAGTGCCACGCAGGGTGAGGCCACCACCTGCGGGCCCACGGCTGGGCTAACAGTTACTTTGTGGACACAACTGGGTGTGAGTCGGGTGATACCCAAAGCACAGAGGTTTAGACGAGGGCAGACTGTGAATATGATTTTTCATTTGAAAGGTGCCCATGGATCACTGTAATTTGAGGAAAACGGGTCTGGGGATCTCCAGTTGAGTCTTTGTGGAGGAACTCCTCAGGAATTCCCAGGCGGCCAGCGGGGAGGGGTGGGAGGGTGAGGTGGGGGGGTAGTGGGGGGGTGGAGTGGGGGGGTGTTCCAAGCCCACAGCCTGTCCCCTGAAGCTTGGTCCTTCCACTGTTCAGCCCATCGGCGAAATCCTTTCCCACTAAACTGTGGGGAATGTGGGGCCCTGGCGCTGGCCAACTGCCATCCTGAATCAGCTCCCAGGACAATGGCAGTTCTGCTGGGGCAGAAGTGTGCTGTGGCCCCTCACAGAGGTGGCCCCATTAGACACCTGCCCTCTTCACATAGCTGCTGGTGCACTGGGCAGTTGGAATGGGCGTGGGGGACCAACCGAGTCTGTAGAGTGCCAGCAGGGACACAGTCATACCAGACCTTGCCTAAAAGGCTGAGAAAATACTATTATCCACATGTGTGCTGTCACTTTAACATAAAAAATAAAAACAGGGCCGACCGAGTGGCGCAGTGGCTAAGCGCTGGCTTGGGAAGCCAGCGGCCCCGGTTCAGGTCCCACATATGAGGGCCAGTGACACAGCCCTCAAAAAAAAAAATTTCCCTGAAACCACGCCTCATTCTGTGTTATCTACTATTCTGTTATATAAATGCTATTATTTAAACAAAACAACCATAGGACTAGCTAACTGTATGATGACTAGTAATGAATAGAACTCATGAGGAAAAAAAATAACAATATTTATATAATGTTTCTCTTCCAATACAGCAAACTTAACAGTGATCTTTTTTTTTTTTTTTTGAGGGCAGTGTCACTGGCCCTCACATGTGGGACCCGAACCGGGGCCGCTGGCTTTCTAAGCCAGCGCTTAAGCACCGCACCACTCAGCTGTCCCCCAATACAGCAAACTTAAAAAGGAATAAATGGAGCTGTCGCTTTAAAATGGAGCAGTTTGGATGTTCAGACAGAGCAAAGTAACCCTAGGACAGGGCCGAGGGCAGCACTGCATGCCCATTTGCAACGACACAAGAAAGCAGACATGATGATTATGGAGGGCTGCCCAGCTGGAAATTAAGGACATTGTTTAGAATCAGTGTCACTGTTACGTAGTCTGCACCAACACAATGGTTCCCCTTCCCCGCCTCATCAGCACCGGTCGCCTTTGTCTCCCACTCAGTCTGCTGGCCACCAGCGGCTCCCCAGGGCCCAGCACAGGGCCTGGCCGGCACCAGGTGCTCAGCAGATGGCAGAGAGTGAGTGAGCTCAGGACCTAACAGTGCCTGGACACCCACCATCCGAAACGTCACGTCAGGAAGTATTTTTTTAATAAAAATCTACTAAAAAGCTGTCTATCAGCTTTTGTCCCAACAAGCGTCAGGCTCGCTCCTCAGCCTGGTCCCCGGCGAGAGTTGCTGCAGGGGCCGGCACAGCTGCTCCATTTCCACCAGTTACTCTCTCCTGGCAGAGAAATCTGCCGAGGATTATATAAAATGGCTTCTTAAAGCTTTCGGTAGCTCTTCATCAGCCTTTCATGCCACCTACAGAAACCTGTCGTAGGACGAGCACCGCGATAAACAGAGGAACCTGCAGTGTAGCCCAAGTCTGGCAGAGCGGGCTGCTGCCAGGCCGGTGCAGCCCCTGGCTGTGAACCTGATTGTGTGACGTGTTCTTCCTCATGGGCTTCAAGTTCCTTGGTGATTCCATGGACTCCCCTAGGGAAGGTGGGGAGGGTTCCCTGGGCCGTGGCACAGAGAACACAACTGGTCCCGGTGGCCAAGCGATGTCACTGTGGACTGTCCTAGCTCTTCCCAAGCTCAGATCACCATCTTCGGCAGACACGGCCCGGGATCCACGGCAGCTCCCTAGTCCAGGTATCAGGCAGGCCTCAGCAGTTACTTCACCTGGGAAGGTGCCCAGGAAGCTACTGGCACCAAGCTGGATGGCCGAGGTGGTTTACTGTTTGTTTTTATCTTCACGTGCCCGCAATTTCTGGAGCACTGCCCATGTGGCCTGGCTCTGTGCCCTCAACAGCTCTCACAAAGGCGACACTGAGGCTGACAGGAGTTGCCCGCTCTGCTAGTAAGTGGCAAACGCTCGAAAACCCAGATCAGTGTGACACTACAGTGAGGCTTCAGCTGTTGTGCAAATTGCCACTCAACCAGTTTTTAGAAAACATGAGTGTTAAAAACTTTAAAACTCATAGATCACTTTTTAATCCCATCACCAACAGGTAACTTTTATAAACATTTTTATGCCTATTCTGTCACTTTTCTATGGACACGTGTATTTATATACATGTGGATACTATTGGGTTGTCGGAAAAGTCATGACATATTTTCTGGTTTTCAAATGTGTCATGACTTTTCCGACAACCCAATATATAAGCTATTTTGTGTCTGCAGAACAGCACTGCGTTCTCTCCTGTCCACCACACCTAAAGCCACACGGAAATGCTGAGTGGAGGAGAACAAAGAACGTAGGTGGGGAAGGGGAGGGCAGGCATCAGGAGATGAGAGTCCCACAAATTCGGGGAAGCAGGAAAGCAGGAGATGTGGGTGCAGGAAGAAGCACCCCAGAATAGGCACAGAGGCAGGCGCGGGGGCAGGGCTGGTACGCAGGGATTAACTAAAGCTGGGGCTGGAACAACTGCTCCCTCCCACACCGAGGCCCCAGAGCAACTGGCAGCTGGCTTGACTCCCTTGTCCAAAGCCAGCCATCTCTCCTCCAAAAAAGTGGAGCAGAGGGCCTGGAGCGCTGTCAGAGTGGGCTGGGCTTTCAGAGAAATCCCCTCCTCAGCCTGGCATCTGGGAAGGTCTTCAACGGCCCCTCCCTTTCCAGGCCTGACCAAACGAATCTGGACCCTGGGACAGGAAGCTCCTGTCAACTTTTCCACTGAGGAGAGGGGCCTATCAAGGAAACGGAGGTCCATGGAATAATCCAGTAAGTTCCGGCCACACCTCGTGAGGGGACAGGCTCAGTGCACACAGAAGGAACTCTCGTATAATACATCTTGGTGGGAAAGTCAGGTGGTACAGCTGCTCTGGGAAGCTCACCAGCCATCTGTGATACAGGTAAATGTGTAGGTAGCATGTAATGCACCATCCCACTCTCAGGTATGTGCCCAGGCAAAAAGGAAATGTGTGTCCCCCAGTGTTTACAGCAGCTTTATGCAAAACTGAACTGGAGGGCCAGCCGAATGGCATGATGGTTAAGCGCTGGCTTGGGAAGCCAGCGGCCCCGGTTCAGATCCCACACATGAAGGCCAGTGACACTGCCCTCCAAAAACAAACAAACAAACAAACAAACTGAACTGGAAAAACGCGAATGCCTTTCCTGACCAGCGTGTGAAATGTGCATGTCTACATGATGGAACGAACATGCCTCAGCTACAGAAATGGACGGACCATGGTGCAGGCAAGGACGCAGGTGCATCTCACGACAGCAAGGCGGCTGTGACCTGCATGACAGAGAGCAGAGCAGTGGGGCCCGGGGCCCGGGAGTGGGAAGGAGCCCCAGAAAGCTTTTTGGGGGATGGAAATGCTCTCTATCCTGACTATGGTGGCAAGTACACAACTGTATGTATTTGTCAAAACTCATCAAAATATACACTTAAAATAGGATCATTTCATTGTATGTAAGTTAAATCTCAAGAAAGTTCATTTAAAGAAAAAGAGACTTTAAAAAGTAAATGGTGGGGGCTGGCCGAGTGGCGCATTGGTTAAACGCTGCTTTTGGGATGCCAGCGGCCCCGGTTCGGATCCCACATGAGGGCCAGTGACACTGCCCTCTACAGCTAACAACAGCTCCACCTGGAGCTGGGCTGTGCGAGCCCTGGTGATGGTGTGGGCTGCAGCCCCTGCTGCAGTGGGCTGCCATAGGCTGCAGTGAGTGGCCCGCAGCAAGCGTGAGCGGCTGGCAGCCAAGCGTGAGCTGCCAATAGCCGCGGTGAGCGACCATCCAGAGGCCAGCGACCGATCTGCCTCATCCGGGAAGAGCGCAATGACGATACCAACAGTGAAGCAACATCCTCCGCAACTAAACTGAAGAACAAGAAGACGGCAACTTGTCTGTTCCCCTTCCCCGATTCCCCAACGCTGTTCCCCTCCACCAATTCCCCAATAAAATCTGCCGAGTGGCGCATTGGTTAAGCGCTGGTTTTGGGATGCCAGCGGCCCCGGTTCGGATCCCACATGAGGGCCAGTGACACTGCCCTCTACAGCTAACAACAGCTCCACCTGGAGCTGGGCTGTGCGAGCCCCGGTGATGGTGTGGGCTGCAGCCCCTGCTGCAGTGGGCTGCCATAGGCTACAGTGAGTGGCCCGCAGCCAGCGTGAGCGGCTGGCAGCCAAGCGTGAGCTGCCAATAGCCGCAGTGAGCGACATCCAGAGGCCAGCGACGGATCTGCCTCATCCGGGTAGAGCGCAATGACGATACCAACAGTGAAGCAACATCCTCCGCAACTAAACTGAAGAACAAGAAGACGGCAACTTGTCTGTTCCCCTTCCCCGATTCCCCAACGCTGTTCCCCTCCACCAATTCCCCAATAAAATCTTTAAAAAAAAAAAAAAAAAAAAAAAAAAAATCTTTAAAAAAAAAAAAAAAAAAAGTAAATGGTGGGGCCGGCCGAGTGGCTCAGTTGGTTAAGAGCTCGCTCAAGAGTGTGAGCTGAGCTCTGAGCAACGGTGGTTCGATGCCCAGCCTAAGCTGAGCTGAAAAAAAAAAAAAAGTAAATGGTGGAAATAAAAAGGTCAATAGAAAGGTTAGAGGGTAAAGTCAAATAACTATCTCAGGACATAGAAAAAAAATGCAAAAAGCACAAAGGAGGAAGAGAAGACAGGTGAGGGACAGTTTGGGCAGCGGAGGACCAGCCCACGATGCTGACATCATGGGAGTCTCAGAAAGAAGAGAGGGATACAGAGAGAACATGCTTAAAAACCACCACCGCCACCACCACCAAAAATATGAAAGGAGGTGAAAGACCCCTCAAGCTCAGAACAGGGTGCATGAAAAAAAAAAACCCATCTAGACTGGTTCTTGTGAAATTTTGGAACATTAGGGATAAAGAGAAGATTTAAGTGTTTGGAGATAAAACTTGTGACTCCTACAAAGCAATGACCATTAAATGTCAACAGCAAGATGACAATAGAACTGTGCCTTTGACATAGGAGGGAAAACGTGGGCTCCGCACATCTATGCCAAAGCAAAGCAAAGGCCTTTCAGACATGGAAAGACATGAGTTTATGAGGAGGTGGGTGCCAGGCACTTGAGCAGGTGAGGAAAGACACCAAGACCCATGACAGCATGTGACAGGGAGCAATGGACCAGGCAGGGGCGGCCGCAGTACCAGGGAGCAGCAGGCCTAGACGCAGAGGCCGGAGGGCTCTGAGACAGACAGCTCCGGGGACAAAGGAGGGCACGCTGGGCAAGACGTGGCACGAGAGGCTGGGTCAACATGAGGATACGGTGAAGGCACCACATGAGAAAAAATAAGGACAAACCGAATACGTGAAATGAAAAGCTGTACCTGAAAGCCATGATCCAAATATAAAGCAAACCAAACCGGCTTTATTTCGAGCAGTTCATGGGATATAATCATTTCCTTGAAGCACATTGAGCACAGAGAGGGAAATGCTAGTCTAACAGGCTGTTCAAGAAATAAAACACAGACCACCCCATAATCAGAAAATACTGCCAGTGGGTCTAGCCTTTGGAATCAATCGACACACAAAGCAGGGAAAAAATAAGTATTTTCAATCTGTTCTGTCTGTAAATAGCGACTTCCATGCTGTCCAAGCAAACGTCGAGGTGCCAGACGTGGGGGGGCGGGGGCCGGGCCGGTCCCTGCTGCGGCGGGGAGGGGACGCCGCCCGCGCTGGCGGGCACGCTGCGGAGCGGCCTGTGACTTACTGCTGTGCGGTCCTGGCGGCACCCACGGGACGCGCCGGACCGCACCGAGGCGGGGGTGCGGGGCCGCGCGCGGCAGGCTGCCTGGCCGGGCGCCCCGCTCGGCGTCGGGCCCGCGCGCCGGGGGCTCAGCGGGCGGCGGCCTGGCCGCACCCGCCGCCCCGCCCGGGACCCGGGGGCCCGCCCGCGTGCTGCAGGAACGGCGCGCTCCCTGCCCCGCGCCGGCCCCGGGGCGCTCTCCCCGGACGGCCCCGAGGCCGCGCTCCGGCCGCAGCGCTGCACGGGCGTCTCCAGCGCGGGGCTGGCGCGGCGCGATGACGTGGGCGCCCCAGCCCCGCCTCCGGGCGCGTCCGCCGGGGCGTCCCGCGCGGGGGGGCTCGCGCGGCGCCGGCTCTGGCCCCCAGGCGCCCGGGCCGCAGCCGGCGCTCCGGGGAGAAGCCCGGGCTTGGCGTCCGCGGGCGTGGCGGCCCCGGGCCCGGGAGGCGCGGGGCTGGGCCTCAGGGCGGCGCCCGGCCCCTGGGGACCGGGTGGGGCAGGCGGCGCCGCGGCGCCGCTCCGACGCCCGCCCGGGCCGCCCCCTGATTGGCCGAGCCCGGGTCACGTGGCCGAGCCTGGACGCCCGGGGCCGCCCCCTGATTGGCCGAGCCCGGGTCACGTGGCCGAGCCTGGCCGGAAGGGCGGCTGGGGAGCGAGGGCGGGTCCTGCGCGTCCCTGAGGCGCGACTCCCGCGGGGGCGCGCGGCTTCGGCCCTGGAGGCGGGTCGCGGGGCGGGGCTCCCGGGCCGCCCCAGGCCCGCGCCGGCTCTCCGCGTGGCCGCGGGGGGCCTGTGTCTGCCACGCGCGGCGAGGCCACGGGGGCGCCAGGGGCCCGGACCCCCGCACCCGCGCGGGGCCTGGGGAGCCGGCTGCGCCGCGCGGAAGGGGCCGCGGTCTCCCCGCGGAGCCCGGCCCCGGGGCGCCTCGGCCGCGCCGCGCAGCGATGGGGGCGGGGCGCCAGCCGGGCGTTGTGCCGCCGCCGCCACGGCCACTGCTCAAGGCGACGCGGCGTCCCCGGGGGGTTCCCAGCGGCCCGCCCGCCGGCCGCAGCCGCTTAGGGAGGCCCGCAATAACGGCCCCGACGCCGGCTCGCAGCCCAGACGGCCGCCATGCCCGGGCTCTGCAGCGGGCCCAGTTCCCCGGGTGCGCTTAAAAGGCCATTGCTCTCCCGCACTGTGCGCTTCCGTCGTTGCCCCCTCTCTCCTCCCTGAGTCTTAGCTGAAACGTCCACATGGGGAAGAATGGAGCTGGACAGAAATAAAGTACAGGGTGAGACCGCCAGCGCCGTGCCAGCAAGAGAACACCTCGATGTGACTTAGAGAGTCTTCGTCTGCAGTTACCGTTTGTTGTCAGCCAACAACGGTACTGCCTTGTCTCTTCAAGTTACACGTTCCAACACATTAAGAAACCGCTGGGTAGACGCCTTGGAACAAATGAGCAAGTGCGTTCGTCCTTGGCACAGGTTCCAGGCTTCACAGCCCTGGGGTACATGGCCAAGGACATGCCTAAGTCAGAGCAGAGAGGCTGTGGGGTTTAGCAGGCTGCAGCCTCCCTTCTGAGACACCAGTAGGTGCCTACAACAGCACCGCCTGTAGCCTCTTAAAATGCTTTTAAAATTATAAATGACTCAAAGTCTGGAAAACAGAAAAGTGCTGTCCACGGCCCACCACACCAAATAACATACAGTAATTGCTTCTCTTAAGTCTAACGTCACACAGGCAATTTGTTCTTTTATGGGTTGTGCTTTTGGTGCTGTATCTAAGAAATCTTTGCTTAATCCAAAGTTTCACTTCCTGCATTTTAAGGTCAGAAAGTTATTTTCGTAAAGAACTCATCTATTTGCCCTTGCCTACACTGTGGATCAAAGGCCAGTTTTACACTTCCTTTTAAAATCTCCTTTCTGTGACCTAAGTAAAAATATGAGATCCCTCTGGGGTGAGTTGGTTGGTTTAAGATAAAACACTCTCAACAAAATGGGTATAGAAGGAACATATCTCAACCAAATAATGTCTATATATGACAAACCCACAGCTAACATCATACTCAATGGTGAAAAGCTGAAGCTTTCCCTCTAAGATCAGGGACAGGACAAGGATGGCCAGTCACCACTGTTATTCAACACTGTACTGAAGTCCTAGCCGGAGAAATCAGACAAGAAATAAAAGGCATCCAAATTGGAAAGGAAGAAGTACAACTGTCACTATCTGCAGATGACATGATTGATACTATATATAGAAAATCCTAAAGACTCCACCAAAAAACTATTAGAACTAATACATGAATTCAGTAAAGTTGTAGGATACAGAATCAATATAAAGAAATCTGTTGTGTAACTATGCACACATAACAATCAGAAGGGGAAATTAAGAGAACAGTCCCACTTACAGTTGCCTCAAAAAGCTTAAAACACCTAGGAGTAATTTTATCCAAGGAGGTGAAAGACGTGTCCTTGGAAAACTATAAGACACTGAAAAAAGAAACTGAAGAAGATACAAATAAATGGAAGGACGAACCTTGCTCATGGGTTGGAAGGATTCATATTGTTAAAATGCTAATACTCCCTAAAATAATATACAGATTCAATGCAATTCTGATGAAAACACCAAAGGCATTCTTCTCAGAACTAGAACAACTAATCCTAAAATTTATATGGAACCTCCAAAGAACCCAAATAACCACAGCAATCTTGAGAAAGAACAAAGCTGGGGGTATCACACTCCCTGGCTTCAAACTATACTACAAAGCTACAATAATCAACACTATGGTATTGGCATAAAGGCAGACACAAGGATCAATTGGAGAGAGAGAGAGACAAATACTTGTTTATACGGTCAATTAATTTATGACCACTTTCTTACACCATATACAAAAATAACTCAAAATGAATTAAAGACCTAACATAGGCAGTGAACTTTTGACATTGCTCTTAGCAATATCATTTTGGATATGTCTCCTCAGGCAAGGACAACAAAATAAAAAAATCAAACTACCCCAAACTAAAAAGTTTTTGCACAGCAAAGGGAAACCATCAACAAAACAAAAAGACAACCCACTGAATGGGAGAAGATATTCACAAATGATACATCCAATCAGGAGTTAATATCCAAAATATATAAAGAACTCATACAACTTAGCTAAATATTTATACAACTAAAAGAACAAACAATCGATTAAAAAATGGGCAGAGGACCTGAATAGACATTTCTTCAATGAGGACATACAGATGGCCAACAGGTACATGAAAAGATGCTCAACATCACTCATCATCAGGGAAATGCAAATCAAAACCACAGTGAGATACCACGTCACTCCTGTTAGAATGACCATCATCAATAAATCAACAAACAACAAGTGTTGGCGAGGATGTGGAGAAAAGGGAGCCCTCGTGCACTGCTGGTGGGACTGCAAATTAGTGCAGCCAATATGGAAAACAGGATGGAGGTTCCTCAAAGAATTAAAACTAGAGCTAACTTATGACCCAGCAATTCCACTCCTGGGTATTGATCTGAAGAGACCCAAAACACTAATTCAAAAAGAATGCACCCCTATGTTCACTGCAACATTATTTACAATAGTCAAGACATGGAAGCAACCTGGATGTCCGTCCATCAATAGACAACTGGATAAAGAGGAGGTGGTACATTTATACAATGGAGTATTACTTGGCCATAAAAAAGAATGGAATCTTGGGCTGGCTGAGTGGCGCGGTGGTTAAGAGCTGGCTTGGGAAGCCAGCGGCCCCGGTTCGGGTCCCACATGTGAGGGCGAGTGACACTGCCCTCAAAAAAAAAAAAAAGGAATCTTGCCATTTGTGACAACATGGATAGACCTAGAGGGTATCATGCTAAATGGAATAAGTCAGACTGAGTAATAAGTAAATACTGCATGATATCACTTGTATGTAGAATGTAAAAACAAAACAAAATAAAGGAATCGGCAAAACAGAAACAACCCGTGGATACAGAGAAACAGCTGATGGTTGTGAAAATGGAGGGGGTGGGGGATGGGAATAAAAAGAAAAAAGATTCTGTCTTGAAAAGAACCCCATTAAATTCCCTTTCCTCATAAAGTTTGTATTCCAGTGAGATGAGAAGGCTCATAAGCAATAAGCAGGATACATGAAAAAACGTACGGTATATTAGAAAGGGAAGAGGGCTGCAGAGGAGGCACTAAGGACAAGGGGTTCTGAGTCCCGGGGGTGCATGCAGCGCTAACAGAGATGCTCAGTGAGGACCCCGTAGGAAGCTGGCCTGTGGGAACGGGAGAAGGCGCCATGTGGGTACAGGGGATGGAAAGCACAGCCCAACAGAAAAAAACGTGCCAAGTGAAAGAAGACAAAGAGTATATATTGTAGAAATCCGTGCACAGGTCATTCTAAAAAATGCAACCTTGGGAGGGGCTAAAGCAGACCAGAGCTGCCTGGAGATGGGGTGTCGGATGGGAGCTGGTGGGGGGCAGGGGTGGGGGGATGGGGACAGCACTGCATCTGGCAGGAGAGAACCTGGCAGTGAGGGGGAGGCTTACACCTTGGCCATGGTTGTGGTTTCCCGGTGCAAACATGTCCAAATACCTCAAACTGCCCACTTTCAATGTGTGCAGTTAACTGCAGATCAAGTATAACTCAACAAAGCAGTTAAAACAGCAATAAATCAATCCGAGACTGCAAACAAGGTCCAGTGTGGCCACGTTTCTGCTCCCTGGCGGCGGCCAGGCAATGGGTGCCGCCCACACACTTCAGGTGTCACAGCCTCAAACTGCACCACCTGGGTCGACAGCAGGTGAGCCTGCGAGTCCAGCAGAGTGTTTGTGGCAGAGACTGTCTGTCCACAAAGCCCCCGGAATACCACGTGCCCTTTACAGAAGGGTATTGATTGCCCAGACCTCAACTAGTGGATGAAACAACCTCAAAGTCTTAATGCTAAGTGAAAAAAGCCAGACACGGGACTCTCAGATGATTCCATTTCTATGAAAAATCTGGGACCCACAACACTTTGGAGACAGGACAGGTGACTGGTTGGCCAGGGCCGTGGCTGAGGGTGCAGCCTGACTGCAAAGGGCTGAGGGACCGCTGTGGGGTGTGTGTGGGGTGGCTGGTGTACAGCTGTGGGGTGTGTGTGTGGGGTGGCTGGTGCACAGCTGTGGGGTGGCTGGTGCACAGCTGTGGGGTGGCAGGCGTCCCGCTGTGGGGTGTGAGGCGTGGTGGGCGTCCCATGTGTGGGGAGGTGTAAGGTGGCTGGTGCACCGCTGTGGGGTGGCGGGCGCCCCGCTGTGGGGGCGGTGTGGCGTGGCGGGCGCCTGCTCTGTAAACATGCCGACCCTCAGCAGAGTGCACACAGGGCACGGGTGACTGTCAGGCGTGTAAATCACCACTCAGCAATGCTGGCGGCTGCAGGGACTGCGTTTTAGATCCCTCTTCTCCGCCACCTGGAGGTGAGAGCCACAGAAATATTTGTTAATGGAACTAACAACTTACCAGACCTTAAACACACTTGGTGGCGAAGTCCCCGCAGCTGGAGCGTCGGCCTTTCTCCGAATCGCAGACCTGCCAACGCTGTCAGGGGCTGCGGCTCCCTGCGCGGCCGCCTCCGCAGCCGCCCTTAGACCCAGGGAAGCGGAACCCCACGCGTGTCTCTATGGCGACCGGCTGGCGGCTGTAGGGGTAAGTGGCGTGCCCTCAACCCAGCTCCGCCATTTACTGTCAGTTCCTAACGGCTGACCCTCCTGGCGAGACGTGACAATGTGGGGCTCAGGGCAGCCAGCCCACCCTTTAGCGGTGTCACAATCCCCGGCGGCCGACCCCAGACCCCTCCTGGTCCGATTCGGTAGGTAGCTCCAGGCCACGGCCTGATAACTGACGGGCGTTTCGAACAGGTGTCCAGGGGATGCGAGGGAAGGACAGGCAGAGGGCGCAGGGAGCAAAGGGCAATTTGGGGACTGATACCTGCGCAGGACCGTACCTGAGGAGTGCCCTGTCAATCACAGAATCTGGGCTCAGAGAGCAGTCCCCACTCAGAGGCCTCCAAGGGGACGCCCCCGCGCCGCCTGGGCCCAGCCCCCCCCCAGGTGAGCCCCAGGTAGGGAGCCTCGCTGCTGCCCTTGTGACCTTCTGTGTGGGCTTGTGCCATGTGGTGCGCAGAGAGGCCACTGCAACCAGCTGTGGGGGACCCTCAGTATGGACACCCAGGGATCTGAGGCTGGGTTCTCCGTGAGATTAAATCTAAGGAGAAAAAGAGCAGTTTCTAAAAATGGCAATTAAGGGCCGGCCGAGTGGCGCGATGGTTAAGCGCTGGCTTGGGACGCCAGCGGCCCCGGTTCGGGTCTCAGTGACTCTGCCCTCAAAAAAACAAAAACAAATAAAAATGGCAATTAATTAGCAACTCATAAAGACAGGCATACAAAAAAATTGTAATAAATATTTTTAATTAAATTTCAAACACCAAAGCATAAATGTTAATATTTGATTGCTGGAAAATACACACAGCATTTCCCCCTTGTGTTAGCATATGTATTTGGCTTCTGGAAATAATAACCACTTAAAATGAAATCTTTTAGGCACTTGGGTGTAGAAAGTGCTAGTGAATAAAATACAATTTTTCTTTACTGCTACTTACAAGAGAGCAATCCAAATTGTATCTTATTAAATATTCTATTTCAACACTGAAATAGAAGCATTACTGACCTAAAAAACAAACAAACTGTGACCGAATATATCCACATAACATTTTAAGTTCCAGTACATTTTAAATGGGAAAAATTTCACTGATGATAGTTCTTAAGATTTCAAATTCCTTGTAGTCTGTTCACTGAGACATTGTCAGTAGTCAGAATCTAAAGAAAGAATGGAATTTCTTTTTAATCCCTTTGGCTTTAAAAAAAAATGGTTGGGAACGTTCTTGGTGGACACTTCAGCCAGAAAGAACGGACAATCCACGAACCTCGCAGTGACCTTAAGAAGAGAGCACTCAAGAGCTGACATGGTTGCCAGTATACACAGCTGACAGTTTTAATTTCCAATTAGCTGTAGATCTTTGGTGGACCTCTCAAGGAACTGTATAAAAAGACATAAAAACATAGAGTCACTCAGTAAATGTTACTTCATAAACTGCTGAGTGAAAAACTTCCCAGGAGAAAACCAGACACTTTCTTAGGAAATACATTCTTCTTGCTGTCAGTTGTCTCATGAGGGTCCCAGGCTGCTGACAAGAAGGTGCCCTGCTAGGAGGTTCAAAGGCCACAAATCCTCGGGGAATTTGGGGGTGGGGGGTAGGGTGAGGATGAGGTCTGCCATTTGCGCCCAGCTCGGCTGCAGCCCTGCAGGGTCCGGTCACTGCGCAGACGCCCTGGTCTGTACATGCTGCAGGAGCTGCTCACAGTAGGCAGGAGAGCGATGCTTGTGCATGATGGCCTCTGTCTCTGTCACCAGCAGGTCAGGGAACAGGACACTACCTGCTTTGAGGACCTCTGTAAAACAGTAAACACCCTTCAGATGCCGGAAATAAGTATTAAACCAATATGAGGTATCGTCACCAGACGGCCTGGTCCTGGTATAAAAGCAGACACACGGATCAATGGAACAGACTAGAGAGCCCAGAAATGAACCCACGCCTATGGGATCACTTAACCTATGACAGACAATGGGGTAAAGACAGTCTATTCAATAAATGGTGCTGGGAAAACCAGACAGACACACACAAGAAAAATCAGACCACGTTCTTACACCATATACAAGAATTAACTCCAAATGGATTAAAGACTTAAATGTAAGACCCAAAACCATAAAACTAGAAAAAAAACATAGGCAGCAAACGACATCACTGTTAGCAATATCGTTCTGGATATGTTTCCTTGGGCAAGGGCAACAAACAAACAGACAAAAACAAAGTGGACTACCTCAAACTAAAACCATCAACAAAACAAAAATACAACCTATTGAATGGGAGAAGATATTCACAAATGATACATCCAATAAGGGGTTAATGCCCAAAATACATAAAAAACTCACATAACACACACACACACAAAACCCCACAAAAAACCAGTCTGATTAAAAAATGGGCAGTATATTAGCCAATGTCACCCCAATACATTTAATTTTTTTAAAATGGGCAGAGGACTTGAACAGATAATTCTCCAAAGAGGACACAGATGGCCAACAGACATCTGAAAAGATGCTCAACATCACTAATCAGCAGAGAAATGCACATTAAAACCACAATAAGATGTTGCCTCACACCTGTCAGAATGGCCGTCATTAATAAATCGACAACTATCAGTGAGGATGTGGAGATAGGGAACCCCCTTGCATCGCAGGTGGGATCGGTGCAGCCACTATGGAAAACAGTATGGAGGTTCCTCAAAAATTAAACATAGGGCTGGCGGAGTGGCGCAGTGGTTAGGCGCTGGCTTGGGAGGCCAGCGGCCCCAGTTTGGGTCCCGCATATGAGGGCCAGTGACACTGCCCTCAAAATTAAACATAGAGCTACCTTATGACCCAGCAACTCCACTGTTGAGAATTTATCCGAGGAAATCCAAAACACTAATTCAAAAAGATACCTGCACCCCTATGTTCACTGCAGCATTATTCACAATAGTCAAGATATGGGAGCAACCAGGGTGTCCATCCGGTTGGACGACTGGATGAAGAGGAGGAGGGACTTTTATACAATGGAGTATTACTCGGCCATAAGAAGAATGAAATCTTGACATCTGCAACAGCATGGATGGACCTAGAGGGTATTGTGCTCAGTGAAATAGGTCAGAGAAAGACGAATACAATACCATATGATCTCACTTATCTGTGGAACATAAAGAACAGAATAAACGAACAAACAAAACAGAGCCAGACTCATAGATGGAAAACAAACTGATGATTGCCAGCTGGATGGGGGGTTGGGAGGCAGGGGGAGAAAGGGGAGGGACTAGAAGGCACAACTGGCAGTTACAAAACCGTCACGGGATGAACGTACAGCTTAAGGAAGCTAGTCAGTGATACTGTACTAACTAAGCATGGAGACCATGTTTAACGTCACTCTAGACGTTACATAAATGTCTAACCACTGAGCTGTACACCTGGGACTGATATAACATTGAATGTCAGCTGGGACTGAAAAACTAAAAAGCAGCACCCTCTGGGACTGCTGCCGCATTGGGCTTGGCCTACTATCTGTTTCCTGTTTGTCCCTGTTTCTGTCTCCTTTTCCTTTTTTCTCGACTTCTAGGTTATTTGAATATTTTTAGAATTCCACTCTAATTAACATTTGCTTGCTGGCATTTTCCTTCTACTTTGCATCACACTCTCAGTGGCATCTCCAGGGCTTTCTGCCCGACCTGTAAATGCTGTGTGGAAGCGGGGCTCGGGACATCAGGAGGCAGGGACACGGAGTCGCTAGAGGGGGTGCGGGGCTGTGAGGCTGGGCTGGTGCCGCGCTACAAGCAGCACATTTACTCGAAAGCATGACCAAGTGACAAACGACTGGCCATCCAGACTGGGAATCGGCCAAACATGTTTTCGAAAATGAGTGAAGTGACAGTATTTGTGAACAGTGATAACACTTAACCTTTTAAGCAGAAATTACAACCACAGAAACCTTGTTTCTGCCACCATAAGCCTGCCAGCTTCCCAAAGCTTTCCTTCCCAAGACTTTTCTAAGCTCGCTGCTAACAAATATGACACGTCAACACTCAGAAGAGATGCACAATTCAATGGTGACACTTTCCGACTTCCCAAAGCACACATGGAAGTGACAGTGGCTTCAGAGACTGCCCTCCCGGTAGGCGGCCGGGGCCAGGTTCGGAGAGCCCCCTCCTCCGAAATGGCCAGGAAATGCCTCCCTCACTCCCATCTGCAGGCCAGGGTTTCCACACACTTCAAACGAAACACCACCTATGACGAGTGACTGACACAGATGCAGACGAGACAATCTCACTGCCTTGTACCAGGCTGGACATTCAAGAAATCTGCAAACATGTACAACAGTGACACCCTTCTTGCTCATTATATTGTTTTGGAAAATGTATCTTTGACAGACATGTGTTTTTTTGTTTTTGTTTTTAGAGGGCAGTGTCACTGGCCCTCATATGTGGGATCCGAACCGGGGCCGCTGGCTTCCCAAGCCAGCGCTTAACCACCGCGCCACTCGGCCGGCCCCCCCAGACATGTTTTTCATGATAATACAGAATGGGCTTCTCGTTTTAAACACGGGAATGAATATGTTAAACCATCTCAGGTTTAGTTTCTGTTAAGGTGAGGGTCATGGCTGTCGCCCACAGAGACCATGCCCTCGGGGTGTCCTGGGCCCCTAAGGGTCCCCATCACCCTGCCGGCGGCGTCCCCCAGGGCTGGCTGCGGAGATGGTGCTGACGCACGCACACAGGAGTCAGCCAGAGCACATGGACGCTCACCCAAGACCGCGTCCTGGACGGTGCTCTCGGTGTCATCCAGGTACACGAGCAGCTCCCTGTACAGGTGCTGAATGTCACTCTGGGACTGAGACTTCCCGGGGTCCTTTCTGGGACACTGCAGCCAGGCGACTAAGGCAGACGCAGCCGCTAGCCTCACGTCATTGGAAACATCATCAAGGCGTTTTAAGAGTTCTGGAAGGAGAGGCAGGACAGCAGTGAGGCAGACGGGCCAGCCCAGTGCTGCCCAGGTCCCAGAAGCCCACACCCGGTCCCCCACGCTGGCTGAAGAGTGGACGCTGTGGACACAGAATGCAGAAGTGCTCCTCCACCCCTTCCCCTCACCCCAAGGCAGCCCCGCGATGCTCCCTTCAGAGCCCGTCACCCAAGGGCCTCACGCCTGGCAGCCCCACCCTCCCCGAGAGCAGACAGCACAGGAGGGACGTCGGCTGACCCTGCCCTCTGTGGGCTCCGGGGCAGAGCTGAGGCCCGGTGGCACGACATGCTGCCAGCTGAGTCAGTTTTGTTTCTGCTGAGCCTCCAGGACCAGACCATTCTGCTGCTGAAAACAGAATCATCATCTTCCCCATTGGGTATAAACTCTTACGTTAACGGTAAGACTTGTATCAAGTATCTGCTTTTCTCACATCATCTCCAAGAAATCTCTGGCCCCCATGCCGGTGTCTTCTGGAGACAGCAGATGGCACCCGGTGCGGTGGGAGGGGAGCAGACGGCCGTCTCCCAGGTCGCAGATTCTGCCTCAGCCGTGTTGTCCACAGCCTGCCCGCCACCCCTACCCTCTCCTGGGGTCCGCGTGCACATGCCCACATGCCTGCCCACAGTTTCTGGTGGGTTCTTTTCCCATAGTCTGGTCTTCACTCCCATCTACCTTTTGATTCTCAACTTGGCTTTTAACGGATGCTGTTCCTTTCACTTCTCGAGGGCCCTGCACACGGACGGGGTCGGTCACGCCTCACTCTGGCGGTGGGCACCTGCTGTCCTCCGTGCCAGCTTGCCACGTGGGGGAGCCTGTGTTCACGAGCACGTCTGCGCTCACCCTTCCGCTCAGTGGGGGCGATGGCCGGCTTCTGCGCCTGGACTTGTCTGGCGCTTGGGCTCCAGAGCCAGCGAGGCCGCAGGTCTCCAGCTGGCGCACAGCCTGGCCCAGGCCTGGGCTCACACCACGGGCGGCCCGTCACACGACGGCCAAACCCCTGGCTGCTGTGGGAACTGGAGCTTCTGCTGGTCCACGCGCCTCCCCCCGCCAATTCTGGTCCACAGATCTGCCTTGTTCATTGTGCTCTGTTGGTTATTCAGTGATGTTTTCTGTTATTGCCATGTTTGGACTCAGTACCAACTTAACCAGAAGTCAAAGAAGCATTTTCTGTTTTTCCAATAAAAGAAACACTGTCAAACAAATACACACACTTGCTTTGCAAAAAGGAACTGTCATACCGGGATAAATCTTGATGAATTTATCTGGATCAATCGCACCGCCAGAGGCTTTTAAAACCACGCGAATGATTCGGCAGGAGGTCAGTCGGGTCGCCTGAGAGTCTTCCTCCAGGGTGGTCAGAATCGGGGGCATCAGCGTCCCCTGCACGTCCTGTATCTGCAAGCAGCACAAACACAGATGTGACGCACTCACCTTGGGTGCACCTGGCCTGCATGGGACATGACACACTCCCATGCGTGCGCCCAGCCGGTAATGACAGACTGAGTTTGGGCACCAACACAATGGAGCGTGGAATGCTATTTTGAAATCTGTACGTGAGAAGCAGGCTTGAAGCTCCATTTTACAGTGTAGGTCAGGGGTCCGCAAACTGCGGCTCGCGAACCACATACGGCTCTCTGGGTACGTTCTGTCTCAAAAGTTTGCCAAGGCCGGCCGAGTGGCGCGGTGGTTAAGCACTGGCTTGCGAAGCCAGAGACCCCGGTTCGGGTCCCACATGTGAGGGCCAGTGACACTGCCCTCAAAAAAAAAAAAAAAAAAAAAAAAAGTTTGCCGAACCCTGGAAGAGCCAATCAACAATTTAAAAATTATTTGAGAGCTATAAAACAAATGAAATCACCATTATGTGAATAATATCCTTTAAAAATTGTATCAATGAAACCATGAATAGTTTCATTTTCATTTCCAGTTTTACTTCAGAGCCACATGTACGTACCCAAAGAGCCTCATATGGCTCGTGAGTCGCAGTTTGCTGATCTCTGGTGGCTTTTCCATCTCAACAGTTTGCCGACCCCTGGTCCAGATAATTTGAACCATTTTTGTTTAACATGGTCAGTTGATTTTTTTTTTTTTTTTAAGATTTTTATTGGGGAATTGGGGGAGGGGAACAGTGTTGGGGAATTGGGGAAGGGGAACAGACAAGTTGCTGTCTTTTTGTTCTTCAGTCTAGTTGTGGAGGACGTCGCTTCACTGGCCCATGTTGGTATCGTCATTGCGCTCTTCCCGGATGAGGCAGATCGGTCGCCGGCCTCTGGATGGTCACTCACCACGGCTATTGGCAGCTCACGCTGGCTGCCGGCCACTCACTGTAGCCTGTGGCAGCCCACCGCAGCAGGGGCTGCAGCTATACTGTCCCGGGGACTCATAGCAGCCCAGTTCCAGGGGGAGATGTTGTTAGCTGTAGAGGGCAGTGTCACTGGCCCTCATACGTGGGATCCAAACCGGGGCCGCTGGCATCCCAAAACCAGCTCTTAATCAATGCGCCACTTGGCCGGCCCGGTCAGTTGATTTTTAAGAAGTCCATTATTCACAAAGTCTGAGGCACAAATCTTACAGAGTTGCTAGTTTACTTACTAGCATGACAGTGTCCAAGAAAACCTAGGGGACCTTTAACTAAAATCACCATTCGGGGTAGCAGGAGGTGGGGCTCACACAGGAGGCGAGCACCTGGGGAGATGTTTTCACAACGTGAAGGCACAAGCACAGTAAAACGATGTTTTAATACTCGCATCTCTACTGTTTCTTTAATTTCCCTGTTAGCTGGAGAGAGGAATAAAAATAATGCAGACCGCCCACATCAGCCAAGTTAGTTAGGCTCCTGCGATTAAATTCTTTGTCTTGTAAAGAGTAACATTCAAAACGTAAACCTCAGAAATCCCCCCCATGACCACAGGAACCTTCCCACCGACTCCGGCCAGGCTCTGGCCCTCAAGCCCCCAGGTCCCCTTCCCCCCTTTTGGCGTCTTGATGGTGGGCTTCGACAGGGGCCAGCAGCCGGGGTGCAGCCCACCCCATCCTGCACGGGTCCAGGACGCCCGGGGCCCCACCTGTGTGGCCGACAGGACCTCGCTGCTGATGAGCGCCCAGAGGCAGGACACAGCGGCCGTGCGGATGGCTGCGGAGGTCCTCCCCGCGTGCCACTGCAGGTTGGGGACCAAGATGTCCGTTACCATGGTGTCGAGGTAGCTGTGAAACTGCCTGGAAAGGAAGCACAAGGAAGCAGGTGAGGATGGTGGGCAGGCTCCCCCTGAAGGCTACGAACTGGGCTGAGGGGAAAAGGTCAAATAGAAAAACAAGCAGAAAAGAGACTGGACGTGGACCCCCCCCAAGACAGCCCTCCGCGCCCCTGGGGGAGGCGGCCATCACGGGCCAGGGCTCCGCTGGCCTCTCTGGGACCAGCCCTGGGTCAGCCCTGAGCGCCAGAGAACCTGGGGCCCAAGCATGTTCTTCCAGCCTCCTCCCCACCTTACCATGGAGGCGCTTCACCTGCCCTCCCCCCAGCTCTCAGGTGGAGGCAGGAGCTACAGTGAGCACACGTCACCAGGCACACATCACAGGGGCACCAACCAGGCGAGCAAAGCCACCCCCACGTGCGTGACCTCAGACAGAAAGGCCTAACAGGCTCCTTCGCCACATTCCAGTCCACCTCGGCAAGGACACAGCAGGTCTGCCCCAGGGGCCCTGAGTGCAACAGCACAGGGAGATGCGGGCGTCCCCGCTAACTCTCACTCAGTGGTCACCAACCACATCCGTGTGCCACCAAGACAAAAATCTAAACCAAACCAGAACCCAGGCTGGCATGTGTCCACTTGCTGGTGGTGTGGTACGCAGGGCCCCGTTTTGACACCCCACTAAACGGGCTGCCCAGAGACAAGCCTCTGCATTCCTGCCGAGTCCCACTGCACCCGCAGGCCTCTGCTCACAGATCAAAACGCATTTTGTGAAACAAGGAATCCACTGCTTTATTCCCAGCATTACCACAAACTATCCCAAAGGAGGCTGAGGCAGAGAGCAGCTGCTTCTCACCAGGTGCCGGCGCCCTGCAGGTGGGTGGGCGCGGCGTCCATCGGGGGCGCCCCCCAGAGCCCACCTGGAAAGAGTACTTGTTCAGGATGAGTTACACAGCCTCATTGGCTCTCCAGGGCTTTTATTTATTTATTTATTTGTTTGTTTGTTTGTTTGTTTGTTTTGAGGGCAGTGTCACTGGCCCTCATATGTGGGACCCGAACCGGGGCCACTGGCTTCCCAAACCAGCGCTTAGCCACCGCGCCACTCAGCCGGCCTTCCAGGGGCTTTCATTTAAAGCAAAGAGCTGTTGTTTCCTGCACAGTGATTTACAAGCAAACCCTCTGGGAAGAGCCCTGCGTCCAGCTGTCAGAGGTGGGCCATTAATGTGGCTGCAAGAGCCAAGTGCTGGCCTTGAGATGCAGGCGGGGGCGCCTCCTGCATCCAACACCAGAAAGAACTGCCCCCGAGGCATCAGCATGTCAGGGAGTAAAAGCACTTGACTTTCAAAAAAAACGACCTGTCCTGCACAGGATGAAGCCGCCTGCGCACAGCCCGGCCCCTAAGAGAGGGAGCAGGCGGAGCTCGCCCACAGGCTGCAGAGATGCCCGCCAGGGGCCTTGCTCTGACCAGGCGTCCCTGCAGAGCAACTGCATCAAGTCAGAGCGCCAGCCTGGCCTCTGCGGGGCGGGAGGGGCCCCTGCTCAGAGCTCTCGTTCTGGGGCGCTCTACTGAAGGAGCACCCCTATTCATAAAGGAACCACTCCCAACCTAGGGGGCGATCCTCCAGAGAGGGCCGTCCTCAAGCTGAGACCCCCAACGTCCTCGCTCTTTCTCCAGAGCTTGTGTATTAATGAGGCCCATGGAAGCCGTTACAACTGCTGTGTCCAAGGTGGAAACTCACTCCCCACGGACCTGCCCTGCTGTCCACCCTCAGAGTAGGACCCGCACACCACGTGGGTGCCTGAAAATGCCTGCCCACCCATTAGACGGGTCCCCTTTCGACATCCGGCAGGATCTGCCCTCTGACGGGACGGCCGCTGGGGGTGCACTCAGCATCTGCGTGTGGGCTCTCTGCCGCCGGGAGCTGTTACAGCCCAGCAGGGATTTCCTGAAATATGGTGCCTGGCTAGAGGCGCAACAGCAGAGGGATCAGGGCAACAGTCAGAGAAAAGCCTGAACAACCCAATTATTTCCGTAGGAAACAGTCACCGCAGGTCAACGACAATGCAGGACTCTGGAGAGATCTGGTCCCTTTGGGGGTCAGGTCCCCAAACAGCTCACAGCATCTCACCGACGAGGGCTGAGGCCAGCTCTGCCCCCCAGCAAGACCAGAGTCCTCAGGTCGGGGTGGGCTCTGGACCAGCCTGGACGGGTCAGGCTGCTTACGCCTTTCTCCTTTACTTCAAAGCCATCAAGTCAGAGGAATGCTACCTAAAAGCACTTTCTACCACTTTAACTATCAGGGGTAATTCAATCAATTCTGTTAGGTTTGAAAGGTACGAAAAGGCTTTTAAAACTGGAAGAGCTAATATATAAACCATTAATAGTTAATGTTCCCTAAAATGTTTTCCTTCAATGGAATTTTAATGACCACACTAAAGGGACTTTGATTTAGTGTCTTTCTGTGTGGTGTGCTCACCACCGTGACCCTGCTGTTTACCCAGGGGGATACGGAGCTGCAGGCAGCAGGGACCACCCCGGTTCTCACCTGAGACCTCGTGTGGGGGCGGTGGGGACGCCCTGCCCCCAGCACAGCACAGCGCTGGGCAGCGCACGGGCACCGGCGGCACGCAGGGAGGGGCCCACCTACCCACGGGAGTCCAGGGTCTCCTTTGCTCTCAGCAGCACTCGGGACAGGACGGAGAAGAGCGTCAGGCGCATCTGCGGGTCTCTGGTGGGCTGCAGGCAGCTCCGGAGGACGGGGACGAGGTGGGGCAGCGCTGCGCCGAGGGCAGGGCCTAGAACACAGAAGCAGCCTCAGTCCCTGCTGCCCCCTCTCGGCTCCGCCCGCACAGGCTCAGGGGCTAGGGCCTCCACGATCCAAGAAAAGGAGCCAAGCACACTTAACCCTCAGCTCACTCGGATCATTCAATGTGGAAACTTTCTATTTCCTTATATTTTTCCAAATTCTTAAAAAAATCTAGTCAAACAACATGTTATAAAGATCAACCAAAATCAGTTTTTCAGAATATGTTTTCTAATATTGGCCCCTAAACCTGGCAGCCATGATCCCTTTTCGAAATTGTTACTTGGTGAAGACATGGGCGCACCTCTCCCCAAGCCATTGGGTTTCAAACACAAGTGATGGCAGCATCTCTGAATTGTGCCTGAGGTGCAGACATGAGCTGCGACTCACAGGGGACACCCCCCCGCCCCCCCGGCCTTGTGCAACAGACAAGACTTTGCTTTCTAGACCAAGAAAGGTCACTGGGAAAGCATGCAGTCTGCTGCCTCTGTAATAACTCTGAGAGCAGGCCAGGCATCTTAGATCTTGTGAAGAGGCGCCACGCCGGACCTGCGATAGGAGAAAGCCTGGCCGGAGGCGTCGGCTCATCAGCCTGGAGCTGTGTGTGGTTCTGGGGAGGAAGAGACAAGGAGCCCAGAGACACGGCCCCCAGGGCAGCTTATTTCCTTCAACACCTTACAGCGGACGCGGCCCTGGAGGCCTCCCCAGCACAGGTGCGTTCTGGAGTGGCCCAGCCTCCCAGCAGCCTCACGCAAAGGAAGCGGGGGAACAGGCTGCTTCGGGGTGCCTGGCACCCCGCCTGTGCAGGGCACTTCAGCTTCTGCGTCGCCAGCTCCTCCACAAACAGCCGAACGGCGCCAGCCCCAGACGGCTAGTGCTGCTGGAGCTTAGCTCTGGTTGTCAGATTTGAAAACATGGTTTTGTGAACACCAGACAGAACAATTCGGTTTTCTCTCCAGGGGTCACAGCCCCAGGGCCCTGAGAAGAACTACTGTTCTCTCAGAACAATGCACAGAAGTCGCAGTCACAGCAGGGACCCTCCCATCCAGAGCAGAGTCGCAGCAGCCCTGCGCCCTGAGGCGGGCGGTAGCATGCGGAAGCCTGCCGCTTACAAGGGCACCGAATTGTCATCCAGTTCAAATGGAGACAAACTGACTTGCTCCACGCGTTACACCCACCTGGAAAGTACAGCATGTCGGTAACGAACTGCCGTCATTTCTGTAATGGAAACCTACCTAGAATTCTGAGGTGTCATTCAACACCCGTGGGAGCCTCACAGGCAATGCTGCTCGGTTCAGGAAAACGCCCGAGTCCCGGGCTCAGCGGGGGGGGGGGGGGCACAGCCTTCCCGCCGCCTCCCACACCACCACCCTCTGCTTGGATGTGCTGAGCTCTGTACACACTGACACATCTGCAGGACACAGGTGACAAAAGCGGCCACGAAAAGCCAGGGCTTCAAGGTTTACCCTAAAAACATACGCCGGGCAGACTGGGAGAGCTACGTCCCAAGTCTCCAATATAATCTCTATACTTTAAAAATGAAGACTTAGGGCAGGCCGAGTGGCGCGGCGGTTAAGCGCTGGCTTGGGAAGCCAGGGGCTTCGGTTCGGGTCCCACATATGAGGGCCAGTGACACTGCCCTCAAAAAAAAAAAAAGACGACTTATTCCTTAAAATATGTTCTTCATAGGTGACAGTGACTGCGTTACTTTGAGAGCAACCTCATTTCAACACGGCTCAGACTGCGACGTCCCCCTCCCAGCAGTGGCCTGCCCCAAGCCGCGCGGGCCGCTTCAAGCCTCACCTGCCTGGGTGACCAGCGCGTTAAACTGCAGCAGCTCTGCAGAGTGGACGGTCCAGTCCTGGTGGGACCCTGCCAGCCACTCCAGGAGAGGGCCCACGTGCTCTCGGTAGAGGTCCTGGCTGTCACCACCGTTCACCGCGGCCAGCGCAGCCATGGTCTCCTGGACCTGGAAGGGGTACGTCACAGGCTGGGACAAGCCTCCACTGGAGACCCGTCATCACCTGAGACCCTGAGAGCGGCTGAGGAGCATGACCTGCTGGAATAAGCAGATAAACCACAGGCATTTCCCTGGTGATGGTGACAAGGATGACAAGATGGGAACCCGCGAAGCGCATGCCGGGAGCCCGGACTGCAGACGCCGTTTCAGCTCCCATTTCACTCCTGTCATGTCTATGCCGCCTGCACCACAAGCAGCAAAACAGACCAAGTGCCTCCCTCTGCGAGGCCCTGCCCTGCCCCATCGTCCTCACGCTCCTGCCGAGTGGGAGCCGGGGTGCCAGCCGGGCTCGGCCCACGAGGCAGAAGGGGGACCAGCTGGCTTCAGGCACGGAACTGAACAGACTTCAGCTATGTTCCCAGGGCCCCCCTGCGGCCCTCCTGCGCAGGGGTCAGACCCGGGGGGAGGGGCACGGAGGGTGAGGGCACACGAGGCCATGGCCCCTTCACTTGTGCTTCTCCTGGGGCTGGAACACCACGCAGGTCCTGGCCTCGCAGCTGCCCGGAGGCCCAGCCTGCTCTGAGACGCTGCAAGCTGACGGCTGCTGCTAGTAGTGACAAGCCACCGCGAAGACACAGCCCTCTGGGAAGGTTTTTAAAGGGAGAAGTAACTGCAGCAGAGTTTACGGAGGCCCCGAGAAAGGAGAGGGAGGGTGGGAGCCACCTTGGTGTGGCCATCGCAGCCTCCCGTCCCACAGGTCAGCACTGAGAGACCTGGGCTCGTGGGGATCGGACGTCAGAGGGCTGCCAGCCTGAGTGCGGGGCCCGCGGGGCAGTGCAGCTGGCCTGCTAGGGCACAGGAACATCTGCCGTTATCCTGTCTGCAGGCCTCCGGCAGCATGTCGTGTGTTAGCCACATGCACCGCACAGGTGTGAACGAGGACGCCTCATCCTGTTTCTCCAGGGGACTCCAAGACTGAGTCGTCTTCACTTTGACATGCTACGCGGCGGTTGGAGGGGACCTAGATTTCTGTGTGCCCCAAGGCCAGCTCATGGCAGACTCATCCCAGATGCCAGCTGGAGTCGGGCAGCCTGAGGCTGGGGGTCAAGGGCAGAGGTTCGCAGCGATGAGGACCGTCACCTGTACGGCAAAGTGGCAGATGGCCCCCAGGCTCACCTCATCGCCGAGGCCCGTGGACCCCGCGAACGCCAGCACAGTCACCAGCACTTCCATGAGCTGCAGGCTGGACCCTCTGCAGTCTTCGCAGCAGACCGCCACCAGAGCCCGCACACAGAGCAGCAAGCTCTCCGCATACACACGCTGGGGATAGAGCAGGGGCACCGTTAGCTGTGCTCGGTCGGGCCATGCCCACCACCCACCCGGCCCGAGGGTCACAGGAGGCCACGGCCCGCTCCATGGAGAGGCAGAGCCGCAGAGCCCATGGCAACTAAACACAGCACCACCGGGGCACCCTCAGGCAACGGGGAGCTGAGCACAGACTGGAAACAGGAATTCATGGATTGTGTTAACTGCGCGACAATATTTTAGTTGTTTAAAAAAGTCTTTATATGTTAGCGATATTAACTAGTAATGTAGAACTTACAACTAAAGTGACTGGGTGTCTGGAGTTTGTTTCAAAATACCCCAGCTCTCCCCACCCACCCCGCAAAACTTCAGGAACAAGGTGAGGGAAGCGGGGCAAGAGGAGAAAACGCAAGAGCCCGTCATTGCTGAGGCAGGGCGATGGGTGCACGGCGGCTCCTCTGCTTTCTCTCTGCTCATTGCTGAGGCAGGGCGATGGGCGCACGGCGGCTCCCTCTGCTTTCTCTCTGCTCTGTGCCTTAAACGGATCTACAATGCTGAGGTTGAATTAAAACAAGAAAGAGTCTAGGGTTATGCTTCCTGATGGAAAGGGGGCGAGGTGACGTCTTGGTTGGGTTGGTCCAGCAGCTCACCTCCCAACTTCAGCCTCATCAACTGTAAAACAGAGCCTGGGGTGGGGGGCGGGGCAGAAGAAGTGACCCTCTGTTAGTGTTCACCTCAGAACCATGTTTCATAAAGGGTGGGGCACTGGTCATGAATGTAATTTGCAAACAGATCTGTAAATAAACAAATGTGTGAGTATTGGAGGTATATGCTTAAATGTTTACTAATGGGGTGTGAGTTCAAATAAGTTTGGCAATTATTTGGCTAGGTCAGGGGTCGGCAAACTGCAGCTCACGAGCAACATGAGGCTCTTTGGGTACGTTCATGTGAGCAATTTTTTGTGTGAATTTTTCTTACTTTAATAGATATAATAATTAATACTATTACTTGTATGCGGGCGGGGCTGTGGGGAAAAGGGGACCCTGCTGCACTGTTGGTGGGATTGCAGATTGGTGCAGCCACTATGGAAGTCAGTATGGAGGTATCTCAAAAAACCGGAAATGGAACTGCCGTATGACCCAGCAATTCCACTCCTGGGTATTTATCCTGGAAAAACCCAAGACACTAATTTGAATAAATATATGCACCCCTATGTCATTGCCGCACTATTTACAATAGCCAAGACTTCGAAACAATTGAAATGCCCATCGGTAGATGACTGGATTAAGAATCTGTGGTACATTTACACAATGGAGTATTACTCCGCTATAAAGAAGAATGAAATCGTACCATTTGCAACGATATGGATCGACCTAGAGAATTATGTTAAGTGAAGAAAGACAAATACCATATGATCTCACTTGTATGTGGAATCTAAAGAACTAAATAAATGAGCAATGTAAACAAATAGTCTTAGAGACACAAAGGAAAAACTGATGATTGTAGATGGGACGGGGGTGGACATGAGGGAGAAGGGGAAGGGACGAGGCAATATAAATCGGTAACTACAAGATTGCCGCAGGGATAGAAAAGACAGGGGAATATAATCAATAATGTTGTAAATATTTTTTAGGGGACCAGATGGACTCATGTCTTTTGAGGGAGCCCACTTCATGGACGGTGTAGAGGCCTTACCACTGCACTGTACATCTGAAGCCGCCGTTGAATAATGTTATATGTCAACTATAATTTAATACATATATAGTCATGGGATATGGAGTACAGTGTGGGAATGGAGTCAATGGAATTGTAATAGATATGTATGATATCGGGGGAGGGGGTGGGGGCAGTCACTTTGTAAGGGGTGAAAGGATAACTATTGCATTGTTTTGTACACCTGAAACTAATAAAAAAATACTATTACTTGTAATAATATTACTTTAAATTTTCCTTATTTGTAAAAATATATTTATGGCTCTCGAATAATTTTTAAATTGTTGTGAGGGACAAGATTGGCTCTTCTGTCTCAAAAGTTTGCTGACTCCTGGGTTAGATAATGGATTGGTTCTAGATTCTGAGTGAGTTCTGTAACTCCATGACTCAGTCACAAGTGACATAAATTTAAACAGAAAATTTACACTGGATCACAGAATAGTTCGGTCCATGCACCCCCACCCGCCTGCCCTCACACACTGGAGACCTGTGTGCACAGGGCAACACCTCTGCCTGCAGGAGCTGGACGCCCGCCCGCCCCCGGGGCGAGGTGGCCAGGACCACTGGATGCTCAGCTCCTATGAGAAGCCACAGCCTGGTGTTTGTATTCGAATCTTGACCCTTTCCAAAGCCCAGTGTCTTTCAGGCCTGAATCGATAGCTTTCTGAAGATGATTTTCGCTAATTTCTAAAATGACCTGGAATATATACATTTAAGGAGCAAGTATCTTTTCAATTCAATTAAAAAGGAATTCGGTTTTAGGGCTGGCCGAGTGGTGCGGTGGTTAAGCGCTGGCTTCCCTGGTTCAGATCCCACATATGAGGGCCAGTGACACTGCCCTCAAAAAAAAAGGAATTCGGTTTTAAGACATGCGCTGCTGTTGGGTTTTGCTGGGCTGGGCTGCAATGCCCCCGACACCGGGGCCAGTGAAGAGCCATGTCCCCGACAGGCATCGCGCTGCCATACACACGGCAGCGTCTTCCTCTGGGAGGAAAGTGGCCCTAGCTCACGCGGGCTTCTCTGCATGTAACCGGAGGGCTTTGGCATCGACCTGCACATGCACAGAGCGAAACGGGCCTGGTGGTTCTGCTCCTGAAACCGGGCCAGCTGAGCTGCCTGCGTGGCGCTGGGAAGCGGGGCTCACGTCAGCGGCTCCCGGAGCTCCTCAGCCCAGCAGGAAAGGGCGCTGTCCTGAGCCAGTCGCCTGCCGTCAGCTACTCTCACTGAACACGGGCGTCAAAGAGAACCACATCCCCTCCACTATTCGGCTTCAGTTTGTTCTCAAAACACATTCAAGGCTTGTTCTCACAGCGACGGGAGGTGATGACTGGGGAGACATGGCCCTTCCTGAGGACGCACACACAAGCAGGTGCACACGGACACGGACACATGCCCATGCACACGAGCATGAGGCGCCCTCCCTGGCACAGGAGGGTACGGCGCTTGTCCGGCTGGGGACAGGGGCGCCTCCGCCCACACTGTTGGTACACATTCCAGTGTGTCAGGAAAGGAGCGGAATGTGTGTCCCGGGTCGTGTCCCGGCTGGTTCCCTGGCCCAGCCCCAGGGCTGGAACACATCCAGAAAGCCACTATTGGGCTTTGTTAAAAAAGCGTGTCTTTCTTCAAAAGATCATCAAAACTTTCCTTGAAAAAACTGGGAGATGAGGAGCGAAACACAATCTGAACTTAATGGGATCAGGGATTAACGTTTTCTGTAACCAACACTAAAATATAGATTACATTTTCTTGGCTAGAGGTATGTAAGGTATGTAATTTTTTCTTTTTTTCTTTTTTGAGGGCAGTGTCACTGGCCCTCATATGCGGGATCCGAACCGGGGCCGCTGGCTTCCCAAGCCAGCACTTAACCACCGCGCCCCTCGGCCGGGCCAAGGTATGTATTTAAACACCAATACACATGCACAAGTTATTCCCTTTTAGAAAAAAATGACTCGGGCTCGCAAACCTACAGGGAGAGATCAAAATCCTTCTTAGAACCACTCATGAGCAGAGATGTAGCATGTGACCATTGTGCTGAAGACGGTGTGGGGACGAGCTGGAGGGCGGCTAACGACACCCAGAGCACACACGGCAGCCCACCGCCATCGCCTCGCCGAGCTTCGTCCCCTGCTCCCTGTCTGCGCGCTGCAAACTGCGAGGCAGTTTAACACGGCCCACGCTCCACACTCCCAGGTCAGAGCGAGGGCCGGGACACAGGACTAGACAGCGAGGAGGCAGGGCGAGCTGGGCCCCGCGCTTCCAGCCACGGCCACGCAGACCTGTGCCGGCCTCTCCCGCGTTGGGGCGGCACTGCACGCTGCCCCAGCTGAAGCAGCGCCGGCTTCTCTACAGGAAGATCCGAGGGCCGAGTCCAGGGCAGGTTCACAGGGCTTAAGCCTCTCCCAGCCAAACCAAAACAAAGTCATTACTTTCTCTTAATTGAAAACAATTATAAATTATTCCAAATGATTCAGCCTGACTACCTACATTGTCCCAGCTGCAGACACGATGGCTTTATTGCTCAATTTAAAACAAAACAAATCTGGGCCAGCCAAGCTCGGATCTCAAAGGCTCTCCAAACTGCCCAGTGGCTTGTTTTATGCCCATTATCAGAAAGCCAGCTGATGGGGCCCCAGCTCAGGGCGCTGGTGGAAGGCGCACTGCGAGTTGTGTGGACCCACAGGTGGGGTGGGCGCCGGGCAAGCTCGTCTCAGGATGGAGGGAAGGGGGCTCAGCACAGCTGCCACTGTGCCCCTTCTCTGGGCCTGAGACCACCCACAGCAGCGCTGCCCAGCTGGGCTGTCCTAGAGGGACGTGCTCCATCCTGCAGTGGCCACCGCGGCAGCCCGAGTCACGTGAGGACGTGGTCAGTGTCGCTGCTGGGGGAGTGCCTTTAACTTGTTTAGTGTTAATTTCAGTGGCGGCCGTGCCGGACGGAGCAGAGCGAGAGAGGAAGCAAAGGGCCCCTACAATAGGTCCCAGGCTGGGTTTACTAGCAACGGTCACTAGTGCTGTGTCCACAGTAACTGGCGGGGGACACGCCCTCCGTACAACGCGCAGTGTTCTCTGCTTCCCGTTCGCTCGTTCCCACACTTACGTTCTCAGCCCCTTGACTGATGTGGGCGTGGGCCAGCTCCGTGGCGATGGCCTTTAGGTGTGGCTGGAGGGCGTCCCTCGGGCAGCCTCGGATGACAGAAGCGAGCACCAGGAGACCAGAGGCGGAAGGCGACTTCTTCAGCATGGGCCACATCAACCTCAGACAGACATCCGGGCTGACAAACGCCCCGATCAGCTCTGCGGCCCTGGCACACTGTGAGGAGGTACAGACAGCTGGGGCTGCTGGGGCTTGGGGCCCCACTGCCACGCCGCCCTGACCACTGGGCAGACCTGGGGACGCCTCTCTAGGCGTCCGGTGCTCAGACACTGGTGCAAAGAGGCCCCGGGGACCCTGGGGACTTCCCTGGGAAAGTTCCCGCCCTCTGGCTTTCAAGGCAGTGCGAGGTTGGCTGGCGGACACCCCGCCCCACGCCGGTCTGTCTGCTCTCAGCAACCTACACCCCGGCCTGCAGCTCAAACGCACCGCCCCACGTGTGGGGCACTGGGTCCTAGCAAGGAGGGGCTGTGGGCACACCTCTGGGTGTGCCTTAGGGTGTCAGGGTGCATGAGAATGCCAGCCCCAAGGACACCTACACGGTTCCAACAGTGCCCTCAAGAAGGCAGGTTACAGGCCAGCACATCACTGCTGGCAGGGCCTGGGCGTGGAGTGAGGGCCACAAGGAGTGACAGAAACCCTGGGTCTCAGCTGTAGCAGAGGCCCTGCGACCGCTTAGGTCTGTCAAAACACGCAGACCTGCAAACCTAAAAGCGGTGGGTTTTACAACCGGAAGTTACAGCTCGTCAACGTGGCCTGAAAAGCTACTCACACTGCTGACCACGGCCCTCTCATCGTCGGCACAGGCGTGGACCAGGGTTCTGAGCACGACCTCCAGGTGCTGTGTGGCGTGGTCCTCAGCGTGTCGCAGCAGCACCACCAGCAGCTGTGCCGACTTCACCCTGGTCCCCACCACCCAGTCGGTGATGTCGTGACAGATGGCGGGAAGGATCTTGGACAAGTTTCTGAAGACGAGCTCCCGGCAGCCCAACCCTGGGCGGGTCTCTGGGTTAGAGATCGAAAGTCAATGTGAGGGCCGGCCGAGTGGCGCGGTGGTTAACAGCTGGCTTGGGAAGCCAGCGTCCCCGGTTCGGGTCCCACATGTGAGGGTCAGTGACACTGCCCTCAAAAAAAAAAAAGGAAAAAAAAAGTCAACGTGAAATTCACAACCCCCCCCCAATCCTACAGAAAGTAATTTGTCCTACGCCCCTATTGAAGGTACACCCACCAGTTTTGAGGTCTTGAAAATTCAAATCAACTCTCAGGAGTTGTTGGTGACACACAACAGCGCACACCTCAATGTTCCTAACTTGGCCAGTGCTGACATCCGGCCACACCTGTGAGCCGTCGCTGCAGTCAGGAGACGACGTCTGTCACCCAGTTTCCTGGGCCTCTCGTGCCATCCCCGGCCCACTCCACCCGCCTGGGCAACCCTGGGTCTGCTTCTAGTCATGACAGCTGGACAGCATGTTCTAGAATCTTCTGTAAGTGGAACTGTACAGCGTATACTTTTCTGTTGGGCTCCTCTCCTGCTGGGAGGTCACTGGGCCCCCTCCATGTGCCGCTGTGCTCTCACGCCTGACTGCCCAGCAGTCTCGGGCACGGAGAGCAGGTGTGTCGGGTCAGCGCTGGTGGCCGGCCCGAGCTGTGTGCCATGCTGACGCAGCAGAGACACCCGCGGGCAGGGCGGAGTGGGCCTGCTGTCACCTCCGGGCAGGTTCCCAGCAACGTGGTGCTCGACACAGGGCAGCTGCCTGGTAACATTTAGGAGGCTGCCACGGGCTTCCCAAAGGATGGCCCCAGCGTGAGCGTTCCCGTCCTGCCAGCCCCTGCCAGCACTCCCTGGTGCCCCCTCCCCCAGTTAAACCTCCCCAGGAGGACAGAGCAGGCACCCCCGTGGTGCCCTCATTTTCCTAAGGACTAGTGCCGGAGGCATCTTTCCATGTGCTGATCTGCCAGCGTGCGTCTTCTTCGCCGAAGTGTCTTTTCAAATCTTTTGCCCCCTGAGCATCTGGCTTGTTTTCCTATAATTGAGTTTTGAGAGTGCTTTCTGTATTCTGGGTACAGTCCGTACATACATGAGTATCATTTACAAATATTTTCTTTCAGTCTGAGGCTTGTTCTGTCCTCTTAATGACATCTTTCAAAGAGCAGCCTTTTTATTTTAATAAAGTTCAGTTTCTTGATTCATTCTCTCGTGGAGTGTGTTTCTGATGACACACCGAAGCAGCTCTGCCCATGGTCCCACAGGCTTCGGCCGGAAAGGCCTCGAGTTTTGCGTTTTACACTTGGGTCCGTGATGCATTTCGGGTTAACTTCTGTGTATCCTGTGAGGAGTGGGTCCAACTCAGTCTTTCTGCAAATCCAATTATTCCAACCCCTGGGCTGAGAGGCCGTCCTTTCCCACTGAGTCGTCGCGGAGCCTTTCTAAACGTTGGCTGTCCACACGCACGTGCCTGTTTCCAGACCCCTTTCCTTCCCGCACGTCCGTCTGCGGGCTGACGCCACCCTGGGCAGCTCCTCACCCTGTGGGATTCCCGTCCCCGTGGGATGAGGGTGCGTGCGTTTTCTCTTGAGTCACAGTTAGCTTTTTCAACCATTATTTCCCAACAGATCCAAGGCTGTGTGCAGGAGAGGCATCATGGCACCGCTGAGCTCAGCCACTCCGTCCATAGGGTGAGTTTCAACATCTGGCACTAAAGTCTCCGAAACGACAATTTGACAGAATTAAGCCTTTTCTCTCCCTTCGAGTGTGTACCCAAGTGGCTTCCACGTGCTACCTGAGGCGCACAAGATGACAATCATAGTGACCATCCCGAGTCAAATTTGGACGTGTGAGAAGACTGCTGACAACGTCAAGCACCCGTCCAGAGGCCAGGTGAGACAGCCCTACGGCAGTGAGACGTCACCTCCTAGGGGAAGCGTGTCATTTCAGCGAGACTCAGACGTGAGCACAGTGGCTGCCCTCTGGCCATCTGTCAACAGGGCCTGTCATCACCTCTGGGTAAAGGGCTCCCTGGGGCACAGCGGTTCCAGCAGCGGCTGGGGTCGCCGACGGCTGTCCCCGAGTCAGCCCAGGGGAGTGGCTGCCGGGTCCCTGTGGTGTCACAGTGGGAGTCCTCAGCAGATGCTGGGTGAGCACAGACTGTGGACAGTGACCTCGTGGGCTTGGTCAAACGGTGTCATGGAGGCCTAACCCACCTGCCACAGGAACCACGGGCCAGCCGCCATCTGGGGCCCTTACTCTGAGAAGGCCCATGCTGTCTGCAGTCACTGCCCACCCCGCCCCAGCAACCACCAGGCGCCTCCTGTGCCTACAGTTTTGTCTTTTTCAGAGATTTCACATAAATGAGCTTCTTTCCAACGAGTGACGTTTCTGCGGCTTCCAGGCTGCGGCCTGTCAGAGCGTCCCACTGCAGCCTGCTCGTCCTTCCCAGCTGAGAGACAGCGGGGTTGTTCCCACGGCGGGGCTAGTGACAGACAGCGGGGTTGTTCCCACGGTGGGGCTAGTGTGAAGGCACCGCTGTGAACATGTGCGGACAAACCCTGGGTGAACGTGAGTTTCCATTTTTGTTGAGTGTCAGGGGTGGGAAGGCTGGTCCCACGGTAAGTGTGCGTTTCACGTTTCCGGAACCTCCAAGCTGGTTCCCACGAGGCTGAGCCGAGCTGCCTTCCCACGGCACTGCGAGGCAGCTCCGCTCGTCCACGCGCCGACCCCCTGCCGATGCACTTGGTTCGCCTCAGGGCAGTGCGAGGCTTTCACCCCACAGCAGTGGCAGCAGAGGAACTCCGGAGGAAGTGTCCTGAGGTCCAGGGGACAAGCTTCTTGGGTCCAGGACGCAGAGGCTCAGCCCTCCCAGTCTTCTCCCGGAAAACGTGCCTGCAGCACCTCTACCCCCAGAAGCTGCCAAGGCACCTGAAGCCCCCAGGTCGGCAACAGAACAGACACTTGCTCGTTGGCTCAGCTTTCCCAGAATCCAAGTGACCAGGCTCACCCAGCCTCACACCCAGACAAGACGCAGACACTCATAAGGCCAATTTGTTTCAAAAGTGAAACACAATTAAACGAGACAGCCACACAGACTTGTGTAACTGCCAGAAGCCAGCGGGAATGGGAAGGGAGCCACAGCACAGCCCCGGGTGGTGTGGGGGCTGTTTGTGGGAGGCGGGGCTCGGGGAGCAGCAGCAGAAGGAGGGTTCTGACCCAGCAAGCCCGCAATGTGAGCACAGGACAGGAGGGAGAGGCTCTGAGGGGCAGGGACCCCCCTCTTGCCTGAGGGTCAAAGTTCAAATCCTTGCTCACAGCACAGGTGACAGGAGCTTTTGTCTTTTCCACACCCGCGGATTCTCATCCCAAATGACCGGCCCCCTCCCCCGCCGCCCCTCCCAGCACAGGGCTTCTCAGGAAGGACTGCAGACTTCGTCCCAGTGACTTAAATCTCTCAACAATCAGAAGGAACAGACTTGTCCTACTTGACACTTTCAACTGGTTGTGGGACCTCACCTGCCCTGTGGTCTGGGCTAGACATTAAGAAACCGTCCTTCATTCTCCCACCACTTTCCAGGATGAAAGACCAGAATACTTCAAAAAGAAACAAAACAAAACCTTGCACGCAGTTCAGAGCAATGTGAGCAGACGGAGAGCAACTACCTTCTGGTATTCCCGTCTGCGTGCGCGTGAGGGCGACGGTGGGCGGCGGCACTGAACTAATTATACAGCCGCCCGTCTGCCACACGCAGAGCACTTACAAGTGTGCACCACACACAACCGCCTCGGGGCGCTAAGCACACGGCTCTGAGGGCAGGAGGCCCACTGAGCACCTGCTCGCCTCTCAGGCCTTCTGCTCGCTCAGCTGTGAGGCGACAAGAGCACGACCTCACGGTCCAGCGCTGATCAGAGACACAGCCCGAGCCGCGCTTGGCACACCTGCAGGCACGCCCAGTGATTTCTGCTTCCACGTGGTTCCCTGGTGTAGGGGCTTGTGATTCTGCCTGGTGATGCTGACCTGTGTTTTTTTTCATTTTTTTTTTTTTTTTTTTTTGAGGGCAGTGTCACTGGCCCTCATATGTGGGACCGAACCCGGGCCGCTGGCTTCCCAGGCCAGCGCTTAACCACCGCACCACTCGGCCGGCCCTGACCTGTGTTTTTATACCTGATTTTTATTGTTACTAAACAATTTCCTTCTTGTCCGAAAGCCAATTTCCGAGCAGCCGAGTTGGGGCTTTACTGCAGATCTGCGTGGGCACCCAGGACCTCAGTCCCAGCACGTCCCCCGGGGCTCGCAGTCCGCACTGCAGTCAGGAGCACCCGCCCCCCAGGGGGCACTGCTCCACACAAACCTCGGGTGCAGGGTCAGCAGCCACAGGGGAGTTCGGGGAGGATGTGGTGCCCATGGCTCGGGCTGCTGTATCTGTAAACACACCTCTCCCTGGCTCTTCAATCAGAGGGGTCAGCGGATGACCCTGACAGGCAGGTCAGAAGCCTGTGGAGCGTTAACTCAGCTTATTTTTGCAGTTAGACGCCGTGTAATTTAACTGCAGGCAGAAACACAGGACATTCATTTCCCAATGTTTATCCGAGTGCCATGGCAGGTCTGCCCAGCTCTGTGACTTATAAACCATCACAAGCAGGCTGGGAACAGAAGTGGAGGTCCGCGCAGCTACGAGGTGCTGCCCTTCTGAAGAAACAGACACCCTCGGTGTGTGGTCGAGGGCCAGCCACCACGGCGGCAGGGAAGCCACGACAGCTGCTCGCGCCCAGACCTGAGACCAGCCGCCGGCCCTGGGGCTTTGCTCCCAGCGGTCCAGAGGGAGAACGGCGTCCGGTACACGTAGACCAGGCGCCACCGCAGCTGGCGGACGGCAGAGGCCCTGCCCTTCCTCCCTCACGCTCAGAGCAGGCTCGGCACGGTCACTGTCCATCCAGCGACCCTCGCTCGCTCGGCCTCTCCTGCTTCCTCTGCACAATGTGACATTTCTGACAACTTCTATTCAGGTGTCTTTCCTGATACTTGCCAACATTTGGCTGAAACACAAGCAAAGCAGAGCCGGCTGGAGCTCTCAGGCAGAACGTGAAAACACAGAGGGCATTATGTAGGGGCAATCCACAGAGGACAATGATGTCTGTTTAAAGGGAGCTCTCCTGATTTCTAAAATGGGTTTTAACAAAAGCCAGCTCTACTTTCTGGTGTTAAAAGGTCTGACAAGCCACTTGCCATTGTGAAGACATGCTTGCTTTTCACTCAAGCATTACCAAGGAAAACAACTGTAGCCGAAGGATAATTTCAAAGCAGAAGGACTCCGGAACCCGCTGTCAGCACTTGACCCCGCCGACGCCAGCGGGCAGGTGCACGCTGAGCAGGGGCTGGTGTTTCCGCACTTTGTCCGGGCCAGCGACGCGCTTGAGGAGACAAGATGCCCTTCCGTCCTCTCCAGCACCAGCTTGGCTTTAAAGGTGACTCACCCAGCGGTCTCTCAGAAGGCTTACTGTGTTTGCAAAGCTAATGACCAAGCGTGCAGTGAGGTTACCTTTCTAGGCTGCCCATGCCTTAGTCTCCCAGGATGGGAGACGGGCTGTGATGACACCTGATCCAGGTGCAAGGGTGCATAGGCCAGGCTGCCGAGCACAGGGTCTATCAGCAGGTGAACCACCGCCTTCTCATCCTGGCTGTTCATACACTCACGTCTGCGATTCGGCCACCTCTCAGGTAAGAGCACACACACCCACGCATCTGACCCTTGCTGAGCCGACTCTGCACTTGGCACACCTGTTCCAGGTGCCAGGATGCAGGCACACCCAAGTCTGCCTCTGGAGCAAGAGATGATGAGAGCACACGTTTCGCTCAGAGACAGCACCATGTCAGCTAGAGATAAGTTCCAGGAAGAAATGAGGCAGGTAGAAAGGAGGGCAGGCGCGTAGGAGTCTGGGCACGGCACCTGCCGGGGCTGCCAGCAGCCAGAGGGACGGGCCACACAACACAGACCTGACCAAGGGCTGTCAGGGATGCACAAAGAAGCCTGGACGCTCTGTCACAGCGGAACAAACAACGCCCTTGAACTACGGACAGACAATGAACCAGAGGACGGGCAGCAGCCTGTGCTAAACCCTGAAGATGCTCGCGGCACCAGTGCTTGGGATCGCAGATTAAACCACTAGCGACCCCGTTACACACGGGACCCTGCTACACCAAGGGGGCCACAAGTGTTCCCACATCGCAGGCCACAGGGCAGCCGGAAGGCTCCTCCACCACGCGTGGAAGGCCAAGTGCAAGTGGCAGAGTCCCCGCGGCCACACGTGCGGCCCAACCGTCCAGGGGCTCGGGTCTGAGAGCAGGTGACATTCACACGACACCGGCACGCATGTGCTTCCATCAACCTCCTGTGAAGTCACCCAAACTGGAAATGACCCAAACGTCCTTTGAGTACTGACAGACACACAAACGCGAGACATCCGGGTGGAATGTGACCCAGCGGCAACGGAAGAACCACGGCTGCACACGGCATGCTAGGCGCCAGACAAAAGGTGCAACTAGGAGCTGGAAAACGCCGAGCCCCAGAAGACTGCGGGGTGGCGGCCGCGGGCTGGCGAGGGGACGGGCACGAGGGCCGTCTGGGGCTGGCGGCTCTCTCTAGGTCACGACTGTGGGACCACATCCTGCTGCTCACGGACGCTCACAGGGCCCTGCCGTGGAAGGCTGAGTTACTCGTGTCAATCACGTCACAGGCTGTCCCCAGGGGCCGAAGTGTGGTCTGGGGGAGTGGACGCTGCCGGACCCAAGGTGCACAGCAGGTGAGGCCAGGGCACCAGGAGGGCGTGTGTCCAAGGAAACGAATAGTCTGTGGATAGGCTCTGAGGAGACTGACATATGAAATGTGTTAAAAAGTCTGAAAACTTAGACTTAAAATTTAAATTTTAAAGGAGAAAAAGTGGTTTTAGGGGAAAATGCCCAAAACCTAATGAAATCCAGAGCTTATACCACTAATGATCGTGAGTCCATTCCAAGTGTATCTATCTGCTCTGACTGAAACACAAGTTCTGAGCACACTGCCCGTCACCAGGCCCTGCCCACCCCCTGCCGACCGCCCTCCCCGGTCTGCATCTCTGCAGTCCACATCCCCCATGTCCTTCATCACGCTCTGCAGCGTGGCCTTTAGAGGGAGGACCCAACGCCTGCGTTAATACCGGTGAGGACAGAAACTGCAGGACAAGGACATCCGGCAGGTTTTCCAGGGACCACGTGTGGGCGCTGAGCCACCATGTGGACACCCTGCTATGAACACAGGTTGGTCCAGAACCATCAGTGAGACCCCCAGACCTCGTATCCGGGAGCAGTTTCCAGAAGAGAAACAGGAAGGTGTGCAGGCTGGGGCCCCGGCCCTGACTTGGTGCCAAGGGACACAGCACAGGACGGGGAACGCCAGTGCACATGTGTCTGGAAGGTTGGGAGCTTCTGAGCGCCGGAGCCCCCCGGCCTAAGGCCTGCGTCTTACCTGTGCCCTGTTTTGCTTCTTCAGGTGACGCTCAAAAAAGCTGTTTTTGTGAAATGACACAGCGTCACCCATTTCCAAAATCTCTGCCAGCAGCAGTGACTCCATAGGTGTTGTACACCGGGGCCACCCGGGGGGGGTCCTCATGGCCCTGAACCCCCAAGGAAGCCGCATGCTTCTCCACCAGAGCTGGCCCAGGACAGGAGAGGGCACCACGAGCAATACTGCCCCACAGTGAGGGGGACAGGGAGGGGCGGGGAGGAGCTCCGAGTGCTGCAGCCTGGCGCGGGCACTGCTCTCCCCCTGGATGGGGCCCTCCCGCCGCCCCACCACCTCACTGCCCTTGGGAAAGCCGCACTCACCTGGCGAGGGGTGGTGGGCGGGGGGCGGAGAGGCAAAGTCCAGCTTGTCCTTGAGGTCCTCCTCATTTTCTTGTTGCCACTGCAGGCCGACCTTCTCCCAGAGGCCGGCAGCCGCGTGCCTGCAGCAGAGTCACAGGGCAGGGGGCCGGGGGCCTGGTGACCAATTCCATGCATGTGCCCAGTGTTAAAAAGGCAGAATCTCATTTGAAAATTGAGAGACCCTTCATGCCACATGGCCTCACGGCACGTGGAGGGCACAGGGGGGCTGCTATAAGAGGCCCTGACCCCAAGTAACTGCCCCAGTTATCATGACAACCTGGGAAGATCAGGTGGCGACCTCCTTGATGACCAGACAGCGAGCCCACACATCGGCAGCAGAGGCCGGGAGCGGGTGTGCACGGCCGCCTGCCCCCCACCTGAGACAGGGACAGTACCCCCCACGTCCCTCCCATGCCCCCCGCAGCACTCACGCGATCTCTGGCATCTCGTCATCCAGGCTGCTAAGCAGTAGAGGGATCAGCTTGGGGAAGAAGGAATACCGGTCCCGCAGGTCTAGCAGCCAGCCCCCCACCACGCCTGTCACTGCCTGTCGGACCTGCACACAGAGCGGGCACCGGGCTAAGTGTGGGCCGAGCAGGCCAGCTCCAGGGGCTCAGCTCGGCCGAGCGTCCACACCTCAGGCCACTGTGTCTTCCTGGCAGGCCCGTGTCCTCTGGCTCTGGCCTGAGCCCCTGCTGGCTGGGGCAGAGCGCCATGGGTCTGAACCCGTCTGTGGGCGTTTGCCACGCCTTCTGTGTGGGAGCCTCCTGGCCAGACGGGCGCGGTCTCACCATGGCTGTGTAAGCAAGCAGCAGGCAGGCTGCCGGGAAAGCAGCTTACAGGCCGCACCACCAAGGCTTCTGTTCCTAGGGCCCCAGGGGCTCCCGGAGAAGCCAGCGGGACACCCTGAATTCTGCTGCTGGCTGTCTGAAAGGTGACGTGCATGCACAGGGAGGAAGCGAGCTTCAAACACACCAAGTGACCGAGGCCCGGTTCCCTGAGGGCAAAGCCTCCACAGGGATCTGGGCACATCCATGATCCATGGAGGGCAGCAGGAGGGCAGGACAGAAGCCACACAGAGGTGGCAGAAGCCTGATCCTGCAGGAGCTCTGAAGCGTGATCACCCCACAGGGCTGTCCCACCGAGGCAGGAGCCATTGGCAATGTCAGTCACTGGCTGGGGCTGCCAATGGGAGGCATTTCGGGGGACAAGGCTCCTCACGACAGCACTGGCAGCAGCGCAGGCACTCACATGGGTTCAGGGTAGGCTGCTCAGCAAGGCCTAGAAACCAGCAGAGCCTATTTGGCCCTGAGACCTGAGCTCATTCTCCCATCTGGAAAAGAGATGGGGAACAGGACACGTCGGCAGCTTCTCAAGAGGACAGAGCACCTGCACAGAGCGTGATGGGCAGTCGCAGTCCAGCAGCCTCAGGCCCGTGCGCCCCACTCACCCACCCACCAGTGCACAGGACAGCCGCCTCGGACTCCATGTTACTGTTGCAGCTACCTACGTCAGGTGTTGGCAAACTGCGGCTCGCGAGCCACATGCGGCTCTTTGGGTACGTACATGTGGCTCTGAAGTAAAATTGAAAATGAAAATAAAACTATCACAGTTTCATTTATAAAAATTTTAAAGGGTATTATTCACATAATGGTGATTTCATTTGTTTTATGGCTCTTGAAAAATTTTAAAATTGTTGTGAGGGCCAGGCTTGGCTCTTCCGTCTCAAAAGTTTGCAGACCCCTGGCCTATATTAAAGACTTTATGAGCTACTTTATGTTAAAAAATGGGCTGCCAGAGGCTTGGCACCTGCGAAGTCCTAACAAACATCAAAGTGAGCTCAGGACCAGGGCCCCACAGCTGACGGAAAAATAAAGCAGGCAGCATGGTGACTTCACCTTGAACTCACTCTAAGGGACTTAGTGGTCATTCATTTGTTAACATCACCCCAAGTCAGCGTGAAAGCTGGCAGGTGACTTGAAGAGCTGGATTTGAAATGCTACCTCAGTCAGCCCTGGAGACGGTAGGGAGCAGATCAAACTCCACTGGGAAGAAATAAAGAGAAATGAAAATCGTTTTAAAAATGGGAGCATGTGTTTTAGAATATTAAAAAACAAAAAGGGCTTTTGAGTTTCGGGTTTTGAGTTTTGAAGTATGTCACCAAAAAAAGCAACAAACCAAAACCCACAAAACCCCACCCAGAATGTTGCCCCTGATGGCACCTGGGGACACCCTCAGCCCTCTGTGGGAGCACAAATCCTTACGCTGCTGGGGTCAGACCACGCTCCGTCGTGTCTCAAGATTTTCACAGTTAGCTATTCAGCGAGCTGGTGATACAGTTATACTATTTAGAGAGCTACTGATAGTTATACTATTTAGAAAGCTAGGCACACAGTTGTACTATTTAGAGAGCTATGGGTACAGAGAGCTGTTGATTTAGCTATACTGTTTATAGACAGCTGCTGACACAGTCATTACACTGAGAACCACGTAATCTGTGACATAAGGAAGCCACCTCCATCATCTGCTCCACCTATACCTGAGGGGAGCTGAGAAGCTGCCCAGCAGGGCTATTCCTCTGGCTTTTCTCTGGTGTCCCTTGTGACCCACACTCACTGGACTTGCTCTCTGCTGCCAGGCACCTAGTTAATGGACAAAGCGTTTGTGCTGGGCAGTGCTGGTGCCGATCCAGGACCCTGACGCTTTGTCACTCTTGGCAGGGCCAGGTTCTGCCCTGCCCCCCACCATGCTGTCACGTGCGGACTCCACCCCAGCTCCAGGACAGGCCACCAGAAGGGAGCCAGTGGTGCACAGAGTCAATCCACATCAGCTGGCCCTACGAGACAGGCTGAGGGTCCCGGTCTCCGTGTCGGCCCCCGCAGGCCCCTCACTGCAACTCAGGGAGAAGCCAGAGGAGGAAGCCAACACTGGGGCATGTGCAGTCCCATGCCTGGACCTGGTACATGATGTCACAGACATTCCTCTGGGTTAGGGCTTTTGTCCTGGCTCCATAAAGGAGTGCCGACCTCAACCTGCCAGCTTCGCACCATTCCCCATTGGGAAGCCCACCTCCTGCAGAGAGGCACAACTCATCCTGGGCTGAAGCCATGCCCACCCCTCCCCTGCCTTCCTCAGGCTGGAAGTAGTACCTGGAAGTAGTGTCGGAAAGCTTCTGATCACTTCCACAGTAGGTGGCCAGGACCTTTGACCTTTCTGTGTAATTGGGACACACATCCGGACCCTTTCAGTCTGCCTGCACACACATCCCAACAAGCAGAACTGTATCTTGAGTCATGACGTTTAATGTCATGGGCGGGTAAAACAAACAACCTGGCGTGAAGCACTGGACCAGATGCTCCACATCACAGCACAAGTCAAAGCCACAAGCTGCCACTTCACACCCACTAGGACGGCTGTAAACAACGAAATTCAGGAAACAGCAGTGTTGTGAGACTGCAGCGATTGGAGCCCTTGTGCATTGCGGGGGGCATGTGAAACGTGCAGCGGCTGTGCAGAAGTGGGTGGTGGTCTCGGCGAGCTGAACGCAGCGGCCGCAGGACCCAGCTGTCCCACTGCTCAGTACAGAGCCAAAAAAAGTGAAGCCGAGTTCAGACAGGCCCCTGTCCATCCACAGCCCAAAGGCACAGCCACACAGCCAAGAGGTGCCAACAATCTAAGTGCCCACGACGGGTGAGAGACGAATACGGGGAATACCCATGTAACGGGTGTGACTCAGCCTGAAAAGGGAATGAGGCGTGAGGCACTGACACATGCCACGCCATGGGTGAGCCCTGAGGACACCGTGCACAGTGAGAAAGGCCACTCAGCATCTCACATACTGATTTGACTTGTATGAAACATAGAGAATAGACAAACTCAGAAGCAGATTAGTTATCAGAGGCCAGGGGGTGCGGGAAAGGAAGTTACTGCTTGGTGGTTGGTTTCCGTTTGGGACGATGAAAAGTTTTGGTCAGTGGGGATGAATGTACTTAATGACATAGAATGGTGCACTGAAAAATGGTTAAAACCACAAATTTTATATTATATATATATTTTACCAAAGTTTTAATAAATTAAGTGTCATATATCAAAAATACCCAATACAAGGGCTGGCCGAGTGGTGCAGTGGTTAAGCGCTGGCTTGGGAAGCCAGAGGCCTTGGTTCGGTCCCGCATATGAGGGCCAGTGACACTGCCCTAAAAAAAACAACACAAAAACAAACAAACAAATAAACAAAAAAACCCAATACTTTAAATGGATAAATTGTGAAGTATGGGAATCATAGTTTAACAAAACCATTTTAAAAAACCAAACAAAGTCACTGGGGAGAAACCCGGTGTGCCCATGGTCAGGAGGCAGGACAGGCCACAGAGCAATCGGTGTCACAGGTCCGAGCCTGGAGGCTAGCTCTCGCTCAGTGACCCTGAGAGCATCACAGGACCTCACACCTCGGGGTGGGGGTGGGGTGGGAGGGGTGTAGCAGCCATGACAACTTCTGTGAGGATTAAGTGAGATGGTGCCTGGCTGGACAAGGCACACTGGCACAGGGCTCCCTGCCCAGGCCTGGCATTTTCGCCATCAGGGGAGCAGGGGCCCCGCCCCCTGCAGGGCGAGCATTACCCCGCACGATGTGGAATAGCCCGGGGTGGCCATCGCAGGGGCACTTTGTAACCACTCCGCTCCCACCCCACACCGCACGGACTGCAAGGACATGCTCCCTTCAGTCGTTCCGCCCTCTGAGAGGGAGCCTGCCCCTTGCAGCCTCTGCCCTCTGCTCCTTGGGACACTTCAGCGACTGTGGCCTCAGATTCAAGACACGCCTTTGGAGGTGGCTTCTGCCAACAGGAAAGCCAGTATTGCGAAGTCTGTCTGTCCGTCCCTCAACGGGCCCCAAAGGCCAGTGGAACGCGTCCCCCTGCCACCATCCTTCTCCTCCCAGGTCTGGTTTGCCAGCCACGGTGGCTCTCCATTGAGTGCTCCTCAGTGGAGGAGCAGGTGAAAGACGCTTCTACAAACCCGAAGCACACAGCACTGGCATTTTCCCTCTGCCGTGGAATTAAGGACAAACGTGTTCGGACAACTGAGCTCTTCCCAGTGTCTCAAAGAAGTGAAGCGGAACGAACGACAGGGCCTGTGGTGTAACATTAACACCTGAAAGGAGTGACGGGTACCACGCCTGCATGCTTGTTCCCGCCTGGGAAAAGGGGCCACCCGGGGGGCCGCCCAGTACCTGGGGGACGTCGTCAAAGAGCCGCTGAGCGAAGTGAGGAAGCACATCATCCACCGACTTCCCGTTGCCGAACTGGATCACCGTGCCTGTGGCCTCGATGACGGCCACCCGAACCTTCCAGTGCTGGTGGGAGATGGTCTGCATGAGGGGCGCGATCAGAGACTCCGACTGCATGTGGAAGTGATCTGTGGGGCAGGGAAGGCCACCCGTTACCAGGGCTGCTGCCTCCTCCGGGGAGCCTTCCCCACAGGCCTGAGACAGCACGGACGGGTGACCGGGCAAGACCCCGCGGAGACGGCTACTTAGAGAAAGGGAGCGCCATCAGACCAGTGCTTTTAACACTGAAGTCTGCATTCAAGCGGAGCCAGGGCGCAAGCGGCCTCCCCGCAGGGAGCACGGCGGCCCGAGCCAGGGGCAGGCCGGCGCGCAGCGCGGGGGCCGAGCCCCGCTTCTCGGTGTGTCCCCAACCCCAGGGCCGCGGGCCCGCACCTGGCGTGGCGCGCGCCAGGCCCGCGGCGCACTCGCAGCTCTCGCGGCGCACGGCGGCGAAGGGGTCGCGCAGCGTGCAGCGCAGCACGCGCAGCGCGTCGTCCAGGTGGGGCGCCAGCGCCGCGCCGCACAGGCCCACGGCCAGGCGCAGCAGCTGCACGAGCGCCAGGCGCAGCTCCTCGCAGGCCTCGGGCGGCGCGCGGCGCGCGGGGTCCGGCCCCGCCAGGCGCGCGGCGAGCGCGGGCAGCAGGCGCGGCAGGGCGTCGCGGGGCCGCGCGGCGCGGCGCAGGCCCAGGCCCAGCAGGTGCGCGGCCAGCGCGCGGCAGCGCTCGGCGGGGTCGGCCAGGCAGCGCAGCAGGCGCGGCAGCAGCAGGCGCGCCCAGGGGCCCTGGAAGGCGGCGGGCTCGGCCTCCGGCGCCTCGGGCCGCGCCGCCTCCAGCGCGCGCTGCAGCGCCTCCAGCGCGCGCCGCCGGCCCAGCTTGCTGTCGGCCTCCAGCCCGGGCAGCAGGCGGCTCAGGGCGCGGCTCAGCTCCGCCGCCTCCGCCTCCGCCGCCTCGCCCGCCTCCGCGGGGCCCGGGGGCGCCGCGGCCTCCGCCGCTACCAGCGCCGCCATCTTGGCCGCTCTGCCCGTCGCCGGGGGACGGCGGCGCTTTTACGACGGCCTCGGCGCGGATTACGGCCCGGCTTCCGGTTGGCTGCCCACGCCGCTTGATTGGCAGCTCCGCGCGCGGACGCGGCCCGCCCCCCGGGGCGGGCCGCGTCGCGCGTCGTCTGCCCGCCGCCGCAGGCGGTCCCCCTGCGGCACCGACGGCAACGCCGCGGCCGGAGAAGGCGGGCCGCGTGCGGGGCCTGCGGCAGGAGCGGCGAGGAGCGCGCGCGGGAGCGCGAGCTGCCAGCCCGCAGGCGCCCGTGGGCGGGGGCGCCGCGCTTCGGGCCCAACCGCCGGGGGCCCCCCGAACCCCGCGCCGCGCGCAGCCGCTGGCGGGGCGCCTGGCCCGGCCGCACCGCTGCCCGCGGAGGCGCAGGGGCGCCCCAGGCCGAGGGCAGCCGGGCGGGGCCCCCGGGCGGGGCCGCCAGGACCAGGCAGCGCGTTCACGCGGGGTGCCGTCCCCGCCGCCCGGGCGACAGCGGGTTTCTGTCCTGACCGCAGAGCCGTGCAGCCCACGCTCCCGCCGGAGGGGCTGGGGCCGGAGAGGGACTTGCCCCGCTGCGCCAACCCCAGGGCGCCGGGGACCCCTGTCCTCGGCCAGGCTCATGGTTCAGGTCCAGGTAGCTGGCTACAGGGAGTATAAAGTGTGTTGTTGGAACAAGTGCAATAAACCGACTGTGGCAAATGACACTCTGCTGACTCATTTATTGTTTCATCCAACAAATATTTATGGGACGTGTGACATCTCCGCACATTCTTTGCGGCACTGGAAGGAACACAGCCGTGAGTCAGAGCAGATACCGTTCCTGCTCCTGGAACTGATGGTCCGGCGGGGAGACACCTAGTCCAGTGACGACGCAAATAGCTGCAGTCGTGACGCGAGTGACCCCTGAGCACAGGGCAGGCTTCTGGCGGAGAGCCCTGAAGTGGGCTCTGAGGAGTGAGCTTCTGGGGAGCAGGGTCGGGGCCCTGGGAGGGGCGGGAGTGCGGGGGGACGGGCGCTGCCCTGGGGCTGAGGCTGTGTGCAGAGGGGCCGCTGAAGGCTGGCGAGGGAGGCAGGAGGCGGGCCGGGGGCTGCCACCCCCCACAGGGACCAGAGGTGGCACTGGGTAGCACTGATGTGCCCGTGGCGTTGGGCACGGAGTTACTTTGTAGAAAAGCTGACAGAACTTGGGAAGGATTGGGGCTGAGAGGGAGGGAGATGAGGACTCAAGTGGGGGCCTGGCTCGCGGGACAGACTGGGGTGCCTGTCACAGAGACCACACTGGAAGACTCCAGCTCGGCAGGGGACGGGCTGGGGAGGCACCCTGGTCGTGGGGTAGGACCCAGTGGTCAGACAGTAACCTTCCACCCCAGGACTCAGTGGCTTCCTCAATGGCATTTGCTAAATCGGATTCCATGAGCCCTGACGTTCACTGAGCTTGGTGATGGGTGGGCCTCGCTGAAGGCTAGGGCTGGACACACCTGATGCCGGTGCTCACATGCCCAGCTGTCAATACTGGCTGTCACCAGGGGCCACAGCTCCTCTCCATGTGGCCAGTTTGGGCATTCTCACAGCAAGATGTCCCGGTTCTAAAGGTGAGTGTCCCGAGGTTAGAGGAAGCTGTACAAAGCAGTGCCACCTTTGGAATCTGGCCTGAGGAGGCATGTGGCGTCACCCCACTGTTGTCACAGCCCCATCAGCCGGAACCAAGGAGGCGGTGAGCAGTGCCGAGCTTGGGAAGGACCATTCCCCTGTGAGCTGGGCTGTCAGGCTCCCCAGAGAAGACTGCAGTGTCGCCTGGGAGAGGGCGAAGATGGCCCCAAGTCGGGGTCAAGGGCTTGCTCTGGCATCTGGGGAGCACTCCTTCACTGTCCACCCGTTTCTGATGTGGCTCCCTTCCCTCCACTAGACTGCCTTACTCTCTGTAGAGAATGAGTCACCCTGAGGCATGAAGCCACCCCCTCATTTGCTCTTACTTCCAGGGTATCTGGAGGGTTGTGGTAAGAATTGGACATTCCCCTCGGCTGGCTTACAGTTTAGCCTCTTGGTCCCAGTAAGTCCATGACTGTCGTGTCAGGTTTCCACACTCTCAGGGTCATTTTCTCTGGGGCTCCCAGTGCGTGGGGATTTGGGCCTTTCAACCAAAGTCCCTTTATTGTGGTTTCAGTGTACCTTTTTAGTGAGTCTTGTGAATTCTCCATCTTTTCTAGGAAGGTTTTAAAAACAATGTAAAGAAAAGCAATTACCTATTTTCTTTTTTTTTGTTTTTTAGTAATTAGCTATTTTGAATAGGTAATACATGCATAAAGTACAAAATTGACAGGTGCCCGAGGACAGAATAAGTAGCAAGCCTCCCTCTCTCCCTCTGCCTCAGACATACTGTCCCCTCCCAAAGGCAGTCTGTCTAGTGTCATCAGGACCCTTCCGGGGTGTGCACAGATGAGCATGTACTGACAGGTGCTTTCACCTCTTACATGGTCGCACACCGAACGGTTTTAGAGCGTGCTTTTCTTTCACTTAAAGATACCTTGGAGATCATTTAATATTAATTCACACAGAGCTGCTCTGTCCTTTTTGACACCTGCACACTAACCCACCATCTGGATGTGCCCTAATATGTTCCATCAGACCCTGTTGATGGATATTTCGTTTCATTTCATGCATTTTTGTGCACTTGGAAAAGTATACAGATATATTTGCCCCTGTGCGAAAAAAAAAATGCTCAAGTAAGGATAGTCACTGCAGCGCTGATAAGTTTTATGAAATTACGGGTAAACGTAGCAAAGTGGAATTGCTAGAATAAATGGTGTGTGCGTTCCAACGTCCGGTCTCCATAGAGACTGTGTCATTTCACACCCCACCGACAAAGCATGAGCGTGCCGATACCCCACACCCTTGCCAAAACAGTAGTAGCAGACTTTGGGATTTTTGCTAATCTGCTAAGCAAAAAATTGTATCTCTGTGTAGTTTTAATTTGCATTGTTCTTAGTTTTAGTGAAGTTGGGTGTCTTCATGCCTTTTGTGGTGTATGTTATCAATATCTTTCTTGTTTTGTCTACCTTTTGAACGTATTTTTTTTAACACAGAAAATTTTCATTTTTATGTAGTTGAATATATCAATTTTTTCACTTACGGCTTCCGTAATTTGTATTATGCTTAGAAAGGCAGCCTCTGCCATAAGATTATAAAATATTTTTCCAACTTTTCTTCATTCGTATGCCAGATTCATAATATTTGTTTCTTTTATCCTTACGATGCATTTTTACATATGGCGTTGCTTGATACAACATACCACTTCCTGTGTCCATCAGCTTGGGCCCCTGTGACAGAATTACACAGACGGGCGACTTACAAACGACAGACATTTATGTCTCACAATCTGGAGGCTGGAAGTTCAGGATCCGGATACCAGCAGATCTGGTGTCTGGTGAGCCCCCCGCCCCCACCCAGTTTGTAGCTGGCACCTCCTCACTGTGTCACCGCGTGCCAGAAGGGACAAGGGAGCTCCCTGGGGTCTTTTATAAAGACAGTAATCCCACTCATGAGGGCCCCACCCCATGACCTAGTCACCCCAAAGCCATTCACCCCAACACTGTCACACTGGGGGTCAGGATTTCACATGGGAATTTGGTGGGACACAAACATTCACCCATACATAAAGCTGGGCCCTTTTCCTTGATTCCCCATGATTGATTTTTAATTGCTGCCTAATGAGTTACCACAAACATAGTGGTTTAAAACATAGTGGGTTAAAACCACACACCCCAGCTCTCCCCCCCGTGTCTGTGGGTCAGGGGACCAGGCGGGCTTTTCAGGCTCCTCTGAAGGCTGCACTCCAGGCCGGGCTGGGCCCTCACCTGCAGTTGGGGGCTGGGACCATCTGCTTCCAAGAGCACCTGAGCTTCCTGATTTCTTGCTGGTTGCCGCCAGAGGCACACCTGGGAGAGGCCAAGGGACCAGGTTTCTGGTGGGCCAGTGTGGGCAGCCGACCGTTAGCCTCCCGAATCTGGGAGCTCCTTGGCTGGCAAGGGCACTAAGGGGGCACTCTGATAGGGTGAAGCATCTGGCAGAATAAGGGTGTGTGTGTGTGTGTGGGGGTCTTGGGATCTGAAGGCTGTCCTCAGAGAGGGTCATCCCATCCCAGGAACAGTGCCTAGGGGAGGTTCTGGGGGCCACCCCCCAAAGTGCTAAGAGCAAAAGCCAGCCCTGGAGTGTATCCCCCAAAGTCCATCACATGAAACTGGGCCCTTTTCTATTTTTTTGTGGTTCCCCAAGCCAATCTGGAGGGGCCAGAAGTAATGGGGCGGGGAGGAAGACGTAGAGAGGGTCTGCTGCGTCGCTGGGCGGGCCTGAGCTTAGAGGCAGCCAAGGGTTAAGTTAGTGGTGGGATGAAGTTTTGATTCAGATGAGACTGGACTGGAGTTCCCCAAATGGCTCTCTTCCAAAAGGTGTGACCAGCACAAGTGTGAGATGCCTGACGGGATGGGGCCAGGAGGTATGCTGGGCACAGGGCTGGGGAAACAAGCCCCTGGTCTGCCCACCTGAGTGCGGCCTGTCCGTTCCCGTTCACACTGGCAGGAAGAAGCATGTTGACAAGGCCAGCCAGGCTGTGGTGTGCCTATGTAGGCAGGTGACCAGGGACAGGTGACCAGGGACAGGTGAGTGGAGAGGGGAGCAGATGCCTTCCCCTTCAAGGCCTACGTTCCCTGCCTGCCCTTCTCTTGGTATTTAGACCACTCGGGAAAGGGTGACTGACTGACATGAAGTTCTGCCACCAACCTGGCAGAACGGGGACAAAACATGATATTGGGCAACAGGAATATAAGAACAATTCCCGTTTCTCGGCTCGTGGATGAGGAAGTCACCAAGTGGCCCTTAGGCCTCAGTGGCTCTCTGGACACCTGTGGATAGTGCAAAGAATTTAGGATGACCCTGTCATTTCCCACTGGGGCATCTGGGTGAAGCTGGTTCCCTTAACCAGTCTCTCTCGAGTGGCCTGGGCCCACCTGGCCACAACTTCCCACCCTGAGTTGGAGACAGGCTGGGGCGGATGGGTGGGTGCTGTGTCGATGTGACATCCCAGGTGCAAGCAGTGGGCAGCCCTGGCCATCACTTCCAGGCCCCATGGGCTGCAACCAGCTGGGGGTGGGGGTGGGCAATCACAGGGTCTCCCATGGAGGGCAGTGGGGAAGCCGGGGGGGAGCGGGGGAGGAGGGGGCGCAGGGGCGGTGGTCCTGGCCTGGCTGCACACAGATCTGTGGGCCTGTGGGTCCAACACTAGGCTTGTAGTGCGTCCCCTGAATGCCAGAGGGGGAAGTGGGGGGATGAGGGCTCAGAGCGGAGGCCCCAGAGGGAGGGGAGGGGGCAGTGGGAGGAGGAAACGGGGAGGCTAGGGGGAGGGGCACTCGGGGGGCGGGGGAGAGGTCGGTCCCTGGGGAGATGGGGGCGGAGCGTGGGAGACGGACACGGGGGGAACGGGCGGTGGGAGTGGGGGGCGGGGAGGCTGGTGCTGGGGAGACCAGCGCGCAGCGGCGCGTGGAGGGCGGCGCCGCTGCAGTGCGGGACCTGCCGAGCCCTCAGTCCCGCGTCCCTGCGCAGCCGCCGCTGGCCTCGGGCGCTGAGCACCTAGGTACGCGGGCGGGGTGGGGTCTTCGCCGCAGCCCCCGCCCCTCCCCGGACAGGAGGCCCCAGGAAACGTGGGCCTTGGGGAGCCCCCGCCGCGGTGGATGGACCCGGGCGGCCGGTTCCTGGCCTGTCGCTGTGGCTTAGCCCGAAGCCGGGGCTGAGGACACGCAGCCCTGCCATTGTTCCCTAGGTCCCTCCCTTGCAGAAGGCCCCTCCGCTGGGTTCACTTGGTTCCTCCTTTCCTTCTTTTCCTGAAAAGCAGCCCCCTCCCCGCGCCCCCTGTGACGGCCCCCCACCCCCAGGACCCCTGAGACCTCCGGGCGGGGCGCGGGGCCGGAATCTGGCGCTCACACAGTTGTCCCTGGCGGGAAGGGATGGACATGAGTGCGGGCACACGGCGGCGCTGCTCACCGAGGCCGCCCCGTTCCGCCCGTCGGGTTTCTCGGCCGCGCAGGCCTCTGCAGAGGTAAGCCTGCCGCGGTCTGCGCGCACGGCTCCGCCGGGCCCCGGCCGGTGCCACGTAAAGCAGGGCCCTGGGGCCCCGTCCCCGAGGTCCCCGGACCTGAGCACCGTGCTCCGCGGATGCGCTCCGGGAGGGCGCCCCGGCGCAGGCGGCGCGCTGGCTGAGGCCTGCGCCCTGTGTGTCCCCCGCAGGCAGGAGGAAGCCCGGCACCATGGCCGCGCCGGCCCCCCACCAGCTGGAGGAGGACGAGAGGGGGTGTGAGCTGTACGTGCAGAAGCACCGCGTCCAGCAGGTGCTCAGGGATTGCATCGTGCGCCTGTGCATCGCCAAGCCCGAGCGCCCCATGAAGTTCCTGCGGGAGCACTTTGAAAAGCTGGAGAAGGTCAGTGGTCCCGCCCTGGTCTCCCCGCAGCTGCCTGGCGCCCAGTGAAACCTGCGCTTGCCCTGCTGCTCTCAGGAGACTGCCCTGTGTCCTGTGGCTCTTCCCAGACCTGGTCAGGGGCCTGCCTCCCGCCGGGAACCCCGTCTTCCCAGAGCCTGTCAGTCTTCAGAGGTCTCTGGGAAGGCTCCTCAGGTTTCAGGGACAGCTGACAGACAGTAGCTTGTGAGACTCACTGATGGTTTTCACCTCAAGGGACAGAGGTGGGGAGCAGGGCCGGCTGTAGCCGCCATTGGCGTTTGGGGTGGAAGAGAATAGCTCTGAAGGGGCTGAGGTTGGCTCCGGACTCCATGCTCACCTGTGCCCCTGGGACGTGGCAGGAAGGTGCCCCTCGGGTGTGTCAGGCGCGGGGAGCACAGACCTCTGAGGGGAGGGCCCTCGGCCCCTTCCTGGGTTCACTTTGGGAGGCCGGGTCTTTTGTCCCCACTTAGCTGTCCCCAACCCAGTTTCCATGGGGACTGAGTGGAAGGCAGGTCAGGCCCAGGCCTGTTTTTAAGCCGCTCTGAGCCTGCTGCCTGCCCAGCCTGCCGAGGGGTGTTTTCCTTTTGACCGGGGCCTCTGCAGTCACGCAGCCCTAACCAACGGTGTGAATGTATTTTGTCCCTCCAAAGCAATCCGTTAAAAACATCTTAAAGTCATGCGTGCATTTTATAGAACGTTTGGAAAGTTCAGATGTGGAAAGAAGTAAAAATCACCTATGGTCCCATTTTCCCTCACGCATGGAGTTTTTCTGAAACACAGTCGTAACCATGTTACAGGTACAGTTTATATTTTGTATTTACTGTGTGTTCTCCATAGAACCCCCTTTCAGTGATCACGGTATGTACTGTTGAGAAGATATATTCAAGTTCGCTCACCCTGCCCCTCATGATGGGACGGTTGAGTTTTCAGCATTTGGGTATGTAGCTCTGTTTGTTTAGTGTGGCTTTTCAGAATCCGAATCACTGAAATTGAAAATGCAGGCGCTGGTCGAAGTGGCCTGGCTGGTGTGCCGACCAGCTTTCCCAAAGGCGGCTTCACGGCTCCCTCTTACTCCGGCTGTGGCTGCGTTAATTTAAAACACGGGTTCAGCTGATAGATGGAAATGGCCATGTGGCCTTAACCCACTTTCCTCTGGTTCCTTTTGAGGTCACTTTAGGGGAGCAGCTGCTGGGAGGGTCCCAGCCCCTGAGCACCTGCGGGGTGGGGGATGGCACTGGGAGGTCACTAGTTCCGGCTGGACAAGGAAGAGTGAGGCAGGTGACATCCTGGCCCTTCTCAGACCATCACTTGGTTAGAACCGGAGCCACCAGCTGGGTTCTCTGGTCTCACAGTGACTTGTCAGCCAGCTGGCCGGAAGTGGAGCTAACAGAGTGAACTCGGAGCCGAGGTCCTCACTGCCCCCACCCCAGACATTGGCAGTGGCTGGAGACAGTTTGGTTGTTACATTGGGTGTGTGTGTGGGGTGCTGCTGTCACCTAGGGGTGATGGAGATGGGCCACACGGTCAGCGGGGGACATTTGCTTAGGTGGTGATGCCCCGGGTCTCGCTGGTGGACTGGGAATGGGGTGAACAAGAGGCCTGGAGCATGACTTGTGGGGTTTGGGCTCAGCCCTCGGATGAACGAGGGAGCCACTTGCCAAGAAGGGGACAGTGGGAAGAGGCCGGGTTGGATGGAAAAATTTAAGAGTTCTGCTTTGGACATGTAGCTTTGAGTCATCAAGGAGGCTGTGAGTTTGCACCTCGGGGCACAGGCTGGGCGAGGACAGAGGTTTGGGATGCTAGTGGGAGGTGGCCTATCACCTGCCTTTGACAGGTCAGGACTGAGGTCTAGAAGCGAGGGGGGGGGGGCCTGACCTGGGCGCAGTCCGGCGACAAGGAAGGCCTAGGTTCCAGTCCTGGTTTTAAATTGAGCATTTTCCTTTTATTTAACAATAAGGGAATGATACGAGTCCTTATTTTCTAGATCATGGTCACCGTGGCACCAGTCATTTGCTGGGGCTGCCGTAACAAAGGACCATCGACTGGGCGGCTTGGGCTGACGTCCGAGATCCCTGTGTCACAGGGTCCCCCTCCGGGGGGCTCAGAGGGAGGGTCTGCCCCGGGCGGCCTCCCTGGCTGCTGCTGGGTGCCGGCGATCCTGGGCGTTCCTGGGCTTTTGGAACCATCACCCATCTCTGCCTTCACCACATGGCCTTCTCCCTTTTTATAAGGACACAGCACCTTGATGACCTCATTGTAACTGGAGTACTTCTGTGGAGACCCCATCTCCAAATACAGTCTTGTGATGTGGTGCTGGGGGTTAGAACCCCAACAAGCCTGTTTTGGGGGACATAATTCCACCCAAACAGCTGCCTTCTCAGGTGAGGGCAGGGGTTGTGCTTAGGCCTGCACTGACGGTGGCTGTCGCTAATGGACAGTTTGCAGTGGATTCTCATGTGATCTGAGGTTGCCAAGCATAGTCCTGTGGGTGGCTTGTACCTGCTGTGCTCTCCTGACCAGGAGCTGCTGGGGCGTGTGTGTAATACAGGACGGGGACGCACTCTTTCCTTTGCGAGGTTGGAGCAGGATCTTGGCCCGGTGGATGGGCAGTGGTGGTGGTGGGGGGCAGTGGGCAGGAGCCTACGGCATAGGGCAGGAAGCGCCTTTGGGGGCCTTGGAGGAGGTAGCTGGCGGTGTAGACCAGCGGGGCGGCCCAGCTCTCGGTGAGTTCTCCACCTGGGGCCGTTTCAGAAGGTCGAGCTGCCCTGAGGTGGAGACTGGGGGTGGGGGGGCGCGTTCCTCGCCCTGCGGCCAGCGTAGCACAGCGTTCGAGCCGCTGCAGGGGGGCCATGGATCCTCAGAGCCGTCACCCTTTCGCAGGGAATTTTAATGTTTTTGTTTTGTTTTGTTTTGTTTTTTGAGATCAGTGTCACTGGCCCTCATATGTGGGACCGAACCGGGGCCGCTGGCTTCCCAAGCCAGCGCTTAACCACCGCGCCACTTGGCCGGCCCTCGCAGGGAATTTTAAATGCCGCGGGAGACAATCACTCCTGAAGAGACACCATCACCCTTCCGTGGGTTCCAGCCCTGTGTGTTTCTGAGGACTTTATTGTTTTGCGACACACACACACGTACATGGATGCTGATAATTTTAGTATATATACATTTTTTTGTTTGATTTATCTTCTTAACATTTTTCATTGTGGTAAAAAATACATAACATAAAATTTACCATTTTGACCATTTTTAAGTATCTATTTCAGTGGCGTTAAGTGCATTTGTGTTGCTCTGCGTCCTTTTAGTAGCATTTTTATGGCATCTGTGGCAGTAAAATATTTCATAACAGGACGTGTGATAATTTTCACTTTCTCTCCTTGCTTTGTGTTTGATGATTTCGGGTTTTTCTTCCCCTCAGAAAACACCTTTATGGCAAGGAAATTATTTGAAAGATAAAAGAGGATCCACGCAGGTGTGTCGGGCCGGGCAGAGAGGTCAGCGTGTGTGTGCGTTAGGCCCTCACACCAACCACACCGTCAATTCCCTCCCGAGACAGCAAACGCGTCTGTGGCTGCCTCACCTGGGCGGCTCCCACCATTCCCCACCTCCCCGCCGACATGGCTTCTGGGATGGTTGTTTCACGGATGGATGTTGGTGCCTTGTCAAGCGCGGGTTTCTGCCCTTCTGCCGGCATGGTGCCTCCTCCCGAATGTTGTTTCAATGTTGGTTCCCCCATCCATTGGCCAAACAGTCTGATGATCCTGCCTCGCTCTTCCGTCTTTAATAAAACTACCAAGGTCTGTTGTTTCACTTTTGGAATGAGGGGGCACCGCGAGGAAGGGGGAACCGAGACGGGCCCTTCAGAGTGCCTTTTCTGGAAGTCTGTCGCTCTCAGATAACCGTTCCTGAAGGCCCTGGGTCTCAACTGGCGCCTGAGCCTGGTGACTCCGTCGCGTGTTCAGCGCACGCGTTTCCTGATGCCAACACGGCACGTGCCATGGGGCAGACAGAGGCATAACTGTGGATTGGTTCACAGAGCTCCCAAGGGGCTTGGAGGGCAAACTTGAATGGAAGTGTACCATCCATGCCACCACCTCGTGCAGAATGCCCGGCCTCCAGTCCAGGGCGGCCTCTGGGGACACCAAGGGGGAAGTGATGGTAGGCTGAGTTGTGCATCATGTAAATAGAAGGACAAATGAAACATCAGGGCTTGTGTGTTTCTGTAACTGAAACAGGGACATATGCAAATGGCAAAAAGCTCAAACTATTAAAAGGCACAGTGAAAACGAAGCCTATCTGTCACCTGCTGCCCTCCCACCAGAGCCACCTCTGTGCTTGTTCTTGGAGACTCTTCAGCATTTTGTGTGCCTGCGATGTGGATGTGGCTTCTGTCTGACTGACTGCACACTGTGAATGCTGCCCCGAACTTCGCTTTTTCCTTTTGCTGACACTGAAAACCACCAGCTGGAGTGCTCTGTGTGGACACAGTAAACCCACTCCCTCACCTGTAAAATTTTTCTTTGAGGGCCGGCCGAGTGGCATATTGGTTAAGAGCTGGTTTTGGGATGCCAGCGGCCCCAGTTCGGATCCCACATATGAGGGCCAGTGACACTGCCCTCTACAGCTAAGATGGTGAACAAAGCTCCACCTGGAGCTGGGCTGTGAGCCCCGGCGACGGTGTAGGCTGCAGCCCCTGCTGCAGTGGGCTGCCACGGGCTACAGTGAGTGGCCGGCAGCCAGCGTGAGCTGCCAATAGCCATAGTGAGCGACCATCCAGAGGCCGGCGACCGATCTGCCTCATCCGGGAAGAGCGCAATGACAATACCAACATGGGCCAGTGAAGCAACGTCCTCTGCAACTAGACTGAAGAACAAAAAGACAGCAACTTGTCTGTTCCCCTCCCCCAGTTCCCCAATAAAATCTTTAAAAATAGATAAATAAATAAATAAATAAAATAAAATTTTTCTTTGAATTTAAATAGAGTAGAATTCATTCTCTTTGGTATATAACTCTGTGTATTTTTTTTTTAAATTTTTATTGGGGAACACTGTTTTCTTCTCGGACCTATCAGCTCCAAGTTAAGTAGCTGTTTCAATCTAGTTGTGGAGGGCGCAGCTCAGTGGCCCATGTGGGGATCAAACTGGCAACCGTGGTGTTATGAGCCTATGAGCCTGCACTCTAACCTACTGAGCTAACTGGCCACCCTGACTCTGTATTTTGATGGAGGTATCCAGCTGTGTAGCTGTCACCACAATCAGGGTACAGAACAGCCTCATCACCGCCTTGTCCCCCTCCCCAGTGCCCGCTGCCCTGCTGGTCCGACCTTTCCCCACCTTGAGCCCCTGACAGCCCTGATGTGTCTTCCCCACTGTAGTTCTGCATTTTCTGGAATGTACTATGATTGGAGCCCTACAGCGTGTGGCTGTGCTGCGGTGTTTGTCAGATTTGGGTGTTTGCTGAGCAGCACTCAGTCGTGCAGCGGCCAGTGTGTTCATTCTTCACTCCATTGAAAGACATTTGGATCGTTTCCAGTTTGAGGGAATTACAAACAAAGCTGCTATAAACATTCGTCTGATAGATTTTGTGTGAATATAGATTTTTATTTCACTTGAGTGAATACCCAGTAGTGGGGTTGCTGGGTCGTATGGCAAGCACATGTTTCACTTTCCCAGAAACTGCCAGGCTCTTTTCCGGAGTATCTGTACCATCTTGCATCCAACTAGCAGCAGTTCTTGTCCCTCGATATTGTAAGCACTTGATATTGTCAGTTCTCAAAACTTTTAGCTATTCTAATAGGTATACACAGCCATGCACTACATAGCGACATTTTTGGTCAATGACAGACCACATACACGACGATGGTCCTGTGATAGGATTATAATGCAGCTGAAAAATTCCTACGGCCTAGTGATACTGCAGCCATCGCAGTGTCCCAGGACAGAGCATGACTACTGTGTGTGGTAGCTGCTCACAGGGTGTCAGGTTCACAGCAGTGTCCAGGCATGTCTTCGGCTTCACACCCTCTCACTCACTCATTCACAGCACCTTCCAGTCCTGCAGGCCCCACCCATGGACAGTGCTGTACAGACAGCCTTTAAAACATCTGTTAGATTGTAGCTTTTCTGTGTTTACATGTGTTCAGATACATAAATAGTGGCCTTGCTGTTATAGTTGCCTGCAGTACTCAGCACAGTGATGGGCTATGCAGGCTAGTGGCCCAGGAACCGTGGCTGTACCTCCTGGCCGGGGAGTGTGGTGGGCTGCGCTACCCGGCCGGGGCGTGCGTGCCAGCCTCTGTGATGTCTGCATGGTGACGTGTTTCTCAGAATGTGCCTGTCGTAAGCGGGGCAGGTGGTTCTGGGCTGCATTTCCTGACGACTGGCAAACTTGGGCATCTGGTCCTGCACTCGTTTGCTATGGGCGTATCTTCTTTGTTAAAGGACCTGCCCTTGTCTCCCGTCCATTTCTACTAGGTGGTTTTCTTACTGCTGAGTTAGGAAATTCTTTATGCTTGCAACCTGTACCCTCATGTACGTGGATACAAGTTCTTTATCAGGCATGTAATTTGCAAACTTCTTCCAGTCTGTAGCTTGTCTTTTCATTCTTTTAACAGTTTTTTTCACAGAGCTTAAGTTTTTATTTTTGAAGTCCAACCTATCAGCTTGTTTTAATGGATTGTGCTTTTGTACTTGAGATTGTGTCTAAGAACTTGTCTGTGCGTAGGGGTGCACCTTTGTCATTCCTTAACTGGCCGTACATATGTGGGTGTGTTCCTGGGCTTGCTGGTCAGCCTGTGGACGTGTCCTGGTGACACCATGCGATCAACTGTCCTTCAGTAAGAGTCCGAGTCAGGCAGTGACTTCCAACTTTCTTCTTTTAAAAAATTGTTTTGTCTATCCCTGTTCCTTTGCGTTCCCAGGTATAGTTTAGAATGATCCTGGTGACACTGACAAAAAATCCTGTTGGTGTTTTGATTGGGGTTACATTGAATGGATAAATCAACCTGAGGAGAAAAGGTATCTTTTTTTTTTTTTTTTTTTGGTCAATGTCACTGTCCTCATATGTGAGACCTGAACCGGGGCCACTGGCTTCCCAAGCCAGCGCTTAACCACCGCGCCACTTGGCCGGCCCGAGAAAAGGTATCTTAACAGTGTTGGATCTTCCTGTAACACAAACTCAGAATGTCTCTCCATTAATTTAGGTCTTTGATTTCTTTTGTCAGTGAAAGAAAAACTTCTATTGTTTTCAATTTACAGATCCTTCACATGGTTCGTTAATGTACTCCTATTTCATTTTTTATTCTATTTTAAGTGGTACTGTGTTTTTAAAATTAATAGTCTTTACTTTTTAGAGCAGTTTTAGGGTTAGAGAAAAATTGAGCATGAAGGACAGACAGCCCATTCCCCCCAGTTTTCCTGTTGTTAACACTCCGCATCAGTGCTGCAGCTGCAATAACCGATGGCACGATTCTGTGAACTACAGGCTGTGGTCTACAGCGGGGTTCGGTCTTTGTGTCGTGCATTTCTGTGGGTTTGGACAAATACACAGTGTCACATACTTGTCATTACAGTATCTTATAAATAGCTCTACTGCCCCAGAAATCCCCTGTGCTCCATCTGTGCATCCCTTTCCTCCACCCGGCACCCCTAGCAGCCACTGATCTCATTGTCTTTGTACTTGTGTCTTTACCAGGATGCCACAGAGCTGGATCGTATGATATGAAGCCTTTCTACTGGCTTCTTTCACTTAGTAATATGCGTTTAAAGTTCTTTTGTGTGTATTCATGGCTGACAGCTCATTTCTCCCTGTCACGGAATGATATCCTGCTGTCTGGGTGGGGCACAGTTTGCTTACCCATCACCCACTGACGACACCTCAGCCGTTTCCCGCCTCTGGCAGTTATGGAGGAAGCCGCTGCCAACACCGTGGGCGGGTTTTCTGTGGACGTGTGTCTTCAGCTCCTTTGGGTAAATTATGATCGTGCATGAGTGCCGGGTCGTGCGGTAGGAGTGTGTTTAGTTTGGTCGGAAACCACCAGCCTGTCGCCCAAAGTGGCCGGGCCGTTTGCGTCCCCACCAGCAGAGACTGCCGTGTCCTGCCGGCACTTGGTGACGTCGGTGTGCTGGGCTGTGGCCGGTCTGGCAGGCGTGTGGAGGGCTCGTCGTCTCAGCCTGCGCCCCCACCCCCCACCCCCCACCCCCGGTGACGCGGGACACCTTGTGTGCTCACAGCCATCCGTGGGTCTTCCTTGCCAAGGGGTCTGTTCACATCTTTTGCCCAGCTGTAAGTTCAGTTGTTTGTCTTCTTATTTGATGGGTTTTATGAGTTTTAGTACATTCTGTACACAAGTCCTTTATTGCATGTGTCTTGCAAACATTCTCTCCAGTTTGTGGCTAGTCATTTCATTATCTTAACTGTGTATAATTTTGAACCTTGCTTTCTGGTTTTTAACCAATTTGTACACGATCATGTATATAATCAGTAAATGTTATTAAAAACATGATTCAACAGTGCCAAGTGTTCAGTTACATATGTGTTCTAAATTGATGTAAGCAATTTCTTATTCTTGGTAGTTAGATTTAAAGTCTTTTAAACACTGCAGAGAACATTGTGGTGCAGGTATCTTTTGGTGTATTTAGGAAATAGAGTACGGGGCTCAGAAATATCCACTGTAATGCTAGTTCTCCAAAAGGTTTCATTCATTCATTCTTTCTTTCATTCCTTCGACAAATATTTATTGAACACCTACTGCGTGCCAGGCGCTGTCCTAGGTGCTGGGGCACAATGAGGAGCATGCCAGGAGGTGGATGTTCCAGCCACGCCACCTGGGCCATGTATGGCACCCACGAACCCAACCGCATGAGACAGTGGGGCTGTGTGTGTTAGGGGCCCGGGTCTGGGAGCCCTGCAGGGAGGGGTCACCACATCCATCTCCTGTCATCACTGTGCTCAGTATTCTTTTTTGGTCCCTTCAGAGCATGATCAGGTGACATGCGAGATCCTGGAAAAGCGAGTGGAAACCAGAGGTTTTGAATTTTAGAATCAAATGTGTGCACCGCGAGACATGTTGTTTAAGGGACCCCAGGATGAGCTGAAATCTTGTTCTCACTCAATAACTGTATTCTTTGACTGTAGTCCAGCAGAGTTACAAATCATTCATTTAAAAACACACAGAAACAAGAGTGTGTGAGCCAGCCTCCCTGTATGTTTGGAAACCAATAGTGAGCGTTTGCACTATTTGTCAGTTAAAGGTTGTCATAGTGAAAATTATGAAATATTTAGAATTGAGTGACAATAAAAGCATTACATGTCAAAACCTATGGGATGCAGTAAATTGTAGTTAGAGGGAAATTTATAGCTCCGTTAGAAAATAAGATTAGACATTAATGAGCTGTGTGTCTTCGTTTCCTAGGATGCTGTAGCAAGCGATCACACAGCGGGTGGCCCAGACCAGCCGAACTGTGTTGCCGTGCAATTCTGGGGGCTGGAAACCAAGGTCAGGGCTGTTTCCGGGGTCCCCTCGGGGGCTTTGGTGGGGCATCGTCACCTGGGTGGTGGCCACCTCACCCCCCAATCCAGGTGACCTCAACTTACCTGGACTCTCTCTGCAAAGATCCTGCTTCCAGTAAGACCACACCTTGAGTTTCCCAGTGGACTTGAGTCTTCCAGGGACCCTGTTCAGCCCAGTGCCGAGTGCCACCTGAGAAGTCACAAAGAGAGGAATAAAGCAGGAAAAACAAAAACGGGGAAAATAACGATAAAAGGAGAAATTCATGAAATGAAAATGGAACAGTTGCAGGCAGCAGACTCCAAGGCTGAGGCTCTGAGGAGATGAATGAAATAGACAAACATCGGGGATGGCCGGCTGCATGAAAGAGGCGATACAGCCTGCACTCTACCAGGGGTCAGGGAGAAGGGTGGTGCATTTCTGGGCGGGGTCCTGGGGAGGGCGCAAGGGGCGACCTCACAGCTGCCCGCGTGGGTGTCCCCTGGGTTCAGCTGTTCTCATCTGGGTCAGCTCAGAGGACACCTCCTCCAGGAGGCCCTCCTTGAGCTCTTCCCAGGGATGGTCTGGGAACCGCCCTTTGCTTGCACAGTCCCTCATACCTGGTCCTTCGGTGGTGCTCACCCTGTTATCTTGCTGTGACCTTTCACGTGTCTGTCTTTCCTGTAAGAGCGAAACCCCCTTCATGACAGACTATGCCTCTTCCTCTGTTGCATTCTCTGTATGAGGCCTGGTATGCAGCAGGTGCTGCATAAATGACCGAAGCTCCGTTTATCTTCCCGCCCTGCCGCCGAATGGCTGTGTGCCCTGGACGTGCCCTGTGCCCTCCACAGCCTTGCAGATGGGATGACTCCCCTGGGCCTGCCTTCCTCTCAGAGATGCTGCAGAGCAGGGCACCCCATGGACCGAGGCGTTCACAGACGGCCCACGAGCAAGCGGTCCTTGGTTGTGCAGACACCTCCTCCTGGGAAAGGGCCCAGGGACACGGCCATGGCCTCCCGGTACCCATGGAAACAGCCCCTCCTCTGGTGTGTGAGGCCCACGCGAAGACTCAGGCCAGCAGGACAGCCTGCCCCTAGAAACCCCCTTAAGGGCACAGGGCAGCTGTGTCCTCACCCAGCGAGAAGGGGCTGGCGGGGAGTCCGTTGTCCCATTGTCTCCAGAGGTTGCGCTCAGTTCCGGAAAGCCTCTGCAGGTTCCCCCCGCCACCCACCCCCAGGCTGCTTCCAGCCCGCATTCCTCCTCGCGGAGGAAAAATGTGGTGGGGGAAAGCGGTGACCATCATTTATGGCCCCGGGGACCCACAGGGACAGTCCCTGGAGCTGTGCTGCCCGGTTCAGAGGTGGATTCTGGCTTCGGTTTTCTGAAAATGCGGTTCCCACAGCATCATTTGGAAGGACCCTGTGGCCTGGAAAGCCTGTGCTGATCCCGAGGCCTGGACCATCCTGCAGCTCTAGACGGTTCATCAGCAGGAAAACAGCTGACAGGAAGGCGGCTCCGAAGAATGAGATGTTTTCCTGGAACCCTGAGATGGGGAGGGGAGGGTGCCACCCAGAAGCAGTAACCTGACATCGCAGAGGCCGCCCCTGCATGCCAGGCGGGCCCTGGCCCCCACCCTGTTTCTTCTCCATGCCTCCTGAAGTGGCCTTCGTGTTCGGAGCCACCTGCCTAATTTGATCTTTTGCTGCCAAAGATGGAAAATTGTGCCTTTGCCCGGATGCTCAGCAGTTCAAGAAAATGAGGCCTGGACCACAGCTTCCCAGGGAAAAGCGGCTTCTGGTGGTGGCAGGGACAGCGGGCACGGATCTCTGCATTTCTGAGTGGCCCGGGTCTGTGCACCGCAGAGGCGGTCATCGGAGACGGCTGTCACGCACCCCAGACACAGCTGCTTCTTTTGATCAGTTCCTGTAGCCGTGGACCGTCTCGGGCTGTGTCTCGTAGCCCTGCCTGACCCCCTGGAAACCTGCTCTGGCCCCACCCCCACGCCTTCCACAGTGAAACCAGGTGATGTGGACGGTGCGCAGAGCCTGGCCCTGAGGAGGCATGACTGACCTGAGCTGAGCCCTGGGCTTCCTGTGTGGTTGGCTGAGGTGTGAGGAGGGGTCAGCTCCGCTTCTTCTGACCCCGCGGCCCCTGCAGCCCTGACCTCTGACCCTAGTAGCTGTGAGTGGCTGAGTGTGGTTTGTGGTCATGATGGTTCATTGTGTAGGGACACAGGGATTCAAACCCCTATTTTGACTATGTTAGTTCAGTCATTCATTCATTATTTTCAACCAGTGCTTGTAGCATGGGGGAGGGGCACAGCTGAGTGGGTCATTCACACGTCATTTTGAAGCAGTGTGAGGTGAACAGAATGCTTTGCAGGTGGAAGGAGTGGGGTGAGGGAAGGCTTCTTGCTGGAGGTGACACTGAAATGGGCTTTGAAGCATATGTAGGAGTTCACCAGGGATGATGCACTTGGGAGATGGGCAGTAGGTGCTGGACACCCTGCATTCTTCTCTTTGCTCTCCCTGGGCTCTGGCCACGCTCGCCTCTGGGGGGACAGCTTTGTGAAGCATCCAGAAAGGATCTTGTGTCTCTCTCCCAGACCTGGGACTCCAGTGCTCTGGGGCCATTCCCAAGTTCAGTCTCACTGTTACATCAAAGTCAGTGTGTCCACAACCCAACTCACATGGACCGTATCAAAGAGTAAAAGCCCAGAAAACAGGAAATGGTGGGGACGCCGAGGACCAGTCCGGCAGCTCCTCCAGCAGTCAAGCCACAGTCCCAGTCCTGGGTACAGAGCCAGAGAGCTGAACGTGAGTGTGGATCACGTACGGTCCCCTCAGCCTCGCAGCAGCAGCAGTCACATCGGTGGAAACAGCCGCGTCCTCTTTGGTGCCGCTTTGCAAGGTGAAGGCCGTAGTATGTCCACCCGTTAGCTTTCCTCCCCGGAGTCCTGTTACCTGTTTGTTACCTGAATTTTTCGTTTTGCTTTGTCTGTATTCATAACGTATTATTTCAAAAACCACAGTTTTGTCTCTTATGCTTTGTCTACAGGTTCATTCTAAGAACTGACTATTAACAGGTGTATTTGAAAGTGCCTTTCTCACGACCACAAACATGAACGACAGTGTGGCTGGGCCGCACAGTAAGCTTCCGTGGGGCCGGGCGCTCCGTGTGCCGCCCGCCGGCATCCAGGTTCCTGCGGGAATCAGACGGCCAATCCCTGGCGTCCCTCGGGAAGCTCTGGGGATAGTCGTAGCCCTGGAATTCAGTATAGAATTCCCTCACTCGAGAGACCAAACATTCCGTGGGTCCCATCAACCAGGCGAACATTGCTTTTCAATCTGCGAAAATTTCTTTTTATTCCTGACGACTTTTTCTCTTTTGTTTTATCTTCTGGAACTCCTGTTAATTCGATGTTGAACCTTCCGGATTATTTCAGTATTTCTTTATTTTTCTTATACATTTTTTGTCTTTGGCTTTCTCTCCTTCCTTTCTGGGATATTTGCATGATTTATGCTCCCATAGTTATATGTTACTTATGTAACATGTCATGCTACATATTAATTTATACTTCATATGTGCATATCATATAAATTATATTAATTCACTACAAATTAAATGTGTGTGTTTAACAGCTTTCTTTGTAACAGAAACTTCATTTTCTTAATAGCCTGTTAGTGTTTAATGGACGACATGTCTTTCACAGCCCCCTGAGCATGGCATACACATAATTTCTCTGAAGTTGTCTTCTCGCTGCTGAATTAACTTTGTTTCCTACAGGGCCATTTTTTCCCTTTGTGTTTATCCTGGTCTGCACTGTCATGCCAAACATTCTCCTCAACGTCAAGTAATCTTCGTCTGTTTACATTTAAGAATTAGTCAGTAGTCTTGTTTAGATCCTGATTAGATTTTTTGAAACCTGAAAAAATGGAGACAATGAGGGAGTTTCAACGCTGACTGGATGTTTGATGACGTTAAGGAATAAATATTTTTTTAGGATGATAATGGGTATTGTGGTTTATGTTTTTTAAAAGTTTTCTTTTAGAGATACACAAAATGAATTACACAGTCCTGAGACTTGCTTCAGCCCGGTGTGTGTGTGTGTTTGTGTGTGTGTGTGTGTGTGTGTGTGTGTCCCCTCACCCCATCTCGTTGCTGGGTGACTCCTGGTGAGCATGCATTGAGTTTAGTTTATTCCACTGGCTGACTGAGGGGGTGGCAGGTGTCCGGGGGTGTTTGGGAAAGTGGCCCTTGGTGGATGAGGGGACGGAGGCCGTGTCCTAAGCACGCGGGGAGACAGGTGAGGGTCTGTTGGCCAAGTGACGCCACTCCACCCTGGAGCAGCCCGTGGACAGGGGGCATGGGGCCCGGGCGTCAGCAGGGACCTACTTCTCACTGTGTGCCCTCTGCATGTCGACACAGCTTTTAAAAAGCAGTGATGAAAAGAGAAGGAAGAAGACAGAAGTATGTGTTTCCCTCTTGTGCATCTGCCTGGTGTGTCCCGTGCGTGTCTGCCGTGAGCGCCTGGGGACAGGGCTGAGCAGAGCCCAGGCTTCCTGCCTCCTGGGGCCCTCTGCGGTCTGCTCCGGGCAAGGCTGTTCAGAGTGAGAGCGAACAGAAAGCCCTGGGGGCCAGGGCTGTGTGGCCGGCAGCGTCCAACGCGGGAGGTGGGCTGGGACTTGCCCTTGGAGTCCAGGAGGCACCGGATGGGGACAGGAGGGCTGGGCGCAGCTGGCCATCGCGAGCCCCCGACGGTGCTCGAGGGCCGAGGGTCGCCGAGGCCGTGGGGGGAGCTCGGCCCAGGAGGAGCTCAGGGTCCCCGGCCGGCCGGCGTGTGGGGCTTCGCCAAGGCGGCCACTCTTCTCACCCTGTCCCTGTCCCCACAGGAGGAGCACAGGCAGACCTTGGCCTCCCAGTCCGACTCGCACGATGAGGACGCATCCCCGACGCTGCCCAACCCGGTGGTGAAAGCCCGTCGGCGCCGTGGGGGCGTGAGCGCCGAGGTGTACACGGAGGAGGACGCCGTGTCCTATGTCAGGAAGGTGGGCAGGCCGGCTGGGCAGCCCTGGCGTCGCCGCCGCTGTGCCAGGGGCTCAGGGCAGGGCGGGACCGGGTCAGGGCACGGCGGGACAGGGCTTCGGGGGCGGGAGCCGGGGTCCTGCTGTGTGCGGCCCGCTCTGGCCTCCCAACCCCGAGGCCGGACCCACTCAGCCTGCCCACGGGGACCTCTCCTCCAGCCTGGGCATCACACTCCTTCCTCCCAAAGTGGACAGGCGCTTGGCCCGGCCACCGCCCTATGGTCTTCCCCAAACCCAGGACCCTGGTCTAGTCATGACACGATCCCCACACAAACTCAAACGGAGGGACATTCTGCAAAATAACCAACCAGCATTCCTCGAGCCTGTCAAGGTCGTCAGAGGAAGGGAGGGCACAGGCCAGAGGGCCGGAGCGATGTGTCCGTAGGAGTGACCTGGGCGGGAGCCGGGGGCAGAACAAGGCCGTCAGGGCCACTAAGGAGATGTGCGTGCGGCGTGGGGGCGGCTGCGTGCAGTGGCTGCACAGGCCCGCTCCTGCCCCCCTCCGCTGCCCGCCCGAGACCCCTCAAGCCTGGCTTTCATTGGCCCCCAGGTCATCCCCAAGGACTACAAGACCATGACGGCACTAGCCAAAGCCATCTCCAGGAATGTGCTGTTCGCTCACCTGGACGACAACGAGAGAAGGTAGGAGCCAGGAGGGGCCCAGGCGGCACGGACTCCCCATGCCATGGCCTCCCCGCCAGGTCACCATGGGCCTGATGTTCTAGCATCTTCTGCACACAGGGGTTTGCCCTGCGTGCCCTGAGCTCGCTGTTGTGAGGGGCGACGGGGCCGGGATGCTTGTCTGAACACCTCACCCGCCCTGCTGCCCCAGGAGCTCAGTGTCCTGGGCAAGGCTGACGAGCCCAGCGTGACAGTCGCATGGGCTAGAAGGGCCTCAGGTGGCTCTGGGACAAAGGCACTTCTTAGAAGAGGGGCCTGTGAGCTGCGAAGGGGCGCAGGGGCCATGCTTGGGGCTGTGATCACATAAATAATTGGAAAATAGGAACATTTTGATAAGACACAGAGCAAAAATGTCCCCTATTGTCTGACTCCTAGAGATAACCATTGGGAATGTTTTGGTGCAAAATCCTTAAGCACTTACTTCATGCACATGTCCTAACTCTGTATTGTCACGTAATGGAATCACATTGTACAGTTTTGTCCTTCTTACAAGGGCGTGGCCATCTCTCTCTGTCGGTAATGATGTTTAATGGTTTGTTTTTCCCACTTTTGTAGAGGTGCTAATTTTCTTGAGGATTTTTTTTACCCATAAACAGTTTTTTTTTGGTTTTGTTTTTTTGAGGGCAGTGTCACGGGCCCTCATATGTGGGACCCGAACCGGAGCCGCTGGCTTCCCAAGCCAGCGCTTAACCACCGCGCCACTCGGCCGGCCCTATAAACAGCATTTTGATGACACGACCATCCCTATCTGTCCCTCTTTGAGTGCGTGTTTCTTTCTTTAAGATAAAGTCGCAGCATGGATCAAGAGGCATATGATGTTTTAAAAAATTCTCTTCTCTGTTTTGACAAATTATATTTCTTTATTTGATTAACAGAGCACATTTTGTTAACAGTCCTATGCACAATCCAAGTGACACACAGGGACATACAAGTGGAGGAGGAAGTCTGTTATTTTCACCTTTTGGCTGTTGTGACTTGTGTCCCTTGGGAGTATACCTAGGACCCACATTCCGTGTATAACTTTCTGAGGAACCACCACAGTCGGCTTCTCTTTTAGCCCCACTGAACTTAGAGCTCCCTTCTCTGTGAAGCCCAGGTGTCGCCTCCGAGGGCCCCTCGGTGGCAGTCGTGTTTAAGGCAAACTCATTCCCAGCCCCAAGCACTAGCAGGCTCAGTAAAGCGCTTGGTTCAGAGCCAGCCTGGCCCGAGTGCGAGCTGATCAAAATCATAGCTCCAGGCACCCCGCTGAGTGCGTCCTGGAAGCCTGTGCTGGGGTCCTGTGCCCTCGGCCCCAACTTTCCAGAAGCACACGGCTCCCTGTGCCTTTTCTGGGTCCGAGAGCCAGGTGGACAAGAAGTGGAGGAAGCAGATGGTTGGGTTAAAAATTCCTCTTTGCAAGGCTGGCTTGGAAAGAAAGCTTTCACACAGGGCGTGTGTGTCTGTGCTTCAGTGCTTTTGATTTACACATAGGAAAACTCACTTTCCACCTCGAAACCCTGTCGGGCTCCTTTTTCTGGCCACGGCTCCTAAAGAAACAAGCTGATGGTCCAGGAAATGGGTTCCAGAGGGAGTGGGCAGCGGAGAATTGTCTCTCGACCTTTCACATGATATCTCCCGTGTGGCCTCCAAATATGTCGCTTTTTCCAGTTTGCTAGAAGCTGGGCTTAGCAGCTTTGTCTCGGCTCGGCTGCGGTTTGGCGAGTGCAGCACAATTCTTTCCAAGTTTGCAGGGCGTTTGGCACACCTTGACTTAGAGGCTGCCTGCTGCCTCCGCTTCCCCACCAGGCTAGTCCTCCGTAAATAAGTCCACTAGTGGGCGAGTGCACCTCTGTGCTCCATGACCCCTCCTGCTAAATTCAGGTTTTAGACAAACAGCCCTGTTGTCATAACTGGGGTGGTTTTGTCCTTGTCAATTTATGATGGTGTCTTTCCTTCAGGGTATTTTTCGTTTGTGTGGAGATACTTAAGCATGGAAAGAAGGTGAAGATTATGCTTAAGCCCTTTTTGTTAACAGAAGATAATGCAACATAGCTGTGAGAGGCCACCGACCCTCCAAACAGCTGTGCTTTCCCTTCTAGGATGGCCACATTTCTAGGTGGCATTTATGAAAGGCTTTCTCCAGGCCCGTGTTGATCCTGTGGAGCCTCAGTTTCCCCCTGTGTAAATACGCAGGGTTGTCCTTTGCTCAAGGTCACACCATTTGTCATAACAGACCCAGGGTTCCCACACAAGCCTCTGGGCTCCAGGCTCCCCCGCGCCCCCCATGATGACAGACCATTTGCACCTGTGGGGGCAGGAAGCTGGGAGCGGGTAGTCCAGGTGTTGTCGTGGTTGTTTGGGGTCTCAGGGGTCCAAGGCCAAGCTGGGACTGCAGAGAGCTGGCTCTGGCTAGCTGGGTCTTGGGAGAGGGGACCAGGACAACTCTGAACACAGAGTGTCAGGCTAAAGCCGCCTGAAACACACACACACTCACACATGTACCTCACACTCATGCCACAGAACTTAAGGTGTGTTAAAATGTCTTTTGGAAGGAGCCAATTGTATGATGTAATTTACAAGTTGTGTCATGACAGTCTCTGAGCCTCAGTTTCCTCAACTGTCAAGTGAGAGTAATAAAACCTACTTTGAGGGTTGCTGTAAGGATAGAGTGCAGAAATGTCCATGGGTATGTCATCACCATCATCACCATCATCACCACCATCACCACCATCACCATCACCTTCACCACCATCACCATCACCTTCACCACCATGATCACCACCACCGTCACCACCACCACCACCACCACCACCATCACAATCACCACCATCACCACCATCACCACCACCACCATCATCACCATCATCTTCACCACCACCACCATCACCATCACCACCATCACCACCATCACCATCACCATCACCACCACCACCATCACCACCACCATCACAATCACCACCATCACCACCATCACCATCACCACCATCACCATCACCACCATCACCACCATCACCATCACCACCATCACCACCATCACCACCATCACCACCACCACCATCATCACCATCATCTTCACCACCACCACCACCACCATCACCACCATCACCATCACCATCATCTTCACCACCATCACCATCACCATCACCACCATCACCACCATCACCATCACCACCATCACCATCACCACCACCACCATCACCACCATCACCACCACCACCATCACCACCACCACCATCACCATCACCACCACCACCATCACCATCACCACCATCACCACCACCACCATCACCACCATCACCACCATCACCACCATCACCACCACCACCATCACCACCACCACCATCACCACCATCACCATCACCATCACCATCACCACCATCACCATCACCACCACCATCACCACCGTCATCACCACCATCACCATCACACCATCACCAGCATCACCACCATCACCATCTTTTCCTCCTCTTCATCTTACCATTTTAGTCTCCATCTTCATATTTCTGGTGGTCCTTTGGCTGTGTGGAGTGGGACTAAGTCAGTGGGCTTCTCCTTTGATGCTGCTTTGTCCCTCTGATGCTGGCTGAGACCTCTGCTCGGACCCAACTGCCTTTCTCAGTGCTCAGTCTGAGGAAGGGACTGCGTGGGCCTGAGACCATTCTACAGTGTCATTTTCTGTTCCATCCTGGGCCCGAGGGAGGTGCTGGGCTCAGGCTGCTCTGGGCTCAGAACACGGCAGAAAGGAATCTGAGAGGCCAGCCTGTCCCCCTGCCTCAATGTACAGAAGAGGGTTTCTAGGCGCTGTGAGCGGTGGCCCCTTGCCCCTTGCTGTAGGCCAGACAGCACGGGTCCCAGCTGGGGCCAGAGTGGGGTGTTCTCAGGCCTGGGCTCTTCCCAGCCCCTCTGCAGAGTAGAGTTGCTCCAGGTGAGGGGTCAGGAAGTGGCAGGTGCAGTCTCCTTGCTTGGAAGGCACATCGTGTGTCCTTTCAAGCACTGGGGGCAGTTACTCTCCAGTCGGGGCTGGGACGGTCTCAGCAATGGCCCGGGGGCACTCGGGAGCCCTGGAACGTGCCGTGGATCCTGTGGCCCTGAGGGTGCATCCCTAGCCTGGGGCAGGGAGATGGCAGTCCTTCCCGGATTGCCCGGACCAGGGTGCCTGGGAGGGAGCATTGTGGCACTCCCAGGAGCCAAGGAGCGTGGTCATTAGCAGGTACCATCCAGGCAGCGGCCCTGTTCATTGGGCCCTCGCTGGGGCCTCCTTACTGGAGTCACCAGACAGGCGTCTCACCCTGGGGCAGCCTTCTTGGCAGGGCGCCTGCTCTCTGCAGCTCTAATTAAAACAGGCCTGCGGCTGGAGCACGCCGCTGGCCTGCAGCTGTCTGCTGTTATCTGCCGCTCTGTCCTCCCACCGTGCATCTTTGCGGCCTGTTTCTCCACAGACTGGCTCAGGTCCCGAGGTGATGGGGAAAACACGCCTGTCTGCTGAACCCCCAGGCCGCCTGCGGGCTGCTCCCGCCCCCTCCAGCCCGGCCCCCGCTCCGGGCCCCGCTGCATCCCTTTCAAGGCAGCACTGGAACCAAAATTAGCATCTTGGAAGGCACGAGCCTCATCTGAGGAGATACTTAATGGCGTGAACACGCAGAGAATTTCATTTTCATTTTGCACAAAGCCAGGCTCGCTCTGGGCAGAGAGCTCGAGGGCGGCAAATCATGGGCCCCATGAACCCAGCAGGACTTAGACGCTGTGTTCGGTGGGAGGCTGCGGCTGTATCGCGTGGGTGTATCGCGTGTGTATCGCGTGTGTATCGCGTGCCGTGTTCTGAATCCGCCCCAGCCTCACGTATCATCTGTTAGGACAGGGCCATCGGGCAGATGGGGTGCAGGGGCACAGAGAGGCTGCTGAGGCCGCCCAGCTAGGACGAGACCACACTGGCCTGACCTGCCTGCCCACCATGATTGCATGGCCCAGGGAAAGGCCACACCTTTTAAAGAGAATAATAATTCCCTACGTGCCCAGAACTTTCCAGTGAATAAAAAGCCTGTGGTTCTCGCAAGGGTCTTTGTGCGGGGCAGCCAGGACTGGCGTGATCTGGGAGCCCCACCCTGGAGCAGCCACCTGGTGGCCTGACTGCGGTCACAGCATTTGAAACCTTGTGGGGTTCGGTGGTGTGCCGTCTCCAGGACCCTGCCCACCCCGCCATTGCTCGTTTTCTTCCACGTCACCACTTCACCTGTTTATTGTCACCTAACAAGCCTCTGGAGACAGGTGGTTTGAGATGCCTGAAGTCTTCCGCCTCCAGCACCGTTATGTGGATGGGGACACTGAGGCCCAGAGAAGGTGTGGGTGGGCCAGCTGCCCTATGTCTTCCAGGCAGGAAGTGGGGCCATTTTTTCAGAATGCACCCCCCTGCCCTCCCACCACGGTGGTGACGTGGCCTCAGGAAGGAGGGGTGCCTTGTCTTTCAGACCCGATGGGCACCTTGAATCCTGACTTGGCTCCATTCTTGAGCCCTGGTCACTAAAAGTAGCCGAGTTGCCACCAAATGGGGTATGAGGCCTTCCGTGTGACAGCTGCAGGTTGAGGGAGGCCGGGGGGAGGGGATTATGATCACCCACTTGTCCCCATCTCCGTGGCCCATACAGCGTCTCATCGGGGACAGGGGAAACTGAGGCTCAGAGAAGGCAGGTGACTGGCCCATGGTGACACAGTGTCCTCACGGCCCCAGAGTGAGAAAGCTGGGCATGTCTCTGGTGTAGTTCTGGGGGCTGCCCGCCCTGCTCGTGACCAGCCACTCAGCTGAGCTGTGGGTCTCTCCTGACCCCCACAGGCATCTTATGTGATGAGCTCACCCCGCATCCAGCACAGGGCTGGAGTCACTGCCCCCGGTCCCACAGGTAGACCAAACCAGAATGTCCTGGTTGGAGCACTGCCGTGCCTGCCTGTGTGGCGTTCAGGACCCCGGGACACAGTCGGCCCCTCCTCCCCTGTTCCAGAGCCCTTCCCAGTGGGGACCAAAACTTAAAAGTGAACCTCCCTGTCCTGGGCCACGGGCGGTCCCCTGGGTGCCTGTGAGCTGCTGTGGGGCCCCGTCTCCCTCAGGTCCAGTGCTCCCGCCCAGAACCAGCCCTCTGAGCGAGAGCTTCCAGGACGGGCAGCATTTGAACCAAGGGACCGGCAGGGGCGAACACGCAGCACAAGGCTGCGCGGACACCCTCTGCGGGCGGCGGCGAGGCGTGGCTGGGGCGCCGCTTTGGGCTGGGGCCCCGAGCTCACTGGGAAACGGAGGAAGCCAGGAGGGCCCATGGTATCCCCCCGGGGTGGGCGGTGCCTGGCGCGTTCTTCCTGGGCATGGGCTCTCTCGTGCCCCCAGAGCCCCATCGCGCTCCTGTTGCGGCCGTCTGTGCACTTGGATCACAGGGGCTGGGCCTCACCGTGTGAAAGGTGTGTCGGAAGGTGGCCCACCTCTTGCCTCCCGCCGTCAAGGGGAGTCTGTGTTTCCAGGTCAGGGCAGCCGCAGGACTCGGACACGCAGCCCCGGGCCCAGGGTTAGAAGGCCCTGCTCTCGGCCTCAGCTCTGCTTCCCCGAACTACATGACGCTTGTGCGGGGCCTGCAAACCACCCCGCCCGTCCTGCTGACCCTGGGTAGCGCCTTCTTCCGAGATCGAGCTGCTGTCCACGGGTTGCTTGGTCTTCCCTGGCTCTGCAGACGCCCCTTTATCCTCACTCATTGTTTCTTTCAGTTGATGTGCCATCTTTTCTCTTATTGATTTGCAGGAGTCATTCGTAAATTTAAAACTAGGCATTGATGATTAAATATACAGCGCATATGTATTCCCAGTTTGTTAGTGGTCTTTTGACTTTGTCGATGAAGTTATTTTGTCATATGAAAGTTTAAATTTTGGGGTTTTTTTCCTATAATTTTTTTTAATTGTGGTAAAACATATATAACATAAAGTTTACCATTTTAATCATTTTAAGTGTTTAGTTCAGGTGCTTTAAGCACACTCACACTGCTGTGCAGCCGTCCCCACCGTCCTCTCCAGAGCTTCCCGTCTTCCTGAACTGACGCTCTGTCCCCATGACACACCCCCTTCTACTGCCTGTCCCTGTGAACCTGAGCCCTCCAGGTCCTCGTGTCAGTGGGATCACAGTGTGTGTCCTTTGGGACTGGCTGGTGTCATCAGCACAGTGTCCTCAGGGGCCGTCCACGCTGTAGCAGGTGACAGAATGTCCTCCCTTTCTAAGGCGGAGTGACGTCCACTGTGTGGCTGGACCTCATTTGTTTATCCCGTCATCTGTTGGTGGACAGGTTTTAATTTTTGTGTTGACAGATTTTTCAGTCCTTAATGGCTTCTCGTGTTCTTCTCAGGAAGATCTTCCAAGATAGTAGGTAAATACACCCATTATCTTTTTTGAACCTTTCCAGTTTATTTCTTTTTCCTTTCTTTTAATGATTAAATCCTTGATTCATCAGGAATTCTATTTTGGTTTAAATCCAGCTTAATTTTCTTTCCAAACGCCAGTCGTGCCAGCACTGCCCACTAAATGGAACCATCTCTGCCCACTGGTCTGCTGCGTCCTGTGAAAACTGAGTTCCTGAGTGTTTAGGGGCCTATTTCAGGGTTCTGTGCATTGAACACTTTCAGGAATACGAGGGCTGCCCTGGCAGGATTGTGTTTCTGAAGGAGAAACAGGCCTGGCGACATGGGATGGGAGCTGGTGCTGGCCTGGGGTCCGGAGGGGGGTGCTGGAGCTTTGGAGGACCTGGGCCTGGAACTCAGCGGTTGCTGGGTGGCTGTGTGGGGTGCCCTGCGGATATGGGGGCACCAGGAAGGTGTGCTCAGATTTCTGTCATGGGGTCCCCCCTGGGATGGTGGAAGGGAGCTCAGATGTGTGGGAGTTCAGGCTGGAGCTGCTGATGGGGGGGCGTGGACAGGTATCCCAGAGGCGTGTGTGTGTGTGTCTGCATGTGTGTAGGTATGTGTGGGGGTATGTGGATGTGTGTGGTGTGTCTTATTACTGGATAACTTTTTATTCTCCTGATGTCATGAAAAGCATTTTGGTGATTACTTGTTAGATAAAAATGACAGCCAGGTACTATTTGGGGTGGGGAGGCAGTTTTATGACTTTATTCGACAATCAGCAGTTAGTTCTCATCCATATAAACTGTTTGTGGATTTTTTTTTTTTTAAAGGTTTTATTGGGGAATTGGCGGAGGGGAACAGCGTTGGGGAATCGGGGAAGGGGAACAGACAAGTTGCTGTGTTTTTGTTCTTCAGTTTAGTTGCGGAGGATGTTCCTTCACTGTTGGTATTGTCATTGCGCTCTTCCCGGATGAGGCAGATCGGTCGCTGGCCTCTGGATGTCGCTGATCGCGGCTATTGGCAGCTCACGCTGGCTGCCAGCCGCTCACGCTGGCTGCGGCCCACTGACTGTAGCCTATGGCAGCCCACTGCAGCAGGGGCTGCAGCCCGCACCATCACCGGGGCTCGCACAGCCCAGCTCCAGGTGGAGCTGTTGTTAGCTGTAGAGGGCAGTGTCACTGGCCCTCATGTGGGATCCGAACCGGGGCTGCTGGCATCCCAAAACCAGCGCTTAACCAATGCGCCACTCGGCCAGCCCGGATTTTTTTTTTTTTAAAGATTTTATTGGGGAATTGGGGGAGGGGAACAGCGTTGGGGAATCGGGGAAGGGGAACAGACAAGTTGCCGTCTTCTTGTTCTTCAGTTTAGTTGCGGAGGATGTTGCTTCACTGTTGGTATCGTCATTGCGCTCTTCCCGGGTGAGGCAGATCGGTCGCTGGCCTTTGGATGTCGCTCACCGCGGCTATTGGCAGCTCACGCTGTCTGCCAGCCACTCACGCTGGCTGCAGGCCACTCACTGTAGCCTATGGCAGCCCACTGCAGCAGGGGCTGCAGCCCACACCATCACCGGGGCTCGCACAGCCCAGCTCCCGGTGGAGCTGTTGTTAGCTGTAGAGGGCAGTGTCACTGGCCCTCATATGTGGGAGCCGAACCGGGGCCACTGGCGTCCCAAAACCAGCGCTTAACCAATGCGCCACTCGGCCGGCACTGTTTGTGGATTTTTGAAAGTGGTGGCAGGGACGTAGGTAAGCGACGTGTAGCGCTTGCTTGGCGGCGAGTCCTCACCCCCATTACACTTTCGGGACCGCCGCCCCTGGCTGAGGCGTGCGGGTGTCCTTATCCTCTGGCCCAGGCAGCTTTGTTGAGTCTGGTGTCCATGCGTGCACCTGGGGTTCCCATCTCCTTCATGGCAAATTTCTGGACTTTTCGGGGTCCGAGGCGCTCTCTTCTTGAAACCCACTCCATGGACGCGCTTGTGAATGTTGACAGTGGGCCCTCTGCTCACTACCCTGCTGGACGCGCCTGCTGCTTCTCGCCACCCTTGTCTGTGGGCGCCATCCTGCCAGGCCCAAGTTGGAAAGCCAGCCAGGTAGTATTTTACAAACTCTTCTATTGTGAGAACTCTAAACGTCTCCAGCTGCCCGGCTTCAGCAGCGCTCATCCCTGTTCACTGTGGTTCCCTCTTTCTCCCCCCGGTCCCTGGCCTGGACCGTTTGGACAAACGCAGACACCAGGTAATTCCACCCATAAACATTTTGGTGTAAAATACTCATCTAATCGCATCCTTGTCTCGCCACACTTGACTCGCAGGGTCTGAGAAGGCCTCAGCTGCTGTCCGCGGGCTGGTTCCGAGGTGGGTCCTGGTGTCGGGCGGGCATCCCTGGGCTCGCTGCCAGGTGAGGCCAACCAGAGCTTGAAAGGCAGGGACCCTCCCAACCTACACAGGCCGTGGTTTTCTCCCAGTTGCCGTCGTTGGGGAAGACCCACTCTCCTTCCCTGCGTCCCATCTCCTGAGGTGACAGCTGGCTCTCGCTTGTCCTTCAGCAAAAGCAACAGTTGCTGAGTTGAGAAACAAAGATGCACTTGGGTCGGGTGGAGGGGGCTGGGAGTGGGGCACAGATGCAGCTGGAAGGGGCGGACATACCACGTCTATCAGCTGCTCAGCCCTTTGGCGCCACTGGGCTTTCCCTCCCCCCTCCCCACCCTGTAACTTATTTCTCACGTTTTATGGTCAGAAAACACTTTCCTGCTTCTTGACTGTAGACACTGAGTCCTTTGATTTGATGGAGGCTAAACCTGGGCTCCTGGGGAGACACGAGCATGCGTCTGTCCGGTGTTCCTTCATCTGTCTGTCCCTCGCTCCACACAGTCACTAAATCCCTGTGTGCTCGTGCCAGGCCCCAGGGGGCGGGCGGGAGCATGAGGACACAGCTTGTTTTTGAGGAGAAGTGCCTCTTGTTGGGGCAGTGCAGGTGGCTTCAGCAAGCTTCGTACCGTCAGAATCGGGTCCTGGCAGCTCAGAGGCACGCGAGCCGGTCCCTGCTGCAGTAAGAACCGAGTGCCTGCCCCGGAGCAGACCTTTCTCCCAGCAGGCAGCTTCGTGCGCTCTTGTGCAGCCCCCAGTGGCCCGTGAGCTGGGTTGTCATTACCGCGTGCACAGAGGAGGCAAACTCGGGCCCCAGGCTTGACTGTATGCGTTGTCCTGGGCCGGTGCTGTGCAGAGACAGGAGGGGGTTTGGCTCCTGCTTGATGATCCCCCAAATTCCAATCCAGGGAGAGTCTCAGCACCACAGTGGGCAGAGCCCGGGGAAGCATCTGAAGGTGGGCCTGACTGGCCGGTTAGCCCCTGACCTCTGAGCCTCCGGGCTCTGAGAGATGGTGACGCTACAGACTGCTTGCTGCTAAGAGGAGGCTGACGGGGAGCTGGGTGAGCTGGTGGGGGTGGCACCGGCTCCAGCTGGGTGACCTGGGCTTGGGGCTGGCCTGGCTGTCTGCTGGCCACGTGACCTGGGCAGACGCGACGTCTGTGAGCTGCACGACTTTCCTTCTGCCCTTGAAGGTAGGAGCTTGCCCACTACCTGCTCTTCCATCCAACAGGTATCCTGCCACTCCAGAGCAAGAAGGCTGTGCAGTATGGGGGGAGGTTGTGCAGGAAGTGCACCAGGAGGGGGTGGGTGGGAGAGGGTGCCTGCTGGACGGAGCAGCCTGGAGGGGTGTTTCCACCCGACACCTGGAAGTGGTGGCGAGCAGGGGAACCAGCAAGTGTCACAGCCTGAGGGCCAGCAAGAACCTGAGTGGTGGGAAGTGACCAGGTGGGGAGGGCCAGGCACGAGGGAAAGGGCTCGTCGGGCGAGAGGGTGGCAGGCAGCACATGCAGCCGGGGCAGCGAGCCCTCAGGAGCCACCGGTGCCAGGTCTCAGCACTGACCGGCTAGAGGCCAGGGTGCCCGCAGTCGGGCAGGCGTTGCCTGTCCTGTTGTGAAACTCCACCTCCCCCGGCCTGGGACATGGCTCCATGTGCAGAAGCCTCGGTCCCCAATCGTGGGATCTGCCAGTTGCTGCTTTTAACTAAGGCACTGAAGTCAGTGTATGCATAAAACCCTCCAGGATGTATTTCCAAAATGGTTTTACCTTTTCAGTTTAATAATTTATCAAAACTTAATATATTTACTTTTAGGCAGTCGTGTGCCAATAATTTTAAGACTCAATCTTGAAGAAAAAATTTAATATATGTTCATAGGAAACATTTACAGAAGTTCAATATATCTTTTACTGAGAAACGGGGTACAGTGAAGCGTAAATGCAGCTTCTAGGGCAGGTTCTGGGAAAATAGAGTAGGAACGCCTGGGCAAGACGCAACGGAGCAGGGCACGCCTTCCAGCTGAGGGTCTGCACGCTCCACGACGTCTTGTCAGCAGCTGGTGACAGCCAGCCACTGCCCTGTCCTTGCTCTCCGGGATCGGCAGGATGTGGGACATGTGAGGACTTGGCTCCCGGGTCACAGAGGCCAAGAAGCCCTGAATGGCTGTGCAGGTGGGAGATCCGGAGCCTGGGGTTGGTCAGTCTGGCCTGAAGGTCCGAGGCAGGAGATGGTCATGCAACCCCACAGCGCGAGTCGCTTCCTGTGCTGCGTGTCCTGATCAGGCCCTCGGGACGGGATGGTGCCCCTGGGGAGGCGCTGAACTCTTCCTTCCTGCAGCTCTTCCAGGGACAGCCTGACAGCCGTCTGGACATCCCCTGGCCCGTCAGTGGACACACAGCCCCCGGCCCGTCAGTGGACACACAGCCCCCCGGCCCGTCAGTGGACACACAGCCCCCGGCCCGTCAGTGGACACACAGCCCCCGGCCCGTCAGTGGACACACAGCCCCCGGCCCGTCAGTGGACACACAGCCCCCGGCCCGTCAGTGGACACACAGCCCCCGGCCCGTCAGTGGACACACAGCCCCCGGCCCGTCAGTGGACACACAGCCCCCGGCCCGTCAGTGGACACACAGCCCCTGGCCCGTCAGTGGACACACAGCCCCCCGGCCTGTCAGTGGACACACAGCCCCCAGCCCGTCAGTGGACACACAGCCCCCGGCCCATCAGTGGACACACAGCCCCCGGCCCGTCAGTGGACACACAGCCCCCCGGCCCGTCAGTGGACACACAGCCCCCGGCCCATCAGTGGACACACAGCCCTGGCCCGTCAGTGGACACACAGCCCCCCGGCCCGTCAGTGGACACACAGCCCCCAGCCCGTCAGTGGACACACAGCCCCCGGCCCGTCAGTGGACACACAGCCCCCGGCCCGTCAGTGGACACACAGCCCCCGGCCCGTCAGTGGACACACAGCCCCCGGCCCATCAGTGGACACACAGCCCCAGCCCATCAGTGGACACACAGCCCTGGCCCATCAGTGGACACACAGCCCCCGGCCCGTCAGTGGACACACAGCCCCCGGCCCGTCAGTGGACACACAGCCCTGGCCCGTCAGTGGACACACAGCCCCCGGCCCGTCAGTGGACACACAGCCCCCGGCCCGTCAGTGGACACACAGCCCCCGGCCCATCAGTGGACACACAGCCCCGGCCCATCAGTGGACACACAGCCCTGGCCCATCAGTGGACACACAGCCCCGGCCCATCAGTGGACACACAGCCCTCTGGCCTGTCACTGGACACACAGCCCCCGGCCCGTCAGTGGACACACAGCCCCCGGCCCGTCAGTGGACACACAGCCCCCGGCCCGTCAGTGGACACACAGCCCCCGGCCCGTCAGTGGACACACAGCCCCCGGCCCATCAGTGGACACACAGCCCTGGCCCGTCAGTGGACACACAGCCCCCCGGCCCGTCAGTGGACACACAGCCCCCGGCCCGTCAGTGGACACACCGCGCCCGGCCCGGCAGTGGACCCCCAGCCCCGGCCCATCAGTGGACACACAGCCCCCGGCCCGTCAGTGGACACACAGCCCCCGGCCCATCAGTGGACACACAGCCCCAGCCCATCAGTGGACACACAGCCCTGGCCCATCAGTGGACACACAGCCCCCGGCCCGTCAGTGGACACACAGCCCCCGGCCCATCAGTGGACACACAGCCCTGGCCCATCAGTGGACACACAGCCCCGGCCCATCAGTGGACACACAGCCCTCTGGCCTGTCACTGGACACACAGCCCCCGGCCCGTCAGTGGACACACAGAACCGAGCTTCACACTGTGGATTCACATCTCATTGGCCGGACTTACCGGAGTGACATGGCAGCGTTTGCAGTGGGCCACTCTCCACCGCTGTGCACGCGCTTAATGGGACATGTCCGATGCTGACTTAGATGGGGAGGGGGTACACGGTTAAGGGCGCGGCACACGGCAGTGTTAGAGGACCGTAGACACAGGTCACGGACCCCCAGCCACAGACCCCAGTCGCAGACTGGACCTGAGGTACTCGCAGTGGGCCTGTGGTTGGGAGGCTGCAGGATGGGGGTACGGGTAGGGGGCCCGAGGCAGCAGGGGCCTCGGAGGCTGGGCTGGGGTGGGGCAGCAGGCACCCTGGGGTGACACTGGCAGCTTGGGTGAGACAGCCATAAAGCCACCTCCAGGCTCAGGGTGATGGTGGCCTGGACGGGGCGGCGGGGAACGGCTTCTGGCCACCTCCGTCAGACAGGTGACAGGTGTATGCGGTGGCCCTTCAGCTCCACACTCGGTTCGCCCTCGTCCTGACGGCCCCTCACCTCTGTGTCCTTTTGGCCCTCTCCTCTGGGGTATCCCAGCCACCTGGCCATGTGGGGGCTCAGCGTCACTGTGCCAGGCCACCCGTCCCACCCCCACTCCTGCATGGCGGTGAGCTCAGCTAATGGACCTTTTGGATTTGAACCCTCTTCCTGTTATGATTGGGCTGATGGCCAATTTAAGCATTTAAATCTTGGTTTTAATTTAGTTTGTTTAACATGGCTTATTCTTAATTACCTGTGCTGTATCGGCCCCACGGTCAGCAGCTCAGCCTCTCGGGGCAGCTTCCTCGTAGCGCAGTTCACGTGCCTCAGCGTGAGGGCGGGTCTGGCCCGGGACGAGCAGGGCTGTTTCCAAGTGGTGCTTTCGTGGACACGAGACTGAATTGTGTGGCGATCACGACAGTTCCACAAGCAGCTGTGCGGGAAAGCGCTTATGTCCCCTTTCAGCCATTTTTAGCCATTTTGTAGCCATCGTCAGCTGGAAGCCAGGAGGAGAAACAGTGGGTTGGGCCCCCGCCGCCCCGTTGTTGCACCACTTGGCTTGTGGAGCAGCAGAACCGGAAAAGCTCATGACTTTTGGCTTCTCCAGTTTTGGAGTTTATGCTCCATCATCCAGAAGCACTGAAGTTGTCCTCATGAAAACAGGACGAGGTGGAGGCCTAGGGGCCGCGCTCCCCGCCAGCCAGGCTCCTGGGTCCGCCCGCTGCCCCGCAGAGCTGGGACTCGGCCTGCGTGCCCGCCCTTGCATCGGCGAGCAGATGTCGTTCCTGATCCCAGTGTCCTGTCGCCACATGGGGTTCACATGATGACCCCAGTGGGGTCTGTTGAGGGGTTAAGGTGAGGGGTTAAAGGTAACAGTGTACCATATCCACGGTAGCAGTGTTGCTACCATGCAGGCACTTGGAAGGTATTTTCTGGCCTTTTGAGCATACACACACATTCCCTCCTGCTCCCCAGTAACCGCCTGTGCGTGCCTCCTGGGCCCAGGACCACCGTGCGCGTTGTGGGGCGTCATCCTGAGATGAATTAGGCAGCTCTGATGTTAGGGCAGACTAGATGCAGCTTGCTTCTAAGCAGCCTGCAGAAGGGATCTTAAAAACACACGTGGACGTCAGGCTGGCCGAGAAGCCCACTCACCTCCTGTCCTCTCTGTGCTCTCGGACCTGCGTTCTCATGCCGGTCCCACAAGCTACGCCATCTGGATAGAAGAGCGCACTAAACATGTATGTATGTGCATGCACACGCGAAGCTGAAATAATAAATATATAAAGCAAGCAGCCATGTAGCCATAATCCCAGAACTGCTGAGCTCTGCCCACTTGCCTCTCCCGATCTCAGCGCCTCTGCGCTCCAGTGCCGGCATCACTTTCTTGCTTTCCGCTACAGCCTGGCGTGGGAGATCCCTAGACAGTACAGTTTGGCTTTCTTTGCTGCTGCGTGGTTCTGAACTTTATTTATATAAATGGAACGATATGCGTACTTTTCTGCATCTCGGATCTTTTTCTGACATGTTGGTGAGATTTACCAATGCTGGAAGTGCTCTAACTTTTCCCTTTGTTTTCATCGCTAAAGAGGCCCATTGCATCTTCCTCTAAAGTTTATATTCAGCTTGTTCAGTTCCCCAAAGTAATGTTTTAGGAGGTTGACTAGAATCGCCATGAATTTCTACATTTATTTGGTGGAGAATTGACATCTTTCCAATACTGAGTCTCATAACCCTTGAGCATGGTATGTCTGTCCTTTTATTCAGGACCCTTAAAAAGGTTTTTTTTGATAAAGTTTTATAGTTTTCTCCATAAATGTAAAAAAAAACCGTTTGATTTATTCCTAAATTATTCACATTTTTGGTGTTACTGTAAGTGGTATTTAAAATTTTTTTCCACTTTTAATAGCTTGTCATACGATACAGAAATGCAGTAGGTTTTAATAAAATGATTTTGTGGTCAGCAAAAACATTATTTAATACTCATACCTTGTCTGTAGATTGTTTTTGTTCTATCTGCACATAATCACGTCATCTGAAGACGACTTTGGTGTTCTTACTTTGGTCCTTGTACTGTTATTTATTTTTCCCATTTTATTGCTTTGGCCGTGACCTCTAGTGCAATGTTGAAAACAAGTGGTCATGGAAGTTGCCTTGTCTCATTACTAATTCCAGAGAAAGCATTTGATTTTTCCCCATTAAGTATGTTTGCGTTAATTTTTTTAGATACCCTTTATCAAGTTATTGGAGTTCCTCTTAGTTTAGTTTATTAGCTTTTTTTTAAAAAAGATTTTATTGAGAAATTGGGGGAGGGGAACAGACAAGTTGTGTCCTTTTGTTTTGTTCTTCAGTTTAGTTGTGGAGGATGTTGCTTCACTGGCCCATGTTGGTATCATCATTGTGCTCTTCCCTGTGAGGCAGATTGGTCGCCAACATCTGGATGGCCAATCATGGCGGCTCTTGGCAGCTTACTCCAGCTGCCCGGCCACTCACGCTGGCTGCCGGCCACTCACTGTAGCCTATGGCAGCCCACTGCAGCAGGGGCTGCAGCTATGCCGTCCCGGGGACTCACAGCAGCCCAGCTCCAGGTGGAGCTGTTGTTCACCATCTTAGCTGTAGAGGGCAGTGTCACTGGCCCTCATATGTGGGATCCGAACGGGGGCCCCACTGCTCAGAGCTGGCGTCCCAAGCCACCTCCTAACCAACACGCCACTTGGCCAGCCCAGTTTATTAGTTTTTGAGAACGATGTTGAATTTCATCAGATGCTTTTTCTGCTTCAATTGATATAACCATATGATTTTCTCCTGTAATCTGTTAATGTGATAGGTTTATACTCATTAATTTCCCAGTGTTAAATCAACTTTGGGCTAAACTCACTTATTTGACTGCATTCATTATGTAAAGTATTTATACACATCGGACAGTAAACTTTTACTTCGTTTGGTGCTTATTTTTCCCAACCCCCATTTTCTTTTTCTCTTTTTGATAACTTTTATTATACTTTTGGTACAAATGCTTATTATTATTACATACTTAGCTGGTCATAAACTTATCTTCCAGTTGGAGCAAAAGATACTACTGTTGTCGGAGAGTGGGCCTTTCTCGGCGCAGAGTCCAGGTCCTTGGCAACTCGAGCAAAGAATTGAACGAGATACCAGAGTAAAGCAGTAAAATAATTAGTTTATTAGAAAAGACAGTACACCCAGAAGCAAAAGTAGACCTGAGTACTAGAGGATGGCCCAAGGGCCCATTACCAAAGAGTGTGGAGGGGGCGCATGCAAAGGGGAGGCTTAAAGGGAAGAAGCAGCAGCAGAAGCAGCAGCCGCGCTTCCCTCCCAGGACTTGGGGTTTTTATCCTTTTCTCCAGGATGGGCTGTTCTTCCTGGGCATGGGACCACTTGATTGGACCCTGTGACTAACCCTAACCCTAACCCTAACCCTAACCCTAACAAGAGGTCCTGTGTAGGTGTGAGTGACTGGTCTGATGTAGTTGGATATTTTGCGCCCATTTGCTCTTCCCGCAGGGGTAGGTAATTACAATACAAAGGGGAGTTTTGGGTGGAGAGGGGATGTCCCCCAGGCGGTCACACTGTGGGACGTGCAGGAATGCAGAGACCCAATGCCTGCCTCTAACTACCTGCCTAGTTTCTCCTTGAGAGACGTGATCCCCGTAAAATCTCTATGGGAAGCTGAGGGACAGGAGGTCTCGTCTTCTGTATCTGCTTCCTGCTGGGCAGGGGCGTAGGGCTGTCCCTGCCTATTGGGGTTCGCGGAACTCTCACCCTAGCTGGTCTCAGGTGAGAGGAAGGGGTCTCAAGCTCCACCTGGAAGACCGTGTTGGCTTCTTGCTTGTTGGGGTATCCCCTGCATCCTCAAGGCTCCTGAATGAGGACAAAAATATAAATCTGTTAGTTCTTAGGAAACTTAGGGCTATTCAGTCCATCACTCGGGTGGCGTCAGTTGTCTGGACACAGAATGGGTTTGACATTTAGCTTCCTGGCCTGGGGGATATTAGGAAGTCTCAGGCTTTCAACTAGTTATCTGAAGCAGGGGTAGGAGCGTTAGACAAGAAAATATTAAAGTTTTTCAGTGATGGGGGTTGGTGCTGCTCAGTTGGCCGGTAACACTACCGTTCCACTTCCTCATTGGGTTGGATTTTTCCGTACTTCTGTGTTTGTCCCACGTGGAGTAAGGGCCCATTCTCAATGTTAACCTCGTGGAAGTAAGAAGGTGGTGCGTGTGTGCGTGTGTGCGTGTGGTAACAGCATTTACAGCCTGCACTTTGCGAGGACCTTCAGGTATTATCCATTTAATCTCACAATGACAACAGGAGGCTGGTGTTACCCATCCCATGTTACCGACAAGGAAACAGCGTCCCATGTGGTGAGGGGACTTGCTCACGGCACGTGGCTGTGAAGAGAAAGCTGCGATTTCAGTCCTGCTCTGAGGACTCCCAAGGTTGCAGACAGCGACGTCCTAGGTGATGGCTGTGCCGGGCTGAGCCTAATGCTGGGGGATTCGGGGCACTGGGGACAGGGGTGGGCGGGCTCCGAGGGTGAGGCCGAGACACAGGGCTGCACCATCTGCCACAGACGCGCTGGGTGGGCTTGAGCACGTCCCTTCTCCCACGGGTGCTGGACCACACGGGTGTGTGTTAGGTGAGGGAGCGTCCAGGCCTCCCACAAAAACAGTGGCCCTGCTGACTTGGCCAGTGGATGGGGTTGATGGGGGTCCTTGAACCTGGTGAATTTGAAGCAAATGCTTGCATTTGCATTTTGCTGGGATGGGGGGGCTCTGCTGGATTTTCAGAGGGGTGTGTTGGCTCAGAAGCATAAGACCCTGTTTAAGGTCATCCCAGACAGGACGCAGTAACACTGGTAACTCACCAGCTCAGACAGCATCTGCTGGAGCCCCGGGCCTCATCCCCTCCCTTTTAGGGCCCGCGGCTGACAGGCCATGTTGCCTCTCCTGCACCGGTCAAACCCACTGACCAAGGCAGACAGCGACGAGGTGAGGGGACTGTGCTGCCCTCTCGGGGGAAGCGCTGCCTCTGCCTGTGCACCTAGGAGCGCTGAATGGTCCTGGGCAGCAGCTGGGCCCCAAGGCGGGGCTGGTGGCAGGGCCGTGGGCCAGCCGCCTCCAGTCACGTTCCAGTGGCCATGGCCGCAGCCGCGTTTAGACTTCTGTGGCCCTTCGCTGATTCACAGGACCCTTAGCACTGCAGGTGCTGGTCGGGGCCGGCTCCAGCTCACGTGAAGCACACGAACGCCTCCAAGCCAGTTCAGGGGGTCAAGTCTCGGCTTCCGCTTGCAGACTGGGGGGTGGGCAGCGCAGCTGAGGCAGCGCAGCCTGCGGGCCGCACAGCCAGGTTGACCGCAGGCTGCCCTGGTTCCAGGGTCCACACGTTTCACCGCAGCTGTTTGGACTCATCCCGCATTCTGACCCGCTGCCCGCCCCGCCACGGGAGGGAGGACCTGCCACCCGCCTCCTTTTGTGTGGAGCCCATGATTAGCTCTGGGCTCGGGGAGGGGACATGGGGACTTACGTGTGCCCGCCCCACACTCTGCCCGCTTCCTCTCGCGCTGGTTCCCGCTGTTGGAGCTGCTGCCGACAGGAGGGAGGGAGCGAGGGTGGTGGCAGGCCAGGCGGAAAGAGGCTGAGGCCCAGAGAGACACATGGAGACGGAGGGAGACACTGCGCCCCGCTCCCTCTGCCCCAGAGCCACGCTGCCCAGTAAACTCTGTGCTGATGAAATGTCCCAAATTGGTGCTGCCCGGCACATGTAGCCACCTGGTGTCACTGTGCTCCAGCTGTTGGGGAAGGAGGGAGTCGGCTGGATAAGGGGCCAGCCTGGGTGGGAGGGCTCCCTGGGTCAGCCCTCCGCAGCCAGGACTGGCCGCAGGCCCCACCCCTGTCGGGGGTGCATGTGCCACCCGCTGCCTGCCAGGCACTGTGCTGATGATGTGCTCCGTGTCACAGGTGGGGAAACTGAGGCTCAGTGATTGGCCTGCTGACAAGTGGTGAAGGCACGACTTGGACCATCTTCCTGGCGGCAGAGCCCATGAGCTTCAGGCCTCAGTGTGCTGAGCTCCAGAAAACTGGGGTCCCGTCTTCGGCCTTGTCCCTTCTCTCCACCTGCTGTTGGCACTGAGGGAGACGTGTGTTTCTGTGACGCTGTCCTCGGGATCAGGCCCCAGGCTCAGGACCGTCTGCAGCCCCTAGAGCCTTAGCAGGACGGCCGGCGCGGCTTCTGTGCGGGTGGGGGCATCCCGTCCCAGCCCGAGGGGCGCCTGCCTGGTCCCCCCTTGCCCTGCGGCCAGCGGAAGGCAGACCTCTGGGTAGAGCCCAGTTAGGAGCAGTGGCCACACAGTGCCAGGGCCCAGCCTGCCACGCAGCCTCCCTCTGACCAGGAGGCTCCATGGAACGTGGGGTGTAGGCCGTGGGCCGTGGCGGGACCCAGCCCCGGGCCCACGTCCCGGGCCCGCCCGCTCGGTACGGGGCGCCCCCCCCAGGCCCCCTGGCTTCAGGCCCTCTTGCCTCAGCCACTGGTGGGTGCTTGACTGTCCCACCTTGGGCCGCTGGTGCCGCCTCAGTGGTGCCTGTGTCCTGACATGAACCTCACAGTTTCTGTCATTTTCTTTGCTTCCTGGTATTTTCAGGATGTTGCAGGCTTGTCTTGTTTATTTTCTGCCCCAGACCTAGAATCAGCCTTTTCTCCTGGTGCCTCTTCGTGGGAAACTATATTCGGAGGCCACATTCTGGGCGCCCGGGTGCTCACCGCTGCCGGGTCTCTCATTGTTTCTGGGTTTTCCCTGCGGACAGAACTAGGATTTGCTTTTTAAGGTAAACTACTTCATGAGTGCATATTGATGGTTCCAGTTCAAATTCAGGGCTGCGGGGCTGGTGCCCCTTTCTTCCCCCTTCCCTGCCTCCCTCCGTCTCTCTCTCTCAACCTGATTAATTTTGTGTCTTTCTTACATGCTGACCCCAGCTGTGAGAGACACCGGGAAAAAATTCTGTGCCTTACAATAACCACACCATGACTGCCACCTGCCACCAACAATAGGTTATGTTCTCAGTTGCAGACACACTTAATTCACATGTTCTTTTTGCTGCTTATTGTGAGTGTTTTTTTTTTTTTTTTTTTGAGGGCAGTGTCACTGGCCCTCGTATGTGGGACCGAACCGGGGCCGCTGGCTTCCCAAGCCAGCGCTTAACCACCGCGCCCTGAGTGTTACTTTTGAAGTCTCAATTTTGTCCCCCTTGTCTGTGGCATGCTGACATGAGACCCCTCTGCATGAGGCCTGTCGCAGCAGTTGTTTTCCCCGACCTCCGGCCTGGAGGTGACCAGGTCGCCGTCAGACCCGCCCGTGCGCCGTCCAGCTAAGCAGACATGCAGGAGGTTTCCATGCCGCCTTCAGGGAGCTGCTTCCACACTGCACACTGCTCCACCCGCCTTTTCCGTGTGTCCCAGCAACGATACCCAAGCGGTTCTTGGAGGCACAGGAGGACCTGGACAGCCTGCTGGGTTTGGGGGCATCCAGCGCCGGAGTGCTGGGGGAGGGGAGGTGGAAACCCTCACACCCTCTGGGCAGGGGTCACCACTCTGCCCGTTTCACCGTGGAGGAAGCCGCACTTGCCCAGGGCGGGCCTGGCAGGCCGGTACTGGGGCCTCCTGAGGCCGTGCTCAGAGGCCTGCGGCCTGTTACAGGTGTGGCCCACGGAACCCTCCTGATAGCTGCATATGTTGGGCAGGTGCCGCACTCGCTGGCCCAGAACTGGCCTGGCTCGTGGTGGGTACACATTCTCGTTCTCTGCTCTGGCCTTGGTGCCGTGTGGCTTTGGGCCGTTGACACCACCTATGGGCCTCAGGCACCGTAGCTGTGAGTGGTGCTACCAGCAGGGGTGGCTGCTGTCTGCACCTGGCCAGGCCCCATTCTGTGTGACCAGCAGGTGCCCTTATGGTCAGAATCGGTCATCACCATCACGTGGAAACCAACTGGTGAAGCGTGTGTGCCCTCCTTCTCTCGGACAGTGGGAAGGTCGCTGTCCTGGACCTGCACCCCCTCAGATATGCGTGCAGACGGGGGTGCACTCCCGGCCCCCAACCTGCCTGGGCCTGTCTGTGATGGCTGAGGTCTCGGGTTTGTGAGCTCATCTGTGTCCATTGTCCCAAGGGCACCTCCGGCCCCGAAACCCGTGGGCCCTTTGGTGGCGTGCTCATGTCCAGTGGTGCGTGTCCCCTGGTGCCTTTAGCATAAGGTCATGACAGTGAAGGAGGGCGGAGTGCCCACTCCTCTGGGACAGCCTTTTAAAAGCCGTGCATTTTCACTCAGGATAAAGGCCCAATAATGACAGAACCAGATGCATCTGCGTTCCCACGATTCCTCTCCCTGCAGCAGCCACGGGCCCAGGGGCATCAGCAGAGACCACCCACCGGTTCCTGCCCACAAATGCTAGCTAACTGAACATCCCCTGCAGGACCCCCGGCAGCTCATGGAGCCCCCCCCTCGGTTTGTTCCCACCTTTGCACAGGGACCCCTGGCTGGGTCCCGCAGAGGTTGGCGCTGTGCGGCTTACCTGTTGGGAGTGGGGAGTCCCCTCACCTGGCCCGCTGTCCTGCCCTGCGCCCCGCACCTCTGCCCACACTGCCAGGGCCTGCGACTGGCCCTCTGAGGCTGCTGGGAGGTGCTGATCCCTTCAGCAGCTGTGGAAAGAGGGCATGGGGGGGGTCCCCAGAGCCCTGGATGGGGCGTCTCCAGCGCTGTCCGCCCACGCGTTGGAGCGGTCTGCTGGTTGGGACGCACCCGTGTCTTGTGATCACTCTGTGGGCCTGTGGGTTTAAAATGAGCCTTTTACTCAGAAAAAATTCCACCTGGAAGATGGAAGAGAGGAAGACAGCCAGGGCTGGGGCACCTCCAGGACTGCATGTGCCCACTTCTTCGCAGAGGGGCCCCTGGGAAAGGGGCCCTCGTGCTGTCAGATTGAACGCCTGTGATGATGGCGGGGGGCTGTGACAAGGGGTGACCGGGCTTCCCAGGTGGTACATGCATCTGGGGTTAGTTCTGCTGCAGCCCTTCCCTAAGGGGTCCAAGCTTTGGTGGGGGTGCAGTGTGTGTGGGGTCACCAGCACTTAACGAACGAGTGTGGGGACCATGGAGCCCTGACTGGTGGCAGTGGGGAGAGGAATCTCGGGGGGCATCTTGGAGAAGGTGAGGACAGGGATGTGGCCCTCTGCAACCTCTGTATTGGTCAGGCGAGGACGCCCCGTTTTGTACCCAAGGGATTGAGGCCTAGAGAGTGGACGTGCTGTTGTCGCTAGTCGGCCGGTGAGGAGGCCGGACCCCCCCAGGCCAGAGCCTCAGGCAGGTCTGCAGCCGGCGGGCCTTCCCAGGCCCCCAGCCCCTGCCCCACATTGGCTCAGCCCAGCCTCAGAGCCGGCCACCTGTCCTGGCTGCCAGATCGCCTTCTGGGCAGCTGCGTCTCTCCTTCCTCCAAGAACAAAGTCCTTGAAGAAAGATCCAGAATCCAGGTGTCGGGAGAGGCCCGTGGAGGCGACACCCCCACCCGTCCGCTGCTGAGCCCGGGCAGCGAGGGGCCATCCCAGCGTGTCGGTGCGGAGGTTGTGATGAGGTCTCCAGCCCAGACGGAGCTCGCTTACAGCGTGGGACGCGGAGGCCTAACGGGGCGCCCCACTGCCCCTCCTCTGCCCTGGGTGACCGCCTGTAAAAACCATTGCTGCTGCTGGGGTCCCTGGTTGCCTGGCCGGGCCCAGGAAGGCACGTCACTGCAGATGGCTGTCCACAGGGTGGCACTGGTCCCTTTCGCACAGTCTTTGCCAGGTGGCAGGAAGGAGATGGCATTCCCACCCTCACGCTGACCACGGTGGGGCGGGGAGGCTCGCCCAGCGCCAGCCCTTGTGTGCTTGCTGAGTGAATGAATGACAGCCGGAAGGGCCTGGCAGTTTGGTGTCCACCCCATTGTGCTGTTGGCTCTTGCCTCCTGGAGCCTCTGGGCCCATTTGGAGGGTGTCGGCGCCCCACCCGGGGCTGCACCAGTGAGAGATGGCCGTCCTTGCCATCAGGGAACTGCGTGGAACGTTAGGTTGACGTGGACTCTGCAGCCTGACCGCCAGGTTCTGTTCTGCCTCTGCCGCCCAGAAGGGAGGCGTCTGGGCTGCTTCTGCGTTTGGGCGATCGTGAATGAGGCTGCTGTCAACACCGTGGGCGGGTTTCCTGTGGACGGACATTCTCAGCTCCTTTGGGTAAATTAAGATTGAGCAGGAGTGCCGGGTCGTATGGTAAGAGTGTGTTTAGTTTTGTCAGAAACCGTCAAACTATCACCCAAAGTTGCTGCGCCGTTTGTGTCCCCACCAGCTGTGGTGCCCAGTTGTAAGTTCAGTGGTTTGCATTCTTAATGCTGAGTTTTAAGAGTTCTTTGAATATTGTGGGGACAAGTTCTATGTCATATTTGTGTTCGGAAGTATTTTCTCCCAGCCTGTGCTGTGTCCTATTGTCCTAACGGTGTGTTTCACAGAGAACTTTTTAATTTTAATGGAGTCGCGCGTATCAGCGTTTCCTTTCACGCACTGAGACGTCACAGTCAAACCCTGGACATCCGCATTTTCTCCTGTCTTATCTTCTACAAGTTGTACTGCATTTTACACGGCCTAGGATCCATCCTGAGTTCATGTCTGTGAAGGGAGTAAGGTCCATCTAGCCCCGTCCTTTATCATGGGGGTGTCCAGTTGTCCAGCACCGTTTGCCGAAGAGGCCGTCCCTGCTCCACGGTGTCGCCTTTGCGCCTTTGTCAGAGAGCAGGCGGCTGTGCTGAGCGGCTGTTTCTGGGCTCTCGGTTCCGCCCCCACCTGCCGCCTGCTTTCCCGCCAGCACCGCGCCGCCCTGGTTCCTGCCGCTCTGTGGCGAGTCCTGAAGTCGGTGGCGTCAGCCCCCCACATCGTCCTTCAGAACTGCACTGGCTGTCCTGGGTCTCTTGCTGCCACCGAGGCTTTAGGATCAGTGTGTCGACAGCCACACAGCACTTACTGGGGTTTTGCCTGGGATCGTGCCCACCTGTGCCAACATGGGCAGAAGCACAAATGCCCTGATGATACCAAGCCTCCTGATCCATGAACGTGGACGCCTCTCTGTTTATTTGGTTCTTTGATCTTGTTCGTCAGCGTTTTGTTTTTCACTTCATACAGATCTTGTGCATGTTTTGTTAGATTTATACCCAAGTATTTAATGTAAGAGATGCTGTGTTCTTAACCTCAAACCCCACTCGTTTGTTGCTGGCCCTGCAAAGCGGCTGGCTAGCGTGGCCTCTTTGCCCTTCCACCTGCTACGGGCACCTGTTAGGCATCAAAGACCTTGTTGTTGTCGATGCCATGGGACTTTCTACATAATGTCATTTGCAAACAAAGACCGCTTTATTTTTTCATTTTCAATCTGTATACATTTTTTTTTTTGTCTTAATGTATCAGCAAGGACTTCCAGTACAGGTTGAAAAAAGGGTGGTGAGGTTCCGGCCGAGTGGCATGGTGGTTAAGCACTGGCTTGGGAAGCCAGCGGCCCCGGTTCGGGTCCCGCATATAAGGGCCAGTGACACTGCCCTCAAAAAAGAAAAGAAAAAAGGGTGGCGAGGGGGAAATATTTGGCTTGTTCCAGCCTTAGGGGGACGTCATCTACTTTTTCACTGTTAACACTTTGTAAGCGGGCATAAAAAGCTATATGACGAGTTTACTCGTTTCCCGCAAAAAATGTGTTTTAATGTGATGTTAAGTGCAGGTTTTTTGGAGATATTCTTTATGAAGTTAAGGAAGCTCTCCTATATTCCTATTCCTGTTTTCCCGAGGAGACCTTTGTTTGTATCATGAATGGGTGTTAGATGTTTTCAAATGTGTTTTTCTGCATCTGATATGATCATATGATTTTTCTTCTTTAGAGTGTTATGTGAGGATGACATTGCTTTTTGAGTGTTGAACTACTCTTGCATATCTGCAGTAAATCCTGGTTGTGGAATTTCACTTTTTTTATACTTTGTTGGATTTGATTTGCTATTTTGTTCAGGATTTTTACATCTGTGTTCATGAGATAGTGGTCTGTAATTTTCCTTGCTTGTAATGTCTTTGTTCGGTTTTAGTGTTCGGGTAATATTGTCCTCATAGAATGAGTTAGAATGTATTCCCTCTGCTTCTGTTTTCTGGAAGAGATTGTAACGTATTGATATAATTTCTTCTTTAAATGTTTGGTAGAATTCACCAATGAACCCATCTGGGCCTGCTGCTTTCTGTTTGGGAAGATTAATTACCCATTCCATTTCTTTTTGTTTTCCTAACTTTTTTTTAGCTGAGCCATCCTGCCACCTGTTGGCAGCTCAGCAGCAGCTCAGCTCGGGCCGGGAATCCAACCGGCAACCCAGTTGCTCAGAGCTCGCACTCTTGAGCGAGCTCATAACCAACTGAGCCACTTCTTTAATGGATTAAATTATCTCTTTCATCTTGTGTAAGGTTTGGTAGATTGTGTCTTATCTCAGTTATCATGCAGTGGTTCGTGGTGTGGATTATCCCAGTGTCCACAGGGTCTGAAGTGATGTCTCCTCTCTCATTCCTGACCTTAGTGATTTGTGCTATCTTTTTTTTTTTTTCCTGATTAGCCTGTTTGTAAAGAGTCAGCTTTGGTTTCATTGATTTTCTATATTAATTTCCTATTTTAAATTCCATTGACTTCTACTTGTAGTTTTTATGATCTCTTTCCATCTGCTTGCTTTGGATTTGATGTGTGCTTGTTTTTCTAGTTTCCTAAGGTGGAAGCTTAGGTTGTTGATTTTAGATCTTTTTCATTTACTAATAAATTTCCATCTAAGCATTGCTTTTGCTGTAGCCCACAAACTTTGGTAAGTTGTATTTTTCATTTTCATTTAGATCAAAATATTTTCAGTGTCTCTTGAGCCGTCTTTGACTTGTGTTATTTAGAAGTGTGTTGCTTCATCTGCAAATCTTTGGGGATTTTCAAGCTAACTCGCTGTTATTGATTTCTAGTGAATCGTGCTCTGAGAGCAGACAGTGCATGATTTCCAGTCTTTTAAATTTGTTCAGGTGTGTTTTATGGCCCAGGATATGGCCTGTCCTGGTAAATGTTTCATGCAAGGCTGAGGAGAATGTGCAACCTGCTGCCAGGCGAGGTGGCCTGTGTGCTCCCACCCTGCCCGCCGCACCTGTCATGCTGGGGGAGAGGGGGCTCTGCAGCCGTAACTTACGTTTGTCTGTGTCTCCTTGCAAGTCTGGGATGTTGTCTTGTTACCTGTGATGAGCATCGCCTGTGCCCTCAGGTGTGTCAGCAGCGCCGTTTTGAGCCACCTTGTACCCCAGCCTGTAATTTAATTAATGGGGCCCCAGCCAGCAAGCCTCTCAAACTTCCATGTATGCGGACAGTGTGGGGGCCACTTCTTATGTATGGTTAAGCTTGTTCTATATGAATGTGCCAGGGGGAATAAAAGCCAAGCAATCCTCCTGGTTCAAAGGGCAGGCTTGATTTTCAGGGAAAAATTCACTTTCACCTCCACCTGTGGGTGCCGGCCTCCACCAGGAGGATTCTCTCTCTGCAGCTCGGGCCTGGGCCAGGTGCCCAGGACGCGGGGACTGCCCTGCCAGAATGTGCACTGGTGACCCTGGGTTGGAACCCACCGGTACGAGAGGAGGTCCCAGCCCCCCGCCCATTCCTAGATGCTCAGGTAGCGGGGTGCCTCTCCGGCCACCGCAGAGGCACCCCTCCCGGGATCCGGGCATCTGGGTGCCTCTGTCCCCAGCCGGTGTTCCACGCTGAGGAGCCACTGCAGACGAGATGGCACCAGGTCCCCACGGCAGAGGCTCCCAGGGTCTGTAAACATCGTGCTTGATGCTTCAGAAAGGAGCCGGCAGCCTTGTTTCCAGCACAGTAAATGGCTCCTCCTGAGTTATCTCTGTTTAGAGAGAATTATTTGGAAACTTACAGCCAGTAGAAAAACACAGTGAGTCTCCACCCAAACAGTGGAAAAGCCCAAACACAAACCGGGGACACCGCGTCTGGGGTGCCGGGCTTGTGGCAGTCGGAGCCCCTCTGTCATTCAGCTACGACAGGCAGCATAAACCAGGATGTCGCCGATGCCCACCCCACCAACACGTCACCACCGGTCGGTCGGTCACTGCTGCTTCCTCTGAGCAGCACTGAGCTGCAGGAGCAAAGTGGGCACGGGGCGCGACCTTCGGGGCCTCTCAGGGACAGTGAGTGGGTGTCCATGCACCCTTCTTCCCTTTAACTCAGAAAAAGCTCGCCAGTTTCTGTGTTTGGTGGGGTCTTATTAAAAATGTTCTTTTCATTACTCACAATTCCTCTGTCCCTTGTCAGCACACACATTTAGTCTGCAGAGCTGCGGCTGGCACGTGTGTGCCTGTCACACTGCTGTCATCCAGCCGATAGTGCAAGCTGGCTTCCTGGCTCTGACACCCTCCCCACGCTTCTGAAAGTTTGACATTTTAAAAAATAAGACGTTTAAAGAAATAAAGGTAAGGAAATGCTACAAGTGCTAAGCAGTTGCTTTCTTTGTTACTGCAGATGGCCCTGTGCTCAGTGTCATGGGCCCTTCTGCTTAAAATCACAAGAACTCCATGCCCCCTGGTGGGCTATGGTTTCCAAAATGCAGACCATGGGTTGTTGGGGTTGGGGAGAGTGGGGGTCTGTGTGGGCATGTGGTATATCCCCGGCTCTGGAGAGGGTCAGGGACAGTCCCCCCCCCCCAGCCTCTGCCCTCTCAGGGGGGCCTTGCTCTGGGAACTGGCCGAACCTGTTTCTTCTGCAGGTTTCTTTGCAGGGTGGGGGTGGGAGGCATTTACCTGTCCGGCTGCAGGTCTGAAATACATTAGAAACATAAGCCACTAAGAAAGAATGAAAAGGCTTAATTGTAGTGAGACAGACCAGGGGCTCGGAGCGGTCCTTTTGGTGTCACACCCAGGGGACCCCAAGAGATGTTGGAGCATCTGGGAGAAGGGACTCTGAACTGTGGTGTGGGTGGGGCTTGCAAACAGCTGAGGTGGCCCCTGATGGCCCCTGATGGCGAGGGCTCAGTGTTGCTACATGCTCACTGGCGTCTGTCTCTCTCTCGGCTCATCTCCCCAGGCCACGAGGGCCCTTGGTTTACTGCGCCCACTTAACTCCTCGGAGGCTCAGCCGCCTGGGTCCCTCCAGGCAGGTTCAGAACTAGCCTGGGTGCCTGGGTGTTAGTCAGAGGGATGACCCCACCCGTGGGATGAAGCCCCACATCTCCATCTGTCGCCCCCGACAGTGAGCCCCTTGGGCAGGGGTTGCCACACAGGTTGGGATCCGGTGGGCCCCACGGGCCTGAGGCCGTGTGCAGAGCGACACTGCCCCCGGCGGGCAGTGGGCTGAAGCCTTGTTTGGGAGAACGCAGCCCCCATGTTGCTAGATCTTCCTTTTCTTTTTTTTTTTTAAAGAAAAGCCTCAAATCTGGATTTTTATAACTCTCAATTTTTAAATGTTGCTGACTTTGAAAATGATGCCAACATTGGCATATGAAGAAATAGAAAACCTGAAGAGATCAATAAGCACTAAAAAAATGAAATGTGAACAAAGACCTTCCCAGGTCCCAGTGGTTTTACAGGTGAATTCTGTCAAACTTCAGCAAACGGTCTGTTCTTACTTTTAGAAGCCGTTCTAGGAACCAGAAAGCAAGACAGAGCTACCCAGCTCACTGTGTGGACTTCACGTGGATTTTGGGGGCACGTAGTTTGGCCCATAACTAATACTTGAGTGTGTGCTGTGTGCGTGCACCGATTAGAACACTGGTCCCCTGCCTCATGGACTGAAGACCCAAATATGAACATGAGAATGATGCTTTCAGCAGAGGGTAATTATGTGAACTGAGTTGTGTCCCCACAAAATTCACGTGTTAAGGCCGTAACCCTCAGTGTGATGGCCCCGGGACGTGGGGCCTTTGGGATGAGGTTGGGGACACGGCGGGATCAATGTCCTTATAAGCAGATGATGAGACAGCTCACTCTGTCTCCTCCATGTGAGGACACAGCGAGCAGGTGGCCGTCTGCTGGCCAAGGAGAGAGCCTCCCCCCACCCCCAGACTCCTGACTGTGAAATTGCAGCCTCCAGACTGAGAGAGGAAGTGCCTGCTGTTTAGGTCGCACCTGCCGGTGTTTGTCTCAGCGGCCTGACTAAGGGAGGGGTACAGGACAGTGTCTGCTGGCCTCCGCTGCGAAGCCCCCACACAGCACAAGCCATAGAGGAAAAAGATCCCACTCAAGCTAACACATCTGAGTCAGGGCACCGTGGAAAAGTCAGCGGGCAGATGGCTGACCACAGAACGATGTTTGCAGTATCTAAAACCCACGAGGAGATGGGGCAGGGCAGGAGGATGGGACAGCACTTCACTGAAGAGGACACAGCAGGGAGTGTGGTGTCGGGAGGGCACAGGGCCGCGAGGTGCTGCCCGGGCGGCCTCTTGGGTCCCAGAAATGTCTGTGTCCTGGTGGGGAGGAGAATCTGAGTGATGTGCTGAGCGAGGGACATTGGCAGGCTTGGCCTCCAGGCCGAGAGCGTGTCCCAGAGTGGGACCTCGTCCGGACGCACCTGCCCTTAGGCCTGGTCCTCGCCCAGGCTGTGCCCTGCTGTGTGCCCCGCTCACCTCTGCCTGGCTGCTGACCTTGGGCACAGCCCCCCAGCGTCCCTGGTGTCCTCTCTGGAGCCGGAGCTCTGCCCTCACAGGGTGCGGCGTGAAGGGGCAGCACCGCCCTCGGCATCCCGGGATTGGTGGCTGCGGGTCTGCGCGTTTCTGCTCCTCCCCGGCCCTGAGCACTGGGGTGCTTGTGCTGTCCCCAGAACCCAGTGCTGAGCAGCGTCTGTGGGGGTGAGGGCCACACGTGGGAGTAAGCTGCCGCCAGAGGTCACGTCCGGATGAGAGTAGAAAACTGTTTTTCTTTTCATGGGCAGAGGCAGCCAACGCCGTTTAATGCCCTTAAGTACTAAGAGGGAGGAGGGGTTGTTTTGTTTGAGAGGATGGAGAAAGAGGGGCCAGTCACAGGGACAGGCCAGCTGACCGGAGCAGCTGACCGGGACCCGTGTGGCTGTCCTGGACACGATCTGGGTCAGGCCTTAGGCGGCCATGAGCCGAGGGGCGAGGGGCTAGCTGGCTGTTTTGCTGAATGCGGCTCCTGGCTCGCTGTCAGAGTGGAGGTTCTTTCTCTTTGCCTGTCCCCAGCGGGGCTGTGCAAGCACACCTGGGGGGTACCTGTGTGGTCAGACCCAGTGAGGGGCGTCTGAGCGGCGCAGGGCCAGGGCTCAGGCAGGGCACACGCCCCCGATCGTGCAGACGAGGCTGCCTGCACCGACACAGACACCAACCCACCAGTTTGGGGACCAAAATCTCCCAGGCCCAGGAGCAAGCTCACAGGTGGAATGTGAGCCCCGATGATGGGCACAGCCACACGTCACCCTCTTCTTCGGGAGCCCTGCCGTCTGTTGTGGCCAGTTTGTGACTCCAGAAATGAGGGGTCTGCGTGATTATTTATGGCATTTGGGGAATTATTTTACCATTGTGAGTTAACATTTTGTGAAATACGTAGGAGGAATTGCCAAATCATTTCTTAAAGACCTGCTCATTTTAAGAGCCCTGATGTTGTGGTTTTGAAGAAATGCAGTTTAAGAAACAGCAGCCAGGCCTGTCTGCACACTTCTCCCGGGTGCTGTGGCCGAGAAGCAGCCCAGGCCAGGGGACAGCTGCGAGGGCGGGGCCGCGGGCAGCTGGTCCAGGCCCCTTACCACCTGGGTGAGGGGTGGCCTGGGAGGGGCTCCCAGAAACCTCCCCGAAGCCCCCGCCACCCCCACCCCCTGAGGTGCTGCCCCCTCGAGAGAGAAATGTTTCTTAAATAGAAGATGGCTACTATTGTAAAAATGACTTCCTTATGTTTTCTGGGTCCTGGAAACGGGGGTGCAGAGCTGTTCGGTTCTGAGTTTGGTTTGCTTCCTAGGGGCTCAGCATGACCAGAGGCTTCCAAGAACCCCCTTTTAACCAGCCAGGCAGGAAGGCCACCCTGAACTTAGGGTGCATTTCCTCCCTGCCGCAGCTTCACGCTTCTCTTTTGGGGAACTGTGTGCCCTGGGTGGGCGCAGTCCCCGAGGGTGGTCATTGCGTTTTGGGGTCCAGGCTGCAGTCCTGCGGTGACAAAGGGTTGTAGACATGCACACACCTTTCCCTTGTGCTGACTCGGGGACATGTGTCTCCACACTCCCCTTCGCACCCTGTAGGGTCCATTCCACAAATAAATTTAGAAAATAATATGGTCAGACTGCCCGTTGTGCTGGCCGTACCAGGCTCGGTGGCTCTTGGAGTCAGCAGGTCACACTCTGGTTTCTGATGCAGCAGTTACGACCTCAAATGTCATGTCTGCATCGAGGGTCTCAAGGCATCTTTGATGGAAAGGGTTTCCCAGGGGAGGCAGGAGACATGTCGTGAGGAGTGCCAGTGTGTTCCAGCAGAATTACATGTGCTGCGTGAAAAATGTCCACTGTCTCTTGTTGTTTTCAAAGTGAAGTCCAAAGCAGCGTGTGAGCGATTCCTGCCCTGGGTCAGGCAAGGCCGTGTGCCCAGGCTCGGCGCCCTGTCTGGGCAGCAGGCTGAGGAGGGGCCTTTATGGCCTTCTAACTTCCTGGGATGTGCTCATCCCCGGTGGGTATGACTTGCTTTAAACAGGGCTGAGTCCCATGGGAGGTGAGGGAGGGGGGCCCATTGCCGGGGCCATGGCAGCACCCACACTCCCTGTGTCTTCTTTTCCAGTGACATATTTGACGCCATGTTCCCCGTCACTCACATCGCTGGGGAGACTGTTATACAGCAAGGTACGTTCCTCGTGTCCCTCTCCTCTGAGCCCAAACCGACAGGGACAGCTGGGCTATTTGCTGAGAAGGTGATTAACAGGAGACCCCCCCCCTTGTCTATCTTTGGGAGAAGTCACTAATGAAATCTAAGAACAGTCTGGCTTAACAAGTAAACACAAGCTGATGAGCTGTGAGAGGGCAGGCGGGGTGTGAGGCGGGTGTGCTACTTGGCGGGACCGCCGCCTCCCCGCACCGCGTGTGCACCAGCCCTCGTGTGCACCTTAAACATAAACAGTTTCTATTTAAAGAGTGTGGAAAAGGAGACAAGACCCAGTATTGCTTGACAGTGGTTTATACAGCAATGTGGCAAAGATTGTTTCCAGGAAAAACAAAAGTGCTGCAACCGTTTCTTCGCACTGCATACGTTGTACCCTTTCTTTCCTTACAGGGGACGAAGGCGACAACTTCTATGTAATCGATCAAGGAGAAGTTGGCGTGAGTACCTCTCAACTGGCTTTGGAAAATAGCTCCTCAGTGGGTCCGTCCGCGTGTGGTGTTGAAGCTCAGGCCTAGAAAAGCTGCTTTTTGTGTGGTGCATTTCTAATATTTCAATCCAGAAAGGTACTACATTTCATTTAAAAGATAACAAAAGCACGAAGTGCAGTCTGAGGCAGCCCTCGCTGGCCGGGCTCGCAGGCGGCCCCCATGCCTTTGAGCAGCCCGATCTCCTTCCTGGGCCACATCGCCTGCTGACGCCTTTACAGCAGGCGGGGGTTCGGTGCTTAGAGACCCCAAGGCACTGGCTTGATGGGGGCGACTGGGGCCCTGTGTCCAGCATTCTTGGACGCCCCTCCAGCTCTGACCGCCTCACAGCGTGTCGTTTTCTTCTGTTTCCACTCAGCCTTGCTCTGTTTACTCTCTCAAATCTGTCTCAAGGGTTAGGGGCCTACAGTTCTGTGGAGCTGAGCCTCCTTCTATCACCTGCTGCCTGGGTTGCCACCCCCTCCCCGGCCTGGCTGTGGGCTGCTGTCCGCACTCACAGCTCTCACAGTGTGCCAAGTTCTCCTGTGAGCCCCCCAGTGGGTTTCTCTTGGAATCAGGCACAAGCCCTTGAATGTGACCCCAGGGAAGGGGCTGGGTGCCCAGGCCTTCTCTCAGCTCCTGGACCCCCGGCAGCCACAGCCGCTGCCGGGAACCCCCCAGCCCTCGGCTCATGGCAGCTCCTGCTTCTCCTAGACCCCCACACGCTCGTCTCCTTGGCTTGGGGTGTGGGCATGTGCCTCTGAGCCCATGGTGTCTCTGTGAGCTCCCCCTTCCAGGACACAGCTGTTTCTGGTCTGCACTGTCATGTGATTGTCTAAGGCGAGTCCCCACGCTGACTGGAAGCCCCCGAGGGCAAGGATTGAGTGTTCCTCAGCATTTTGGGGGTCCACGGTGCTGGCACTCGGGGCATATCTGCAAGTCCCCACACTATGCCACGTCCCTTGGTGGCCCCTAGTTCACCCCTGGGCCTGAGACACCAGCATGAGGAACAGGGCACTGGGTGGCCTCCACGCCCTCCTCCTCCGTCCCAGACCGGGCCCCTCGAGGTGGGGCCCCGTGGCTCGTCTGACGAGGCCGCCCAGCCGGGCCGCCCCAGCCGAGTTATTTCAGGGCTCGGCCTCCGGTTCAGTTGAGCTATTCCGGAGGGTACAGACTCACTCATCTCTCCAGCAGCCCGCCTGCGTCCCTGTCTCTGTGTTCTGGGAACCGGGCAGGCGGCTCCCAGCTTCCGGAGCGGGTGGCACAGGAAATGACTCACTGTGGAGATCTCACGACGAGGTCACACGCATCGTTTGAGGGCCCACCGTCCCTCAGATGGACAGTCAGGGATTCTGTCTGCCCCGAGCTCGGCCCTGAGCCAGGCCTCCAGGGCAGACCTTTGTGTCTGGGGCAGGGGCGGGCTTCTCTCCCACCAAAGAAGGAAACCGAGGCTGGAGCCGGCGGCCCCAGGGCTGCCCACGGCCACAAAGGAAGTGTGTGGAGGAGGGAGAACTGGAGGCCAGTGCTGCCCTGACCTGGGCTCCGGCTGCCAGCCCACAGGCAGCTCCTGCTGGCTTCACTTTGGGTTAAAAAAAACACCAGCCCAGGAAACAGAGAAGACAGACACGGATGCGGCCAGCGTCCCAGCTGGGCCCCGTCCTTGGCTCTGGCTGCCAGGCTCAGAAATGCCGCGGGGCCGAGCCGGCCTGTTTGGGGGCTCGTTCCTGGCTCGGACCCAGGCCCTTCTGCCCGGCCCGGCTCTCACGGTCAGGCCCCTCTCCACCTCGCTCTCTGCCCATCCCACGTCTCCAAACCTCACTGTGCTCCCATCTCCTTTCTTTACGGCTTGCTCACGTGTTTGTTGAGCGCTTGCTGTGTGCTGTGCCCGTGCACTGTGCCCGTGCACAGCCTTCAGAATACACGGGAGGGGGCAGGCAGGGGGAAGACGGACAACAAGCGGGAGATTCGCAGATGGACGCGGTGCCTCTAGGCCTTTCTCCTCTGCCCCTCCACCCCGTCCCTCTCTTGTTATTTCTGCTGTGCCTGCAGACCCCTGTGCGCCCTGCCGAGGCCAGGCTCCGCCACCCCCAGCTCCCCTCTGCCGCCCTCTTGCTGACCAGGGCCAAGCCCTTCCCCACACGACGGGAGCCCCACGTGGATCTTGGCTGCTGCTTCTCCTCCCCCTGGACGGTGCTTCACTGGCCAGTGTTCACTGAAGTCACAGGACCCTTCCAATTAAATGCCCAAGGCGTGTTCAAGGTGCCATCTTCTGTCTCCGAGTTTGGGGCAGAATGAGAGTGGGAATGACCCCGGGGGAATTCAGAAGCCCACGCTCTGAACCTGAGTCACCCACCTGAGCCGATGGGGGGATGCAAACGCTTTGCCCAAAATTCTTTGTCTTGTCTTTTAAGTAGCCTGAGGGCCCCACATTGGGGTCTCGTGAGATGTCGCCCCGGCACACGTGGGAAGACAGAGCAAGGGCCCGAGAGCTCAGGCCTTGTCACCTATGGCTGGTACCTGCACCTGGCTCCCACCTGAGCCTCGGTGTTTCTGAACCCTCATAGAAAGTGAATGCAGAGCTCACTTCCTTAGCATATTGTATTAGTCAGGGTTCCCCAGAGAAACAGAACCACAAGGATATACAGAAACATATATGTGTGTGTCTATGTATGTGCGTCTACATGAGCACACAGCGCCTAGCGCAGGCCGGGTGGGGGGCTCTGTGGATGCAGTCCATGGGCCCCTGCCCCCCGTCATTCACCTGGCACCACCCCCCGTCTGCCTCTTCACACCCTTCTCAGAAGACCCCACACCTGCCTCGTCACCTCCTGTGCATGCACCGTGGAGACATCCTTTCTGATGCTGGCGGGAAACCCCGAGCACCAGGGCTGCAGACGCTGGTGGCTGCCCTCCACCCCAGCACAGGGCGCCTGAGGGGTGTGAGAGGTGAGGCGTCCACCCCTCCCCTCTTGGCCCACGGCGCCCGCCAGCGCCCTAGGGAAGGGTCCCATGATCTGGCCTGGAGCTGAGGTGCGGGGGCTGTGGTTTTCTGGGCCCCTCACTGCTCACATCTTACCATGGGCTGTTCCTCCTCCTCCCACCGCTCACATCCACCTGGACCCACAGGTCATCCTGTCGCTGCAAACCATAAGGGGCCACGTCGTCCTGCCCCGCTGACGCTGGTGCCCAACATCTGCACCCCTGTTTGGGTAATAAGAGGTGGAGGGACCGGCTCCGCCGCGCATCTGGCAGATCACAGGCCGGCCCGCTGGGGCCCATGAGGGTGGCTGAGGCCTGAGGGGAGCGGAGGGTCCCAGTCTGTCAGCCACACACACACACACGCTGTCTTGTGACAGACACCCCCAGTGTTGTAGCTGGCTTCTCTGCAGACTGGGGACACGTGGACGCCGCTTTGTGAAGGGAAAAGGCCCCCTTCCGGTGAGCGGGCTTTCCCCAAACCCATGTCCTGGCAGGCCCTGCCCCCAGCCTCCGCGGTTCAGGTGCAAGGGTATCTTTAGGGCGCTCGCTGGGCCCCCCATCAGAGCCAGGCTGCCTGGGCACCATGGGGAGACCCCCACTTCCTGGCTGCAGTCTCGAATTTGGGACCATCAGGCCCCATTGGGCCAAGACGGCGACGTGTGGGGCCACCTCGCAGTGCCCGCTGAGCGGCCCAGCCCCACCAGTCTCATCGGCTTTTCCAGGCAGGGCTGCGTGGTGGTGAGGGAGCCGACGGGGCGGGGGAGGGGAGGGGGAGCACTCCTGTGATGTGGGGGGCAGCGAGTACAGGGCACACGCACAGGGCCGGCAGGCAGGCATGTGGGCGAGGCCACATTTAAAGGAATCAAAAGATGCTCAGTGAGGACTCTGGAATGAGAAAGCGGCACATTGGCTCCTGGGCGAGTTATGGGGCTGCATGTTACAATAATTACTGTTATTACTGCTCCCGGCTGTGAAATTGCAGCAGCTTCTCTGACCCACGCTGCATTTTCTTTGCTCGTTTCTGTAAACTGCCTTCCAGGGGGCAGCGGAATGTCCTGGCCGCGCCACAGGCGGCCAGTTCGAGGGCTGTGAGTCTGAGGGCACCTTGTCCAGTCTTCTCAGGCCGGGGGGCAGACGGGACACCCGCCATCTGCACACGTGCCCCCAGTGCCCAAAGTCCCCTCAGAGGACCCTAGGCTGGCCTTTTCCAGGGTGGCTGAGAACCCCATCCCTTCTGCAGTATGGACGCTGCCCTCTGACCAGTGATTCCCTAGGGGGACAGCCAGGTGACCAAATGCCAAAAGCACCAGGTTCAGTGTAAATTATGGTTTTCCAGAGAGACGGCTAAAGTGCCTGCCACGGTGTGTGTGTTGCCAAGAGCTATAATCCATTTTTCTAAGTATAAAAATATCTTCCAATTTGTTTTATTCATGGAACATAGCATTTCTACTTACAAGGACACTCAGCCGCCTGCTCTACTGGCGCAGGAAGTAGTTTGCTTGAGGCTGGTCCTCCCTGTTGTTTCAGGGCTTTGTTATTTTAGGGCCCTTCTTTGTGTGGGGGGCCCGCCCCACCCGAGGCTCCCCGCCTCCGGATCCCTCTGTTTCACCGCGATGTCTGGGAGTGCGGCCTCTGAGTGGACAGGCCATTTGGCTCCTTGGGTCAGTCATCTCAGTGTTTGCCTGGTGCTGTTTTTTTTCCCCATCGGTAAAATACATATAACACAAGATTTACTATGTTAACCTTTTTTAAGTGTCCAGTTCAGTGGCGTTAGGTACATTTGCATAGTTGTACAGCCGTCCCCACCATCATCTCCAGAACTTCCCGTCTTCCCAAACTGAGGCTCTGTCCCCATGACACCCCCCCTCCCCCACCCCAGCCCCGGGCTCCCCCTTCTACTGCCTGTCCCTGTGAACCTGAGCCCTCCAGGTCCTCGTGTCAGTGGGATCACAGTGCGTGTCCTTTGGGACTGGTGGGCGTCATCAGCACAGTGTCCTCAGGGGCCGTCCACGCTGTAGCAGGTGTCGGAATGGCCTTCCTTTCTAAGGCGGAGTAGGGTTCCCCAGTATGATGGGACCCACTGTTTGTCCATCATGTTGTTGGGCACCAGGCTGCTCCCACCTCCCGGCTGCTGTGAACATGGGGGTACAGACATGTTTTCCCCGCTGTCAGGACATTCCCTGTTCGTTAGTCGCTCAGTGAATTGAGCATTGTGTGGCAGTGGCCCAGAATGGCTGTCAAGTTTTCCCGCAACATCTCCGCGCTTTCGGGCCCGCCCTCCCCTGTAGACTGAGGTCAGGGTCCCGACGAAGGCCTGCCTTGCGGGGCCTCGGTGCCCATGGGGTCCTCGGGGGCAGGGCAGGAGGAGGACCCTGAGCCATGATGGATTTGGGGATCCCCTGGAGGGAGCCTGGCTGGCTTCCTGGCACTCCAGAAGTGGAGACGGCACCCATGCTGCTGGTCCACGAGGCCTGGGTGCCACAGACAGGAGCTTCGCAGGGGCGGCACCTCAGGCGAAACCAAACAAATCACCCAGACTCTGGGTAAACGTTTGGGGCTAAAGGCCCTTGAGGGGTTTACTTGGAGGGAGGAGCAAAGGGAGAGAGAGAGGTGGGTGTGGCCGGAGCTGCCCTGGGGCCCCCGGGACCTGAGGAGGCTGAGCGTCCGGACCCAGGCGCCCACTCACCTGCACAGACGCGCGCTGAGGAGGCGGGCCATTAGCTCCTGCTCAGCGTCTGTGAAGACGCCAGCTGGGTGGCACGCTTGCGTGCTTCCCACCAGGCTGTGACAGGCCAGCCTGGGTCGCCCTGGAAATGTAGGCCGGAGCTGGGTCCCCACAGCGCCGCGTCAGGCCCCAGGGGGACCAGTGCCTGGCTTGGGCTCCTGCTCGCCCTGTTATTTCAACCCCGTTTTCCTTTTCTGTGGAGCCCAGTGTTGAGCTGAAATGCCCCAGGGTTGGGGCAGGCGGCAGAGCGAGGCAGCAGGCCAGGACCCCAGCCTCCCCTGGCAGCCCCCCAGCTCCCAATGGCCCCTGCTGCTTGTGCGGTTGGGCATCAATGGTGGGCATGGCCAGCGGGCACGGCCAGGTGGGCCATGCTCTCGGCTCGGCTCTGCGTGTGAATTCCCGTGTTGATGGAAACCGAGTGCTGCCTGTGGTCCGATTTGTGGGATTCTTTGGGCAGGTTGCTGTGCCTTCAGTCCCTCTCTGTCTCCACCTCCATCCTAAGTCCAGTCAGACCTTGTTCAGTCTGAGCGGATGACAGCACCACCTGTTAAAACCGGCCGCTGGGTGCCAGCCCTGGGGCCCAACTCCCACACGGTCTCAGGTGCTGCTGGCCCAGACGGCAGTCGGAGGCCGGCTGCCCAGGCTGCCCTCCACACTGCCCCAGAGCGACCACCACAGATGCAAAGCAGTGATGCCGGCCCCGCTGGACCTTCTGTGGCTCCAGGAAGAGCACGCTCGCCCTCTCCTTCCCCGCGCCCCTGCCCTACCGGCGTCTCTCTCCGCCTTGGTCTTGCTGCATCCCGGACCCGCCCGATTTGGTCCTGTCTCAGGGCCTTTGCACCCCCTGTCCTTCTGCCTCAGACTCTCTTCCCACAGACCTTTGCACAGCTGTCTGTCTCTGAAGCCCCTGCCCCGATCTCTCTGAGGCTCGTAGCATCTGTGACGAGAATGTGTGATGGTTTGCCTGCAGCTTGTCTCCAGGCTGGTCAGCAGGTCCCTGTGAACCGTAACCCTGAGCCCCGCTCTGTGCACCTGAGCTGTCGGCTGGGAGCTCAGCACACACTGGGGGTGCTGGGTGAATGGACGAGGGAACAAATGAACGCATAATGGCCGGGTGAGAGAAACAGTCACTGCTGGGGTTGTCAATGTAGCCCAGCGGGGCCTCCCACCATTTTTCCTTTAAAGGAAGAAGCAAAAACAAAAAAATGAAACAAAGCAAGAAGCAGCCCCTTGGCGTGCCAGCCGGGGTGGGGCCCAGAACCGCGCCAGCCCTGGAGACAGAGGCCAGTGTCCCGAGAAGGATGGCCCTTTGTGCTCCATGGGGCCCCGTCCTCGGCTCATACAATGGTTTCCTCTGACTCCTTGGAGGCCTCGGGCTTCTGGGGAGAAGGGGGTCCTAGCAGCCCCGGGTCTGGGCCCCAGGGCCCTCCGTCCTGCCCTACAGCACCAGCCACCCTGCCCCCTTTTGGAAATGTACCCTAGGAAAGTTGGGGACACAGCCATCAAGGGCTGACTCTGAGACATCTCTGTCTCCTGGGCCCCTGTGGCCTTTAGCAGCTGATGGGATCGTCCTGGCCCTGCCCAGAAGCCATTCCATGTGGCGGCTTCCTCCGTCCCCTAAAATGTGAGGGGGAGAGGCCAGTCAGCCCTCCCAGACCCCCTGTGTTAAGCAAAGCTCCCCTAACCTCAGATTCACGGTCCCCTGAGCCCCTCGTCAGCAAGGCGTCCATGGGTGCTGGTGGGAAGGCCATTTGGTGTAACCCTGGAAAACTGTGTTTAGAAAACCTACATGTATCCTGTGAAGCAGCAAATGCCACCCTTAGGCATTTCCCCGTGAGAGATGAGGGCACATAAGTCCCATACAGAGTGTTCATGGCAGCATTCTGTGTCACAGCCTGAAACCAGAAATCACCGGCGGGGCAGGTCACCGCTGTCTGGCCGTGAAATCAAATGGACTGGACCCAGCAGCCCACAGACGCACGCCGAGTGGCGGAAGGTGTGCTGCGTGGTTCCGTTAGATGCACACGGGACCTCGCAACCTGCCTCCGGCAGGGGCATCAGGAGTTCCCAGGACCTAGACAGAAACCTAGATCTGAGTGGCAGGAAGACTCACCGAGCTGCACACTCAGGATTCACGTTAATGTTTGCGAGTTACAGCCCCACAGTGAGGCTTCGACACAAGCCGGAGCGGTGGGAGGGCCAGCCAAGAGGGAGCCGCTGTGCCAGCCAGTGGTGCCTGGGTCACCCTGACTGCTGACGCGTCCTCACCGCCCTCTACCCAAGAGCTTTGGGTCCCCTTTGAGAAAACGAGGCAGAAGTCCTGGATGTTGTCTGCCGCACCTTCACCCCTAAAATCCCAGTGGCTGGCTGTCCAGCGCCCTGTTCCGGCACAGCGAGGGAGCACCCCTGCCTCCCGGGGCGGACAGGACAGTGTCCTCTGACTTCTTCAGGGCCTTTTCACGTGGACGCTGGCGTTTCTTATGCACCCAGCTGTCTGGTCCTCCTCCAGGGGTGTGCAGGCACAGTCGGGCCGGGTGGGGATGACCGGTGGGGCTGGGAGAAGGGCTTGGGGGCTCCGTGCCCAGCCTGCGTGCCGGAGTCCGGCATTCTCCCCGGCTGGCGGAGGGCTGCAGGGTGGATGCTCCTGGCGACTCTGCCTCTGCTCACAGTCACCTCCGTTTCCCTCGAAACTTCCTGGTCGACCAGTTCTCCCAACCCTCTGGCGCAGATTATGAAGTCATCACCTGTGTGATGTTTTCTTCAGACAGGCAGCTCTGTGCCTCGGTTATCACCAAGATAATGAGTCATTGATTTCAACAAGAATGGCTTCCATGACTCATCGCAATCCATTCTCTCCCGCATGCACCATTTTGCCAATGGCAGCTATTCTTCAAGCTCATTGACACCCTACGGGAACAAAGCCGCCTGTGTGGATCTGTCGTAGCTGAATCGTGTAACTAACAGGCTGCACCATTTGTGCAGGACGGGACCTGTGTGGTCCGTGCACGGCGGCTGCGCTGCAGGCCATTGCCCATGTGGCTGAAAGGGACCTTGTCCAGGCCCTCTCGGCAGGGCCTGGCCATTGGTCCGTTGATTGCGGGCCCAGGGAGTTTGGGTGCTGCCCGGAGGGCGACACGGGCAGCATGGCTCCTTGGGTGTGGAGCAGGTGTGCTGGGGGTGGGGGTGCTGCTGGGCGAGCACCTGTGGCAGGGGAGGGACAGGCAGAGGTACAGGGATGCCCCATGGCGTCCTCGAGTCTGACTCGGTGCAGTCAGGGAGGCCCCGAGAGGCCAACCTGAAGGCCGTAAGGAGCGGGGTGAAGACCTGCTTGGTGGTGGCGGGCCCCGCTTTCCAGGCCCGGGTGGCACATCCACCCCCATTGGCCCGGCAACTGAGGGTCCTCCTGCCTCTGGACTGAGAGATGGACTGTGCCGCCCCGCTGGGCCTCAGCAGGGGACCAGGGGCCCCAGGCGGCAGCAATGTTGTCCCCACCCTGCGGACCCCTTCTGGTGTCACCCCATGTGTCCCCCATGACCTTTCTCATTGTGTTCCCTAGGTGTATGTGAACGGAGAGTGGGTGACCAGCATCAGTGAGGGTGGCAGCTTCGGGGAGCTTGCCCTCATCTACGGCACCCCCAGGGCGGCCACCGTGAAAGCCAAGACTGACCTCAAGCTCTGGGGCATCGACCGTGACAGCTACCGCCGCATCCTCATGGTGAGTGTGCCCTGCTGCGGGGCTTCACTGGGCCGGCACCGGAACCGGCACCGTCTGCCTGGTGGGCAGGGCCTTCGCCATGGTGTGAGGTGCTGGAGGGATTCTAGGAAGCCTCCTGAAAGGAAAACTCGGCCGCTTTTCCCTCCTCCCCTCTGCTAGCGGTGGAGAGGGTGTCACAATGGCTGGAGTGCCAGCTGTCATCCTAGACCTTGAGGTTACTTTGATGAATGCCATTCACATGAATCCGGTCACGACAATTCCTGGGGGACATATAAAGCAGAGGAGGGGTACAGGCGGCGAGAGCTGGGGAGAGGCTGCTGTGTTACAGAGCAGGCTCAGAGACCCCTCCCATGGCAAGGTGGCATCAGAGCACAGGCCTCGGAGCAGGGAGCCCGCGGCTGTCCAGAGGTGTGTTGGGCAGTGGGAGCAACGGGGCGCGAGCTCAGCATGCTTGTGGACCAGCCGGGCTGGGGGGGCTGGGAGGGCGGGCTCTAGGGTCTGTGTTGGGAGGACTACGCCCTGTGAGCCCGGAGACTCTGGGGAGTCTGAGCAGAGGGTGACAGAACCAACTCGGACCCACTTGCCTGTGGGCCGGCTGGGCGGGGGAGGGCAGCCTGAGTCAGGGGTCTGGCAGCAGTGCCAATGGGGGGCGATCCCCTGGGGTCCCAGGTCTGCAGTCCCTTCCCTCCCATCACTGGGCACAGGCTGCTGGGTGCCAAGCTCCCCGTCCTTTGGGAAGTCACGCCCTTTGGCTACCTGTGTTCACCCTCGTCACCGTGGGCCAGCCTCTCTTCTGAGCTGCCAGGTGGTCCAGGAACACCTAGGCAGCTGGGCGTGTTGCTGAGGGCAGCCCCCAATGTGAGCTCTGCTGACTGTTTGCCCAGAGCTGGCTCCTGTGGGGTCTGGGATCCCAGGAGGGAGGTGACTAAGGTGAGCGCATCCACAGGGACCTGTGGCCTCTTCCCACTGGTCCTCCTGGGGGCTGGGTGTGGCCGTGCCTGTTGCCATGTGCCCTACGGGGCTTGGCAGTCTCCCCTATGCTTCAGGGGGTGGGGAGGCCACCAGAAAGGCCAGTGACTGTGGGAGCAGCCCTGCGAGCTTAGTCCGGTGTGTGAGCCTGGAGGAAGAGCCCTGCCCTGGTGGCCCCTCCTGGGAGCATCCCATCGGGAATGCGGGGCCAGGATCTGCCCAGGCCGCCGTGGTCCCATGGGCGTGACTGGTCTGTCACGATGCAGGGAGAGGTCAGCATGGTGTTTGGACAGGTATGTCATCTGGCTCTACGCGAGAGGAGTTCCTAGTCCACACACTTGGCACACCGTGGACACACCAGGAATGTCCCTGCCTCCCCCAGGGTGGTGCTAGTGGCAATGATGTTCTTTCTTTTCTTTGTCCTGAACCTGCAACCCCTGTGCTGTCCACCTTTCCCCATGGGCGGGGACCCTTCGGGGCGCCCACACTTCCTGTCTCCCCTGGACGCACCTGGCCCGTGTTCCTAAGCCATTGTTTCTCCCTGTCCACACTGAGCCCTTCTTGGCTGTGGGATTTTTGTGGCTAGAACCTTACACTTAGGGAAGTTCCCAAACCACCACAGCAGCTGGTGCTTCCTCAGTGCTAATTCTGGGTCCCTGTGCCCTAAGAATAGCCTTACCGTGCCTTGGAGGGCCTGGCGGACCCTGCTCAGCAGGGCGCATCTCACGGGATGTTCCCACTTCTGCATCAGGCTGTGACTTGGGCAACTGGCTATCGTGGATGAGTGAATTGCCATATATGCATTTAGCCCGAAGCTGGAACCTGCTGTGGGGACATGGGAATTGGGGAGGGGAGGCCACTGGTGTCTCCAGGGAGAGGGCCACTTCCAGAGATGATAGCCCAGACCCTGCATTTGGACTGTTGGCCTCACTGCCTGTCTGATCCGGAAGGTTCTCCAGAATGCCCCTTTCTTCCCACCACAGCTCCCTGTGGCACAGAGGGAAGGACGGGGCTCGGCAAGGCCCACCCACCTGCCCAGTCATGGGACCGGGCTTCCACCCTCCTCCAGGCCCAGCAGGGGCCTAGCACAGTGCTGGCCTTCCCCCAATGTCTCCTTTCTTTGAAGTTACAGGACCTTCTGTTCACCTGCATTTTACGTGGGACCCAGGTATTTGGAACAAAAGAGTAAAATTGTGGTTGAGGCCGGGCAGGGTGTCCAGATGCTTACCTGCTTTGGGTGGCCTGGGACCTTCGGCACCTGGGTCCTGACCACAGCGCCCACAGCCCACCCGCCTGCCGGCCCCCCGTCTGGGAACCCCTCCTCATCTCCTTTGCCCCGGCAGCTGCTGTTCATTCTGCTTTGGGGCACATCTCGGGGTGTCTGAGCGTCCCTTCTTCTGATCTGAGTGAAAACAGAGGATGGTCATTGGTGGTACCGGGCTGCACACACAGGGGTGCTGGGTGGGCCTGTGCCTGCCCCTCTGGAGGAGAAAAGATACTGAGCATGTTCCCAGCATGGTGTAGGGCTCTGTGGTGTGGGCATCGTTTCTGGATCGAGACCGTCCTGTTTTAACGCTGACCCTACCACTTAGCAGCCTAGTGGACATGAGCAGGTTATGACCCCTCTCTGAGCCTCCACACTCCTTTTAAGTGGAGACCTGGAGGGGCAGGGAAAGGAGTGACCCATGAGGTGCCATTTCTAGCAGCATCAGGAAGGTCCTGTTCACCTCTTCCCAGGGGCGGGGTCCCTGGGGACTGGCCCATAGTGAGTGCCTGTTTGCAGATCTAACTCCATCTGCTGATGGGCAAGTCGTTCTGAGGCCGGTATCCCTGCCTCTCAACAGGAAGCAGACAAGGAACCTTCCAGACTGAAGTGGACATGGCATGGGCAGAGGAATGGTGGAAAGTCGGGAGGAGGGAGGAGCCCAGATCAAAGACTCAGAAAACATGGTGCTACACTGACCACTTCCTGAGGGAGAAACGAGGTCCAGAGAGGGTGAGACTGGTCTAGGAGTGTGGGTGTTATGGGCAGTCTGGGGTAAAAATTGGTGTGTGCTGACCCTCTCTCAGTCATCCATTGTACTCGGTAAGGAGTACACCACTACTGTCACCATCACCACCACCACCACCATCACCACCACCACCACCACCATCACCACCATCACCACCACCACCACCACCACCATCACCACCACCACCACCACCATCACCACCATCACCACCACCACCACCACCACCATCACCACCACCACCATCACCACCATCACCACCACCACCACCACCACCACCACAACCATCACCACCATCACCACCATCACCACCATCACCACCACCACCACCATCACCACCACCACCATCACCAACATCATCACCATCACCACCATCACCACCACCACCATCACCACCATCATCACCATCATCACCACCACCACCACCATCACCATCACCACCATCACCATCACCACCATCACCACCATCACCACCACCACCATCACCACCATCATCACCATCATCACCACCACCACCATCACCATCACCACCATCACCATCACCACCATCACCACCATCACCACCATCACCACCATCACCATCACCACCACCACCATCACCATCACCACCATCACCATCACCACCACCACCACCACCATCACCACCACCACCATCACCACCATCACCACCATCACCACCACCACCACCATCACCACCACCACCATCACCACCACCACAACCATCACCACCATCACCACCATCACCACCATCACCACCACCACCATCACCACCATCACCACCATCATCACCATCATCACCACCACCACCATCACCACCACCACCATCACCACCATCACCACCACCACCACCATCACCACCACCACCATCACCACCACCACAACCATCACCACCATCACCACCATCACCACCATCACCACCACAAACATCACCACCATCACCACCACCACCACCACCATCACCACCATCACCACCATCACCACCATCACCACCATCACCACCATCACCACCACCACCACCATCACCACCACCACCATCACCACCATCATCACCATCATCACCACCACCACCACCATCACCATCACCACCATCACCATCACCACCATCACCACCATCACCACCATCACCACCACCACCATCACCACCACCACCAACACCACCACCACCACCACCATCACCACCACCACCATCACCACCATCATCACCATCATCACCACCACCACCATCACCATCACCACCACCACCATCACCACCATCACCATCACCACCATCACCACCACCACCATCACCACCATCACCACCACCACCACCATCACCATCACCACCATCACCATCACCACCACCACCATCACCACCATCACCACCACCACCACCATCACCACCGTCACCACCATCACCACCATCATCACCACCACCACCACCATCACCATCACCATCACCACCATCATCACCATCATCACCACCACCACCACCATCATCACCACCATCACCACCATCACTACCACCACCATCACCACCATCACCACCACCACCACCATCACCACCACCACCATCACCACCACCACCTCATCACCTCAATCAGCAATATAAAGAACAATTGTTGAGATTCTCTGTCCTTGCAGTGGCCCAATAAGCCCTTGATGTTCATAGTCTCCATTTCACTGAGGCTCAGGGATGTAGATGGCACACCAGAACCCACACTTGTACAGCTTGGTGAGGGCCCTCCTGTCTCAGGCAGCCTGTGTGTCCTCTCTGCTGAGGCCCTGGAAGATGTGGCGGTGGGGTGAGGGGCCACCCTTAGGGCTCATGCCCACTGTGGGTGTCAGGCTCAAGCTGTCTCCACTGGGCTTGGTCTCCCCTCCTATGAGGATTGGCTCAGCCTGTGTCTCTGGATGATGAGGGAGACCCAGGGGACAAGTGGAGAGGCCATGGTACCAGACACATGGTCAGCTGCACCATCCCGGAGCCCAGAACAGACAACCGTGGAAAAACCCTTTGTCCTGGGGACTAACATTCCTTCCCTACTTCATTGCTGTTGCATTTTTGTCATAGTTTTCTGGGGACAGGCAGTTAGTGCCACGTGCTTCTTGTCTGGCCCTTTCTCCTTGAGCCTGTTCCCAGTTTTCCCTCCCTTCCTCTGCCCTCGCCCACCCCTCCAGCAGGGGTGGCAGGACCAAAGGGCCTCCTGCCCCCACAAGCTGTGCGTCTCTCCCATCCCAGCAAAGCGGGCTGGGACCGAGGGTATTGGGGATTGTGTCTCCTTACTGCTCATCAGCTCCTTCTGTGTCCCCCAGGCTGCTTGTCTGTCCCTCCCTGTCCCACAGAGGGGGCTCCTGCTGTCCCCCATTTTCCCATGTGAGAAAATTGCCTTAAACAGGCCTTTTTAAGGGGAAGCCAGGGGACTTTCTAATCCGTCGAATCTGCTTTCAGGATTTAGAGCCACAACGCCAAGTGTGTGTCTGATAGAGGGTGGCACTGAGAGGCGGGGCCTGGAGACAGACGGGGGCAGGGGGTGCCTGCCTCACCACTTGAAGGGCGTAGCTTGGACCTGTTCCTCGAAGGCCCTCCCTTCTCCATTTTCTCTCCTCGGCCGGCCGGCCAGTGCCGTGAGAACTGACCAGGGAAGCAGGAGTGAGGGTGAACGCAGGCTTGTGCAGAGCGCGAGGTAAATGCCAGAAATAGTCTGCTTGTGACTGCGATCCCACAACGCTTCGAGCAGCATCCGTGAAAGGAGGGTTCAGGGACACCCTCAGGCATTGGGCCTGTGTGTGTGTTGGAAGCCCTGCTGCCCACACTTCATTCCCTCCTCCCGAGTCATCTTCCACAGTTGCTCGGTGGGCGAGACCCGGGCTGAGGGCTGAGACCCATGCAAACGCATGCAGGGCTCAGCCTGCGTGAAAGGGGGCCGGAGGGCCAGGGAAGAACCGTCCAGAGGGAGCGAGGCCACAGCCAGCATGTCCTTTGCAGGGTGATTTTGAAAGTCACAGACCATACTCCTTACTATGCTCTTGGTTAGCTGGTCAGCCCTGTCCCACACAGACATGACTGGGAGGAGGTGGGGTCTTAGGGCTGTCCCAAAGGCTGGCTGTCACGCTGGGCGTAGCAAGTACTCAAAGCAGCAGTGGCTGAAACCATAGGATTAACTTCTCATGCTCCAAACCCTGGAAGGTCTGTGTAGGAGGTCAGTTCTCGGCTCCACAGGACCAGACAACCAGCTTCTGCCACCTCGTTGCATCTTCCATTCACAAGGGACCAGGACAGCTGCTGGCGTTGCAGCCATCACCTTCGCATCCCAGCCGGCGGGAAGGAATGAGGGGCCTGTTCTCCTTGCGGTCACTGGTGTTTAGACCATGCTTGTGGGAACATGGTCAGTCCTGCAGGAGCCGGAGGGACGCCTAGGGACACCGGTGTCATCGCAGTGTCCTGCCTTGGGGACGGGTATTGGACTTCTGGAGTGGTGACAGCTCCTTAACCCTTGGTCATCCAAGGGGTTCCAAGGACGTGGAGTGCTCGAAGGGTCTCCTTCAAAGGGTGCCCTTCAGAGTGTCTTGGGGCAGTTGGAGCTGTCAGGAGGCTCCAGGCATGAAGACTTACCATATCTGTCCTGTCTCCCTGCCTCCCAAACAGGGCAGCACGCTGAGGAAACGCAAGATGTACGAGGAGTTCCTCAGCAAGGTCTCCATACTGGGTAGGTGGCGCTCCACCGCACATGGTGTGTCCATTCTGTCTGAGCACCTGCCGTTGGCGCAGCCACCTCCACACCACGTGGCTGGCAGGTCCTGTGTTTTTGGTGGGATGTGAGTTTGGGCCACATGCGTGTTTCACCCACACATGCATGGTCAGAGACAGTATGTGTGCATGTACACACGTGCACACATGCACACTGCTGTGTGTCAGGACCGAGCATCTGCCCTCCCCAGGGTGCCGGCCCCTTCATGGCCCGGGGTCTTTGGCCTCCACATGTGTGTTGGCTTGTCCATCTCCCACCTCCCTTAGTGTCGGTCATCTCCAGCTCCTTGTCCACGTCGCTCAGCTTTGAGCTGAAAGTCATTTTTTGTTACGATGCAAATGGCCAGCTGTGTTGCGCTGCTTTCCCTGTTTGGTTTCCGTTTCTTCCCAAGAATGGTGTCCCCTGGTGCCGCCCCCACCATTTCTTGCCTTGGGGTCTGATAATCACGTGGGTTACGTTTCCATGGATTTTCAGGAGTGTCCACAAAGTTCTGCCCAGCAAGTGTTTCCACGTCTTGCAGTTGCGTTAACGTGGTGCTCAGCGTGTCCTGGGCCAGCCTGTCACTCTCAGCAGTGATGGCTCCATGTTTGCGTCCAGCCCTTGGCACGAGACTCGCTGGGCCCAGGGGTTGAGCTGTAACTCATTTTAATTGATTTAAATAAATAGGTGCATGTGGCAGGAGTTCCCATTTTGGACAGGGCAGCTGTAGACCCTGGAAGGGACTCAGGTACAAAAGTGAGTGACAACTGAGTGTCACAGCTCCCGGAACCACTGGAAGTGACCCTCCAGCGGACGTCCTGCAATAACATTTGCAGCCTTGAGCATGCCAGGCCAGACTTCTGGGTAAAGGTGGTGAGCAAGTAGGAGCTAAGGGAGTGAGGCAGGAAAAGGAACAGACAGGAATCCCTGGGCGGGGGGCCCGGGCTGAGATTGGGCTGAGGATTGGGGCTGCTCCCAGGGGCACTTGCCCCTGCCTGCAAGCCGTGAGCCTGCACGGACACTGCAGTGTGTCAGCCCTGCAGTGGCCGGGCTCTGCCTGTCCCCGCTCCCCACAGAGACGGGGCACGGCTCTCTGAAGACCAGAGGTGGGGAGGCTTGCTCCCAAACCCCCATGTTTGGCTTGGACAAGCTGGAAAGAAATGCTACAGCCATGGTCAGACCAGCCACGGGCGCAAGAACCACAGGCAGAAAAGAGCCCAGCCAGGAGGGAGGCATGTCCAAAGAAACAGGACGCAAATCCCGGTGTAGAGCTCATTAAGGACAAAAGGTCTGGGGATGTGAAGCACAGCAGAGGGAATGCGGTCAGTGACGTTATGACAATGATTATAATCCATGGGGTTGTAACAGCTGTGTGTGGCACCCGGCAGGTACTGGACGAATCGTTGGGTCACTGCGTAAATTATACGAATGTCTAACCCCTGTGCTGCACACCTGAAACTAATATGAAATAATATTGAATGTCAACTGTCACTGAAAAAAATTATAATTTAAAAAAACAAGGTCACTATATATGTTAAATAAGACATAATCTTCAAAATGTACCATATTTTTAAAAAGCAAGGTAAAGATATTGAAAAACAACACAAAGTCAGCACAACAGAACAGAGGCCAGAAGATAAAACAATACGAGCCGCAAGAGCTGAGGGGCGGGGTCAAGGTCAGGACAAATCAGGCTGGAGCGCCGTGTGGACCAGGGAGGGGCCCTGGCACAGACACAGCCGGGCTCCAAGTTCCCACTTTAGAGAGAGTTCCTTGCAAGGGCGGAAAGGGACACGACAGGATGTTCATTTCAGCAGTTTTCACCATAGTGACAAAGTGGGGACGCTGCAGGCTGCCGCTCCCCCAAGGGAGATGTGTCTGGGGGCTTGTGGTGAGTCGTGTGCAGCAGGAAAAGCGAGTGCGCCGCAGCTCCACGCGTTGGGCGCTCTCAGGGACGGGAAACGGCATGTGTGCAAAAGTGTGGCAACCCAATGAAGTGTTTGAAAAGCTGTCACGTCGCAAAGGTGTAAGACCTTTTCGCATCAATTTTTTTCAAGTTAAAACAAACATTTGGACTAGACTGAAGATAGAGTTAGTGACATGGAGGAACGGTGTGTGGCACCCGCAGGAGGCAGGGCGAAGTGACACGGAGGCAGCCAGAGGGGAGACTGCAGCGGGGTGACCAGGCCTCCGTGGAGGACAGCCAGCGGTCCAGGGAGCATGCGTTTACAGTGGGACGTCCTCCCGACGAGGGACACCCTGGGACCGGCACCTCCTGCTCCCACAGGGCTGCTGAGGCGGAGTCCGTGCCCTCGCCGGGCTTCACGGAGAAACTTAGACCTCAGGCCTCCAGGGAGAAGGGTCAGCCGGCGACGCGAGTGGGAGAGTGTTGGCCATGGGCGCTGAGGCGGACGGCCCAGACGCCACGCCCACACCCGTGGCTGGCAGCCCTGGCCACAGCCGGCCTTCCTGGTTTGCGGCGCATGGGAGCAGCGCTCAACGGAGTCGGCTCACGAATTTCACAAGAAACCTGGAATAGAGGCTGGACACACGTCAGGGACCTGGTGACAGGCGGCCGCTCCACCGTGTGCCACACGGACCAGCAGGGCTCTGGTGACAGACACAGCAGGGCGCAGCGGGGCCACCTACCACTCTATCCACAAGGGAACAGCTTTACCTAAAACTCATCGTCTGAGTCAGGCCAGATAAAATGGCCCATTTTCTACTCCCTTCGACCCCAAAAGCGGGCTTTCCCTCCAGTTCAGTGTATGTAAAACCCAGTGACCGCGTCAATGTCTTTTTCACAATCGTTTTTAGAAGAATCTTTTATAAAAGACTATCTTGTGTTGAAAAACATTCACCAAAAATTCAGTTTCACTTCGTTTATTTTCTGTTAAATTTAAGCAAATAAAATGTGAGGCTTTCTGTTGAAAACAGTTTGTCCGGGACCCCCCTCCAAATAAGGCATTTCTGCTTGTCTTCCCATCGCTGTCCGTTAGGACCTGTGACCAGATGGCACTCACGTGACGTCGGCCATGCTGTTTCCGGGCTATTTTAGCGACTTCCAAACTCTTGATACCGTAGTTCTTGAGTTCTTTGTAATGAGTATGAGCAAGTTGACCGAAGACAATAGAGTGGGAATTAAGACAAAGTAAATGAGAGAACAGAACCACCCCTCCGCCCACAGCAGCCTCACAGGGGACCCGAGCCTGGGGATGGCCCGGTGCCACCCTGACCCGCGTCACCTCACCCAGATGCTCGGTCCCCGGGGGCGCGCCCTCATGTGCGGACCTTTCTAGAAGCTGGCGCCTCACCCTAGGTGCGTGTTTGGCTGTGTGAGGGCGCCACAGCCTGTTCCTGGGAGACCGTGTTCTCTCGCAAGCCCTTCTGGAAATGATGGAAGAAGGCCACGGCTTTCTTATTGTGGTGAAAACACACAGAACATTTACCTTTAAAATTCAGGGGCATGTAGTCCAGCTGGTGATGTACCCCCTTCACCACTGTCTGGTGGCAGAACATTCTCTTCAGTCCCCGTGGGGACCGCACCCCTGTTCGCAGCCCCACCCTTGGCACCCACGGTCTGCTGTCTGCCCCTGTGGAGTTGCCTATTCTGGTCGTGACACAAAAATGGAATCACACACTGTGGTATTTTGTGTCTGGCTTCTTTCTCGTGGTTCTCTCTTCACATATTTGGCAAAATAAAAAGTTGGCACCTCCTGGGTTGGTTCCCAAAACTTCTCAGGGGCCAAGGGGAGGGATATTTTAGCTCCGTGAAAAATCCCAAACATGGGGGCCGGCCGAGTGGTGCGGTGCTTAAGCGCTGGCTTGGGAAGCCAGCGGCCCCGGTTCACGTCCCACATGTGAGGGCCAGTGACACTGCTCTCAAAAAAAAAAAAAATCCCAAACGTGGGACCTTTGCAGCCTTTTACTCCCATTGCCTTTGAACCGTAGTGGGGCAGGTGTCCCAGCCCCAGTGCCACCAGGTCCCCATCGGCCACCTTCCCACATGTCCACTTGCTCACCCACCTCCTCCACACTTACAACCTCTGGTCGGCCTCCCATCAGCAGACTTGGATTAACAGGATCGCCACCAATGCCACTGTCTTCTCCGAGGCCATCAGGAGGAGTGGCGGGACTCAAGTCCCTTTGCTGCTCAGTCACCGTTAGCTTCACAAAATCCTCCCAAAGTGACAAGCGTTGGCGTGGGTAGGCGGTGGGCTCTCTCCTGGCCGCCTGCCCTCAGCTTGCCCCACCCCACCCCCCGAGAACGTGGACACAGGGCCGCACAGTGTCCTTGAGGCCTCAACTCCTTGCCAATGCACTGGGCTGAGCTGCTGCTCAGGTACGTGCCCGGGGCAGCTGAGAGCCGCGGGGCTGCACTCCAGTCCCCTGGGCTGGTTCCCGCCTATGCGCCGGCACCCAGCTCCGGGGATCCCCCGCCTGGTAGGGTCCTGCCGGGGGTGCCCTCTCGGAGCTGCCTGGGCGACAGCGGCCCGCATCTGTTCTGCATGCCGGCCATGGCCATGGACCTTTTCCCCACGTCCAGAACCTTCCCGCACGGGCTGTGAGTGCACGGACAATGCCCCAAGCACGTCTGTGCCTCAGGAGTTGCCTCAAGGCCAACAAACGGCTGCTCCTTCCTGCTTCTCCTGACACTTCTCCGCAGACGTGCGTTATTGGCACGTTGAGCTGCTGCGTATCTTGGCTTTCAGACCTCAGAACATTGCAGGTTTCAGATGTAACACGAAAACCTGCTGATCAGGTATGTGGAGACGATCTCCGAGCTGCAGTGACTTGTAAAACTACATGCCTCTTATCGCCCTGTAGGGACACTGTGAACAAAGGCTGCCAATCTGCACCAGCCGCCTCAGGCACAAGCTGCAGCTTCACACGCGTTACCTGCGTGTTTCGGGTCACAGGCGCGTGTGGAAGCTGGGGCCCCCGCGGCAAGGATCGCCCGGGCTCTGAGTCACTGAGCTGCATCTGTCCACTGCAGACTTTTCTAGAAAGCTGGTGGAGAAGTGTGCTTGAGGCAGCTTCTCTCCTTCCCTACCTGGCGGCACTCGTCCCTCTGCACACCCACCCCGCCCTGAGACTACTCGCAAGCTTGGCCTTTGCACCGTGTAGCACGGGCTGGCGTCCTAAAGCAGAGAAACCCCCGCTCCCAACCAGGATCGACAGGGCTTTGCTTTATATTTTTAGCAACTGCAGTAGCATCTGATAACTGTAAGCCAGGAGAGTTTCTTTTGCCAGGAAGTAGTTAATCCTGCAATTATTTTCTTATAAAAGGAGCATATTGGGTTTTTTTCTCTCATGAGGGTTAGGGATGGATAACGGTGAGGAAGGGAAGGCATGAGAGGGGTGGGACGATGGGAGGAATTTGCAAGCATTAAAGGTGAATCAGATGTTGGGATCAAGTATTTGATCTAAAGTGGCGGAAGGCACCTGCCTGCCTCGGCGTTGCAGCGACCCAGCGCGTTTCCTTTGGGCGGGTCATTGCTTCAGCCACTGAGTTGCTGCAAACCTCTGAGCAGCCCAGCTGCTCAGCTGTGGTTCTGTGTGTAGAAACATCAGCAGCCCCATACATTGAGGAAAACCAAAGCATGTTCACAGGAAGTTAGGCTCCTGTCAAGAGCTCATCCCTCACGTTAGAGCAGCCGGTTGTAAAGCTGAGCTGCGTGCGGACAGCGTGGCTCTGTGCGACCCGCCCTTCCCGCCCAGGAGCCTGCTGTCGGTGCTCTTTTCCGCCGCCCGGTCCTCGTCGCCACGGGGCAGGAGGGTGGGCGGTTCCTGAGATGACACTCCGGGTGGTGTGCACCGGCCTTCTGCTCATGCTGTGCGCTCCTGCTTGTCTCTCGCTCTAGAGTCCCTGGAGAAGTGGGAGCGTCTGACGGTGGCCGACGCCCTGGAGACTGTCCAGTTTGAAGATGGAGAGAAGATCGTGGTCCAGGGGGAGCCTGGGGACGACTTCTTCATCATCACAGAGGTCAGTGCCGCTCACAGAGGTCAGTGCCGCTCGCAGAGGTCAGTGCCACTCACAGAGGTCAGTGCTGCCCGCGTGCCCGAGGGGCGCTGCACAGGGCCATGTGGTCCTTGCGTGCTGCCCGGGGCACATGGTGCCCTGCCTGCTCCCCCAGCTGCCTTGCCGGCCTCCCGAGGAACCTGGTGGCCCATGCGCCGTGTCCCCCTCACCAGCCTCAGCCTGCGCGTGCGCCCTGAGAGCTGGCCGGCGGGGCTCCGGTCAGTGCTGGCGCCCACGCAGAGCCTGGGCACGACTTGCGCCTGGAGTTTCATGGAGTCAGTGTTCGGGGAGGCGTGCAAATGCAGGGTGTGTGGGAACACGCTGTTGTCACAGTTGCACATGAACCTGCAATGATCTCAGATTAAAAGTTTAATCTTAAAAGATGGCGGCAGGTTTCTCAAGTGGACACGCATGAGTCCCTTTTCCCGTCCTTGAGGGCTGGTGACAGCTGGCTCTGGGGCCGTGATCCGTGGTGGCCACACCCAGCCTGTCACTGATCCGGGTGAACAGCTGTTATGGCCGGCTCATCCCTCAACCCGGGGCTGCACCCCGTCTGGGTCCCCAGAGAGAAAGCCGCCGAGCAGGGGTCCGGGGGTGAGTGAGTGGCCTCTGGCTGTGTGGCCTCTGGCTGTGCAGTGCCCAGAGCACATGGCTCATTTGGCGTATTTCCTGCTTCTCTGGTCCTCAAGGGCAGAAAGAATTGCGTGTCCGGCACAGTGGGTGTTGCCACTGGAGAAAGGGGGCCTCCAGCAAGGAGAATGGTGGCCGCTTGTACTGCCTTCACAGTCGGACGCCTGTCCTGGCCCACGGCCCCCGCCAGGGAGAACGCACAGCTGTGCCGTCTCCGTAAAATACGAGCGACACAAATACAATCCACGGACGTGAGGCGTAGATGTCACTGTGACTTCAGGCTGGGCTCCTGCAGACATCCTGCGCGGAGGGCGCGGCCCCCTTTCCACGGGGAGCGGGAGGGGAGGCCCTGGGGCACCCGGGCACTGGGGAGGGTGATGGGTGGCCGGAGCTGCCGAGCATGCATTCGGTCACCTCCTGTCCCTCTAGCGCTGAGCCTGGGACAGAAGCGCCGAGGAGCGTGCGTGCGTAAGTGAATGGAATGGCGGGCCACACGTGGGGAGTGACGGGACAGCTTACCGGAGCCTGAGTTCCTCTTTGCAAAGGAACCTGCCTGCGAGGGCGGACCTCAGGTGCCCGTCGTTAGAGGGGGAGACTCGTTCAGCAGTGTTTCTTCCGAAGGAAAAGGAAGAAAGAGTAAAACCGCAGGGAATTGTGATTCTGGTCAGCTTAGGCGAGGTGTCCAACCAGCATTGTCAGCTCCCACATCCAGCTGTGACCTCAGACAGAAGCCCAGGCTTTCCCACCTGCTAGGGACGTAAAGGTGACGACTTGCCTCTGAACATTTCTGAGGTTTTGCCTCGGAACTTTGAGGGGACAGTGGGCCGAGGCCAGCGCCTGTGACCCCTGCTGCGGCCTCTCCAGTGGTCTTCAGGGCGTTTGGGAGATAGTGATCCTCATGGTTGACGTGCTGCTCAGGCTGCCACGGGACCAGAGAGGTGGGCGATGCCTCCCAGGGTGGGTATGGCCGCACCAACCCTGTGTGGGCTGACCTGGGGAACTGTGGCCACAGGCCCCACGTTACTCTGCTGACCTCGGTGTCCTGCCCTCCAGGTGCCGCATAACCGTCTCTGATTTATACCTTGTCTGCACCATGAAAGTCACCTTGGACAAGACCTCTCTGGGTGTCTGTGGGCCTGGCATTTTCCAGTTGAGAAAATGGCTTGTGCTGAGACGGTGGGAAATTCCCTCAGCCACCCTGTCCCCAAATGGGCTGGATGGAAGGTGGCTGCACTCCCCTCCCAGGACCTGGGCTTCGGTTCTCGCCCAGGCAAGAGGATGCGGCGGTCCTGACACTGCCTGTCGGACCCTTGTCCTCCTTGGAGCCCAGCGGCTGTGCTCCGAGATGCCCGCGGGACCTGGGCTACCTCCAGCAGTGCCGAGCTCCCAGCCCCAACCCCCAGCCACCTGCAGCCACAGAGAGACCCCCAGGGAGCCCCACCGGCTGCGGCAGCCGCCCCGAGGCCTGGGACAGAGCCGCAGCTGTCCTGGGATTGCTCACCGGCTCTCACCACCAACAGGAGCATGTGCGTGATGGCCTCCCCTCCTGGCACAGGTGGATGACCGCCCCTGAGCCGCTGTCCAGGCTCTCCATCTGTCCTGGTGACGACTCGCCCAGTCTGGCCCAGAGGTGAACTTGTATTGGCTTGCACAGCGGTTTTTTTAAGCATTTGAGTAAGCTGTCAACATTTAAAAATCAGGGTACTCCACATACAAACCTGGATCTCTCACCTCTCGTTAGCAACATGGCGTCAGGCCCCTCAGACTGGCACAGCCCCCAGGGTGACAGCGTGCTGCCCGCTCGCCTGGGTCCCCACCCGTCCCCTTGCCTTGTGGGCCGGCTGTGAGCTGCAGCCTCAGCGCTGATGGTCTTGAAGCTGAGGAACGGGCGGCCGGCCAGCACAGACGATTGTGCATTGTGCACTGTGGCCCACGGTCTCCTCCCGCCGGGTCCAAGGCCACGGGCAGAAGAATCGTAAGAATGTGTGTGAGGCACAGATGGGCGGGGCTCTCGCAGAAGGCCGAGGAGGACGGCGTTGCCACCGCCACTCACGGAAGCAACCACTATGGCGGGACCTAGACCTGGCGTTTCTGAGCTTAGGAGGTGGCAGGTGTTTGAACCTCGATGTCCACGTAATCTGACCACCCGCTGTGCGGCCCGGCCAGCATTCCTCCCTCGGCAGGGAGAGCCGGCCAACAGGGCTGGTCCTTCGCCCAAGGACACAGTCGGCCAGCAAATGCTGGGCCCAGCCGTCAGCCCTGCATCCATCCCGGCAGCTCTTGCAGTGCCGGGTATTCACCGCGTGTGTGTGCGTATGCCTGTGTTTGCACATGCGTGTGTGCACCTCACGCCTGCCGTTCTAGAGTGACACAAACTGTGTGAGTGCTGCTCCCTGCATTTCGCGCGCCTGTCCTCTGGCTGACACCGTCTCGCATGTCCTGCTGGCCCGGTCAGCTGGCGCCCCTCCTGCTCGCCGGTTCAGGCTGTTAGAGCCGTGTTCACGGTTGTCCTCGAGGGCGAAACTGGCACCACAGCCACATGTGGTTTCTTCGTATTTGTTGACTTTCCTTTTCGGCGACAGGTGACCTACAGTGTTGCATCAGTGCAGGCGTGCAGTGTAGTGGTCACACATTTGTATGTCGTACGGAGTGGTTCCCTGCACGTCGAGTCCCCTGGACCGCACGGTCTTGAAGGCCACATTTTTGGGTTTCGAGCCACTGACCTCTAAGCTGCACCGGCTCCATGAGCAGGGACCCCCCGCTGCCACATCCTGCACGAGCAGATTGCCGACAGCGGCCTGGAGAGGGACGTGGCGACGTGAGCACCGCTGGTCCCTGCACAAACTCGGGTCCATTGCAGGCGTGTCCACCCCTGAGCCCCGGTGACCGAGCGCATGTGGTGTGTGGGCCGGCAGGTTCTCGTCCAGGCCGCTGGGTGCAGCCCCAGCTCTGGGGAGGTGTCAGCTCCACAGCGTGTCGAGTGTGTCTCAGGTGGTCTCCCAGCAACTCCCCTTCTCCTCTGTGATCAACCAAATCTGATGAGTCCCTGGGTCACTCTCAGAACCGAAATTCAGCCTCAAGCCATGGCTTTTCCTGTGGCTGGGCACAGTCCACGTACCACCTGTAAAACAGACTCGCAGCGCCAGCCCTGTGCTTGTGGAGCTGCCTGAGGCAGAGGCTGTGGTGCCGTGGCCGGGGCTGGACACCGGACTGTGAGGCCACCCACCCACCTCACGGGGCTGCCGCCGCCCAGTGGTCCCCGCTTCGGCGGCATGTCTGAGCAGCAAGCAAGAGAAGTTAGCGTCGTCGTGCAGTTTTAAGGCTGGCACTGCCGCTCTGGGGGCCAACATGAGTTACATCCTTCTGACCTCGGTGCCAACCGGCTGCTCCATATTTCAGTAAATGGGGAGGAAGTGGGGGTGCCTTTCTGCCCTGAAAAGGCTGCAGCAAGCACTGCAGCGGGAGGGCCACCCTGGTTCAAGGTTTCTGTTAAAAGGCCAGCTGTGCACCTGCTCGTTTTAATGTCCGATTCACCCAAGCGCTTGGGATGCTCATGCACTCAGCTGGCCCCAGGTGTGATTGCTAAGTTTATGGGTCAGCTTGGCCAGGTGTGTGGTCCAGCGCCGACCTGGGAGTTTCTGTGGAGGTGTTTCCTAGGTGTTTTCGACTTTGAGTAAACTTCCCTCCCACTGTGTGTGGGGGCCTCACACAGTAGTGGAAGGTTTTCCCTAACAGGAGGAGGACTGAGGCTCCCGGGAGGAGGCGCTCCGCCTGCAGACTGCCGCGGGGCTCTGTCCTGTCCACTCGGCCCCGCCAGCCGCCCTGTCGCGGGAACCCGTTCCCTGCTTACACCCCCCCACACACACACACACACACTGCATCTGCTTCTCTGGAGAATTCTGATTGACACGCCTGCCTCCCGATGCTCCGGGATAGTCAGGCTGCCGTGCGGGTGGGAGTGTGGGGCCTGCCTGCAGGGTGGCGGTGAGCTGCCCAGGGCACAGGTCAGCTCTCCGCGTCTGGGCACCGGGCTTGGGGCTGCATGTGCTGGTGCCTCTGTGAGGACACAGGCTCAGGGCTGCCTTTTCCCTTTTCCTCGAGGCCACGAGTGGAGAAGACACACCGGGCCTTTGGGACCAGGCCTCCTCCCCTCCTGCTGGGGACCAGCTGGTGTGGCCGCTCTGTTTGGGCAGAACTTGTCATGTTCGCTTCTTGTGTCCTTCCTCTCCGAGAGGATTTCTCACGCAAACAGGGTTGTCATTGGTGCCGTGGCTCGAGGCCTCGTGATGGGGGTGAGACTGTGGAGCTTCCCCTCACCCCTCTCTCTCACTGAACCCCACCTTCTGAGGGGGGTCTCTCTCTGTCCCCCTGCCCTCCCCTGGGTGGACGTTCGTGGGATCGTGTGGTGGCAGCCTGCTCGTGCCCTGTGCAGCTCTGCCAGGAGATGTGGTAGTTCTGGGAGCTGGCCCCCCCACCCCCGGTGTGGAGCAGCCTAGGGGGTACCCCCTGCCCGCGGGGACCCCTGCCACACAGGGAGAGGGCGTTTGGGGACAGAGCATGTCAAGGGCATGCCAGTTCCTGTGAGGCGTGCCGACTGCCCGGCTGTCCAGAGCCCATCAGAACGGACATCTGGACTGCGCTGTCCAGGAAGCCTCAGGAGGAGGGATGGGCAGCTAGTGGGCAACGCAGGTCTGCATCTCAGGTCTCCTCAGCTGCCTCCTCCGCGTGACCTGTGTGGCCCCATTTCTGTCCCCACCGGAGCCTCCTTGGGGCCTGGAGAGTAAAATTCCAGCCAGGAGGCGTCACCATGGAAACGCTAGGTTGGGTTTATCTCCTCTCAACAACGGTGTGAGTGTCCACAACAACACATTTCAGACCCGCCTGCCGTCAGGGAACGGTCCCTCTCATCACCGGCCGGCTGCTTCTCTCTCAGACGTCAGCAGTGGGGGGGGTTCAGAATTCACCGTCGTCACCGTCATCTCAGGGGCTTTCAGGCAGGAGAACACCCGGCCCCCAGGCACCGTCCGCCTTTGCTCAGGGCCCTTTGGGATCGGCACCTGCTGCGGCCCCACTGTGCACTGCTGCTGGGTGGGGAGCGATGGCAGCCATGGCGGGTTGCTGCTCATTTGCAGAGGACAGAACTTGTCCGACCCGCTTTCCAGAGACTTTCCTGGGTCCCACGTGGGAAAGGGGCCAGGCCAAAGCAGGAAGGCAGGGAGGTAGCGCAGGGGCCCCGATGTGGACCTGGAAGGGAGCAGAGAAAGGGGGGTGAACAGGTGGGGCTGAGTGTCAATGGGCGCATAGACGTTTTCCAGATGGAGAGGGGAGGGCAGGGCACCCAGGCACGGTGGCAGCTGTGCAGAGCCGGGCGCGAGGGGAGGCCGGCTGGACCCGACACCCTGGGCCTCGGGACATTGTGTTTTGACCTGTAGGGCAGGAACATCTCGCCCAAACTGGCACAAACTTCTGTCGTGAGCAAAACAGACCGCCCGCACCGCTGCCCGCCGAGCCTCCGGTTCCTGAGGAGCCGCCGGAGGCTTGGCTCCCGTCCTCGGGCCGTGCGGCCCGCCAGGAGGCGCCGGAGGGGTCAGTGTCTGTCTGCACAGGCTCAGGCCTGGTCCTGGACCGTGCCCGGTAGTCCCTGTGGGGTTGGCCTGGTTGATGCCAGGCCTTCCGGTCCAGGAGCACATAGAGCAGAGCTTGCTGACCGCGCGTCAGCACGGAAGGACAGCAGCCTTGGTCTAGGAGAAAAATACAGTCTTCTGTCTGGGCCAAACTGGGAGAAGCACTTTTCCAGATCGCCTGGCTGGGCAGGAGCCACCCTGCATCAGCCGTCCGCTGGCCAGGGCTACCTGGGCACAGGCCTGGGCCCTCTGTGCTGACAGGGTGACCATGGCAGCCAGTGTGCTGGTCTGTGCCCAGGGTCACTGGCAACGGGACACAGCAGGAGCTCACTGTTCTTTTTTTTTTAAACTTTTTTTTTTTTTAAGGAAAGTTTTGTATTCACAGTAAAATTGAGGGGAAGGTGCAGAGGTTTCCTATGTCCCCCTACCCCCCACACAGCCTCCACACCATCACCGTCCCCACCAGATGGGACACGGTCACACTGAGGAAGCTGCAGTCACGATTATAATCAGCCAGAGTCCACGGGTGATGTTAGAATCACTCGCGATGATGCATTCTGTGGATTTGAACAAATGTGTATGACACGTGTCCACGTTATGTCACACAGTGGGGTCATTGCCCTAAACGTCCCCTGTGCTCCCCTTATGCAAACGCCCCCGGCCCCGGGCTCCCCCTTCTACTGCCTGTCCCTGTGAACCTGACCTCCAGGTCCTCGTGTCAGTGGGATCACAGTGTGTGTCCTTTGGGACTGGCTGGCGTCATCAGCACAGTGTCCTCAGGGGCCGTCCACGCTGTAGCAGGTGACAGAATGGCCTTCCTTTCTAAGGCGGAGTGACGTCCTGCTGGAATAACAGCTACAGTGTGTTTATCTGTCCAAGTCCCCTTTCTATCTGCTAACGCTGTCTCCCATCTGACCTTGTGAGCCCCTGAGGCAGTGACCATTACCCTCCCAGTTTACTGAGAGAAAACAAAAAGGCCCAAGAGTCCAGAGGACACCAGCCCCTCAGTTGTCACACCCCTGACAGCGTCCCAGCAGTGCCATACCCGTCGCATCACCTGAATCTGTCCAGAACCTGGGAGGTCAGGACAAGTGGCGTCTTCTTTATAAGACAGTGGGGAAACTGAGGCTGGGAGAAGCAAGAGTCCGCATCCACAGCCGCTCAGCAGAGCCAGGGCTGGGGTCCCACCTGGCAGTACCCCCGATGCCCCAGGAGCTCTGCCCACCTGCCGTGTGCTGCAGACCGATTTTAAGCAGCAGTCCAGGCGAGATAAAAATCAATTTGCTAGCTGTGGGTCCCTTTCACTCTTGCTCAGCCACTGCGGTCGGGGCAGTGCCTTTGACTTGTCCAAGCACGGGGCTCGCCCTGAGCAGAAGGAGGGATGCCCGAGAAGCCAGACGCCCCGCATGGCCTCGGGCCTGGACAGCGCGGTGACGTGCCCAGCTCCGCAGGGGCAGCCTTGTCCTGGGGGCCCCGGGGAGAAGGCAGCTGGTGGTCACCACCCTCCTTTGGGCCTAAGGGACACACCAGCAGAAGCAAGACCAGGATTGGTGTTTGTTCAACTTCCAGAACAATCTGCTGGGGGAGACACCCACTTGACCCCTGTGGGGCCCCCAGAGTCGCCCCGGACCATGCTTCCCCATCTCACCCAGAGGGAACCCCATCTCCGCCCGCACCAATCCCTGGCACGTCCCCTGCGGTGGGCCCTGCCTGGCGCCAGAGAGAACCCACACAGTCGCTGGGTTTGGGACGGCCCCCCGCGCAGCAGGGGCTCTGCCGCCTGGCATCCCGATGCCACCTGTTCCTGTCCTCTGGGCCCTGGCAACAGAGCCATGCCACTTACGTTGTTTTCCCACGGAAGCCGGGTTTGAACCCTCGCCAAGGCCCGACCTCACGGATGGTCCATTAAACGCTGGCACGAAAACGGCCTCGGGCCGCTCACCAGCCAAGTGTTTGTGCAGTTGTTCTGAGGACAGTTTGTGGCCCAGAGCGTGTGACGGACGTGCACAGCAGAGGTGGTGGTGACAGTGCAGGCCCCTCAAAGCAAACAAATGAGAGGCAGCTCCACCAGGCCCCAAACACGGAGCCGCCACGGAGCTGCAGTCGGAGAGCACCAGGTCTGGGACAGAGTGGGCCGGGGGAGGGGCTTCCAGGTGGAGGGGGCGCTTTTGTCCCATCGATTGAGTCTCTCAGAATGTATGCACACAGCTCATTTATTCAGAAGAAGTCACAGTTACCTGGGAGGTGTTAGCAAGCACAGGCTGTTTAATCCTGTGTGCATGTGCACTTGTTCTGTGCATATGCATGTGTGTGCATGCGTGTGCTGTGTGTGGTGTGCACGTGTGTGCACGTGTGTGCCGTCTGCTTCTGCTTCGGTACAGAAAGACAACGGCAGACATTGCAGTCACAAAGACATAAAGACAAAGTGGGCACAGCCTTGTGTCCCGGGCCTGAGCGGCGCCCGGGCGGGACTCAGCTCCGCGACCCTGGGAACCAGCTCTTCCTGTCCCACCCTCTTCAAGTTTGCTCAAGTGTCTGTGTCATGATGCTCTGTCACATCTGACGTGCTTTTGACTGCTTCTGAAGCCAGGACCTGTACCCTCACCCAGCGCGGTCAGGTTGGCTGGGATCGTACCCATTTTGCAGCTCCGGCCACTGAGGCTCGGGCGGGGGTGCTGGACCCTGGCTGGGGTCAGGGGCCAGTGGGGAGGTGCCGCCCACGGTGCAGACAAGCTCCCCCTCCGGGTATGTGGGGGGCGTTTCCAGCCTGGGCTGTGATGAGCAGCGGGCGGCTCACAGGGGTTGACCGAGGCTGCGGCACCGCCGGGGCTGTGCCAGGCACAGGGCACGGCCACTGGCCCGCAGCTCTTGTTGGAACTGACTGTCCATCGCCCACCAGGCTGCTGACGCCAGGCCGGTGCCCACCTGGTTCTCCGCTGTCGGGCCGGCCCTGGGCGGCGTCTGGCAAGTGAGGATGCGTGAAAAGGCCTGGTGAGGCAGGCGGCACTTCTTGGTGGGCACCGTCTCTCCCAGCTCTGTCCCCTGACTGACCCAGTCAGGGGCCCCTGTGCCCAAGGCCTCAGCCCCAATGCCAGGCTGGGGGCCGTGTCGGACCGGAAGCCCGGAGACCCTGACCCGCGAGCCCGCTCCACGCGACCTCGAGTGCTTGCTTTCCCATCAAAGTCATACTTACCACTTTAGAAACCAGACAGTTGATTTTGGTTTTGATTTTGTAGAAAAATTTTTAGAAATCTACAGGAAAGCGGGTCGTTTCTAATTCTGCCGGTAGCGGCCTGCTTCTCATGACCTCGCTGGCCGCTTCCGCGGGTGCGTGACCTGCTTTATTTTTAGAGCTGGGTTAAAATAAGTAGGTGAGAAATTGAGGGGATGTGTTATGAAGCTTCGGCAAGTGCATTTTTCCAGCCCCCGGAATTCCAGCTCACAGTCAGTTCCCTGAGGACATCTATGCTGTCCTCACACCCACCTGGGACACGCAGCTTGGACGGGAGGCTCGTTTCCAGGACTGCAGGTAGTTTCGCCAGCCTGGAAATTTAGGGCACACGGCGGTCATGCCTGCTGCCTGTGTTGTGGGGACTCGGCTTTGCTGTCAGGCCCGGCGTCGTGCTGATGTCCAGGGGGCAGAGTGGTCACAGGAAAGGAACGTCTCATCGGGGATGGTGTGTCATGGGGACAGCCTAAGCCACTGGAACTCGGAGCCCCCACAGCAATGCGGCCGAGAGAAGGAGACGTGCTGAGTGGTGCGCCTGGCTCTGTCCCGCGTGGCCCCTCCGTCTGGCGGCTCTGCCCCCACACGTCATACGACTGGGCTGCCAGCCTCGGCAGCCTTTAGCCACCTTCAGTCGGGTTTCCTGTTGTTTGGGGCTCAAGTGTCTGGACGCAGGCTTTCCGCCTGGGGCTCCGCTGAGTGAGTGTGTAAAGCAGGGAGCTTTGGGGTTCCTGGAAGACGGACAGCGTCCCAGTGTCAAGTGGAAACTTGTCTGAAATGGGAGGAAAGGCATGTAAATTACATCCATCATAAATAAAAAGTAGACGATAGGGAGGCCAGTGGCCAGGGCATCAGGGAGCGTCACGCCTGTCCCCATGGCTGTCGTTTACAGAGGGCCTAGTCTCTTCTGGGGACCTCAGGGCTGGGTGGCCGTGAGCCCTCAGCTGTGCCCAGGGCCCCGTTCCTCTCTGGGGTTCAGGGAGGGACACGTGCCCTCCAGGCCCCCACCCCTCTAGCCCGAGGGAGCGCGCCCTGTCTGCCCGATGGTGGCGCTCGGCCTGGAGGAGCTGGTGCTGTTTACACGTCCTGCTCCATCTGTCAGCGGCTCCATAAACACCTCGGACGGATGGCTGGAGGGGCCCAGGGGGGCCCAGGAGGCAACCCCAGCAGGGCCTCCTGACCCGCGTCTCCCAGACTGTGGCGCAGTGGGCATTACACATTAACCCGGCATGGCGAGCTGGAGGGAACCGAGCCCACCTTGAAGCGAGATCACGCCTGCTGGCGCTGAAAGGGCCGTGGGAGGCAGAGGCCCGGGTGCCCAGGGCAGGCGGAGCCGCGTTTCACAGCAGTGGCGCCCTCGGGGCCTCGGTGTCCTCAGCTGTGAAGGGGACTGGGCCCCCCGGGAAAGGCCGGATGTAGGGAGCTGTGATCCGCCTGAGAGGCTCTGAGACCAGCCGTGTCGGGGCTCAGCCACTGAGTGACCGTCATGGACACCAGGGAAGGGTCCGAGCAGCGGCTGTTTATACGGCCTGGCTCTTAGCCTTCACGTCGGGCTGAGGCGATGGGAAGGTTCCTGCCAGGGGCGACACTCTCGGGGCCCCAAACAAGGGACTCACCCCAGTTACATGACAGGGAAGGGGGCCCATGTTTGGAGCCCCCTAGAAACCAGGGTCCCCCCTGCCCCAACACGCGTGCCCCAGGCTGCCCGGCCGCCACCGCGGGGGAGGCTTTCTTGTGTCACGCGTTCCGGGCTGTCTGGCCCCCACGGCCTGCAGTTAATCATTGATCTGGGCCAGGTCTGCAGACGCCCCCCTGTTGGGGTCGGGAGGGGCCACATCGCTTGGGGTGTGTGCCCCTGCCACCTGCACTCCACTCTCCAGTGCTGGACGCACTCCCAGTCCTTGAGTGCTCACCAAGGTCAGCCGGGAGCAGCCATATTCTCTCCGCTGCCACCCACCGGCCTGCGTGCTCTGAGCTCCCACCGAGGACAACAGAGTGGGAGGGCTGTGGGATCTGTGACCCCACGCCTTCCATCCATGAGGAGAAAAATAGGGATTCAGTTTAGGGGTGCATGGAAGGGAGCAAACGGGAGCGGGGTTCAGGCAGTGCCCCGCTCATGGGGAACCCATTATGGGTGACCCCGCGCCAGCAACCCTTCACATGTCCCCTTGGCATCTGCAGGGCACGGCCTCTGTCCTCCAGCGCCGGTCCCCCAGCGAGGAGTACGTGGAGGTGGGGCGCCTTGGGCCCTCCGACTACTTTGGTGAGTGGGGGCCCCTCCCGCACGTGGCCGGGCTGCCTCGCCGGGGCCCCTGGGAGGGGCCTGCGGTGGACACTTGCAGAGGCCCAAGGAAGGGGCGGCCGCGCCTGGACGAGGCCTGGACTGAGCCATGGGTCTTGGCCACCAGCTGTCCCCTGGAGGGCAGGGCCTCCCGGTGCCCACGGGGTCACGGACAGGATGCTGCAGTTGAATGTCCTTTTAACAAAGAGCGGCATTCGTGTGAATGTCCCCAACTCTTCATACTTGTGCCAAACGCCGGCTCATTCACTGGACTCGAGGCTGAGTGAGCGTCCTGGGGTTTGACTGGTATTCCCTAAACCTGGCCGCCCTGCCCCCAGGCCAGGCCCCTGACCGGCCACTCCGTCTCACCCCCAGGGGAGATCGCGCTGCTGCTGAACCGGCCACGGGCAGCCACCGTGGTGGCCCGGGGGCCCCTCAAGTGCGTCAAGCTGGACCGGCCCCGCTTTGAGCGCGTGCTGGGCCCCTGCTCCGAGATCTTGAAGAGGAACATCGAGCGTTACAACAGCTTCATCTCCCTGACTGTCTGAGCCCCCCCCATCTCCCTGACTGTCTGAGCCCCCCCCATCTCCCTGACTGTCTGAGCCCCCCCCATCTCCCTGACTGTCTGAGCCCCCCCCCGCCCCATCTCCCTGACTGTCTGAGCCCCCCCCATCTCCCTGACTGTCTGAGCCCCGCCCCATCTCCCTGACTGTCTGAGCCCCCCACCCCGCCCAGCTGCCCCTGCGCTGGCTGCCTGTCTGTGTCCCTGAGGCCGTGGGGGGTAGGGAGGAGGGCGGGGGGCCGGTGTCCCATCAGCACAGGGACGGCCCGCCCTCCGTTCTCACCTTTGGAATAAAACAGTCACCTGTGCAGTTCAACACAAAGGGGCAAACGGAGGCCCAGGAGGCCTGCCCCCTCCCACACCCCTCGCTTCCCTCCATCCCCTCGGGCTCCTTTCAGGGGACCCCTCCCTCTGCCCAAATCTTCTGGGGGACGACGGCGCCTGTCGAACCCCACAGCTGAGGAGCCAGACTGTGAGAGTCCAGGTGGTCCTGTCCCGCGGGCTGGCCGGGTCCTGCTGGAACCGAGGGGAGGCTGAGGGCCACTCTGTCACCCTCCTGTCCAGGGCCCGGCCAGGCAGCAGCCCAGGCTCCAGGGCCCTGAGACGCCAGGTCAGCAGGCCTGGAGTCTAACGTGGGGCAGTGATGTCCGAGGGGTTGTCCCACGGGCCCCTCCCTCCCACGGCCCTGTGGAAGGTACCAGGGGTGGGAGGGCCTCTGATGACAAGTCTGTCCCCGCCTCAGAGCGGGTAGACCCCAGTCAGGCCCTGCCTCGGCTGCGGGTGACCCCACATGGATGTTTACAGTACATGTCGGGTGGTCCGGACACCGGCCAGTTTGCCCGACCGTCAGACGCACCCCCCATCACCCTCACTGGCCCGAGACGCCCAGGATGGGAAGGAGGCACTGTGTGAGGCTGGGCTTTCTGAGGCCCGTGAGTGCTGTTCTCTCGGAGTCCAGGGACCCACTTCTGAGAGGCCTGGTGAAGGAGGGGGCAGAGGAGGGGTTCCATCCCACATGCGCTGGAACCAGAGTCCCCTGTGAGTCACCCTCCAGCACGTGTCTCCCTTGGAGCAGGTGGTCTGGGCCCCACACACCCAAGTCATCGGTCAGTTGAATCCCATAAAATTACTCACAATCCAATAGCCTGAGCCCGACAGGCAGGCTTGGGCCACATGGTAGCTTCTGGTGACTTGAAATAGAGTGGAGATAGTGCCGTAACCCGATCTGACACCTTCCTGGCCACGTCTGGGGGCTGCCCGGGGAGGGGACCCCGAGGCCTGTGGATGCTTCTGTGACGTGTATCCCCCCCCCCATTTATTGCAATGTCCTCAGTGCTGCATGTGCCATTAAATGTGCAATGAAGTGCCTCCTGACTCGGGCATTTTCATCTGAAAGCATTAATGGAAGGTTTTTCTCATTTGTTTTTATTGTGGTAAAATATTCATGACCTAAAACTTACCATTTCCACCATTTTTAAATGTCTAGTTCGGAGGCATTAGGCATTCACACTGCCATCGTCACCATCTGTCCCCGTAACTCCATCATCCCAAACTGAAACACTGCCCCCATTAAACTCTAACTGCCCCATCACCCCCGCAGCCCTGCACCAACCGTCTGTGCAGAAACTCATTTAATAATATGTTTTATTTAACCCAATTCAAAATATTCCCATTTCAACACGTTATCAATACAGAAATGGTTAATGAGAGATGTTATGCTTAGTACGGAGTTGTTGAAATCATGCCTTTCATGTCGTGTGACTTCATCATATGCAAATCATGGGCACGTCTCAATGCACACATTTCAGACACTCAGTGACACATGGCTGGCGGCCACCCGGGTGACAGTGTGGCTCCGCTTTGCGTGGACCTCAGCACAGCACCTCCTGGGCCTGGAAGCGCCACCCAGGCTGCCCGTCAGGCTGGCGGCTGCCGCTGGGGCCATCTTCGTACCCCGAGATGCTGAACACAGCAGACACGGGCATGTCCCTGAGGGGTCCCGGGAGCCAGCCCAGAGGGTACCTGGTGCATGTGGAGCCGAAGGAGCGACTTTGGGGACAAAGGCTGAGGGGCCAACGACTCCCTGGGGTGGAGTGTGGGGAGGGTGTCAAGTGACAGGCTTCAGATGCCCAGTGCTGGGACTAGAGCTGAGAGCTTGCCCCTTGTCTTGCTGCAAACCAACCACCCAGCCTGTGTGGCTTAAATCAACACACAGTGTCATCTCCCAGTTTCTGGAGTCGGGAGCTGGGCAGCTCGGCTGGTGGCTGACTCGGGTCCCTTGTGCAGCTGCGTCATCTGAAGGCCCGGCCGGGGCTGGGGGCTCTGCTTCCTAGTGGCGCCCATGGCTGCTGCCGGGACACCGGGCCTCCCCCGGGGCTTCCTCAGCCCGTGGCGCCCGGCTTCCCCGCAATGGGAGAGGCTGCAGTGGCCTGATGACCTGGTCCCAGAATCCACACCGTCTCTTGCCACGTTCTCTTCATTAGAAGCAAGTTGCCAGGTCCCGTCCACACTTGAGAGGGGACTGGGCCATGTCCTCTGAAAGGAGGATGTCAGAGAATTGGAACCTCCCCCAAGGCTGGTGGTTTCGCTGCTGGATCACACTGCCCCCTGCCAGGGGCACCGGAACCGCCTCTGCCGTCCCAGTGCGTCCAACGCCGTGACATGGTGGACAGTAACAACTGCAGCTGAAGGGGGGCGGGCAGCTGTGAGCCCCCCTTTCACAGATGAGAAGCTCGAGGCTGAAGGGGGCGGCCACTGCTGGCTGCTGTCCGCCGTCCAGGCGCCTCGCCCTCAGCAGCTGGAGCCCGGGGGGGTCTGTGCCCACCACTTCCCGCCGCCCCCCGTGGCTAGATCCTGGAGCAGGTGTGGGACCAAACTGGACCACAGAAGAAGCAGCGTGGCAGGCACGTTTCAGACCCCGGCCTCCAGAGCTGGAGCCAGAGTTGGTGGCATTTTGTTACAGCGGCCACAGGAAACTCATACAGAGGCCCCCTGGCACCTGAAGCCAGCTCTGCCCATCTCAGTCCACGTTCGCCCCCCACCCTGTGCTGCTTAGAGCTCAGGGCTTCCTCTCCGGGGGCCTAGGGTGTCCCTGGGCTGGGAGCAGGGCGCCCTCCCTGGAGGGAAGGCTCTGGCCCTCTACTGCCTGCTGCCTGCTGCGGAAAGCTGTGGGCCGGGGCGGCACCCCCCAAGCTGGCACCAGGCAGGCACAGACCCGGTCTGTGGGGCTGGTGAAAGCGTCTTTCTTGTGTGCGCCTGAGACTACAAGCTGGGCGATTGTTGCTGCCCCTTTGTGGCCCCCAGGATGGTGCCAGGGGCGCTGTGTGGGCAGCACGCCTGGACGCCCCATTCCTCTCGGCAGCTTTGGGGGGCCTCACATGGACACCCCATTCCAAGAGCTTCTGGGAAGGGTCAGGGTGTGGCCTCGTGCTCTGAGCCCCAGGAGGGCTGGTGGGGCTGCTCACCTGTGCGCCTCAATAAATATTTAAATAAATAAAAGAAGTGAATGAACTAAGCTTTGGAGGAGGGAAGTTTGGGGAAAGTCAGGCTCCCTCTTCCATAGGCCAAAAAAAGAAGGACTCACACCTCATACAAAACTGAACTCAGAACAGCTCATGGTTAAATTGTTCTGAGACTTGACTCTCAAAGCACAATCCATAAAAGGAAAACTGGATAATTTGGAATTCCTGAAAATTAAAAATGTTTGCCCATGGGACGCCGAGTGGCCCAGTGGTTGGGAGCTGGCTTGGGACGCCAGCGGCCCTGGTGCGGGTCCCGTATGTGAGGGTCAGTGACACTGCCCTCAAAAAAAAAACAAAAAAAACGTCTGCCCAGCAAGGACCCTGTGAAGAAGATGAGAACTGGGGGAAATATTGTCAAACCCGTGTGTTCCACAAAGACTCATGTCTACAATAGACAAAGAACTCTCAAAACTCAACAAAAGAAACTGCCCAGTGAGAACCCGGGCAGGCCCGGTACTGAGGACCCAGAGATGGCAAAACCACACGCGCTGCCAAGACTGGCAAACGCTGAGCCGCAGCGGAGGCGCACGTCACCCCCGGGAGACGCCGTGCACACCTGTCTGAGTGGCTGAGATGAAAACAGTGACAACACCCAGTGCTGGCGAGGACGCCACGAAATGGACATTCACACAGGCTGGCAGGAGTGCCGCACTCCAGAGGCGGGAAAAGAGGGTTTCTTCAAAAAACAAAACTGAATTAAACACACAGCCACCATCTGACCAGCCACCGCAGCCAGACACCTGTCCCAAGACACGCTCGCACGAAACCTGTACGTGAGCGTTCTGGCTGCTTCGCCCAGGGAGCCCCACGCAGGAGACGCCCTTCAGTGGGAGAAGAAGCGAGAGTGGTCCTGCAGGCCCCGGGCGCTGCTCGGCCAGGAAAAGGGGCCAGCTGTGGGCACAGCAGCCTGGTGACCTCCGAGGCTTGTGCTGGGCAAGAAGCGACCCCACAAGGCTGCATGCTGTGCGATTCTTCAATTCTGCGCATAGAACACCCTTGAAAGGACAAGGCACAGAGAGGCGGGGCTTGGGTGGAGGTGGGGAGGGGGCGCGGCTGCCGAAAGGCCGCCCGGGGTCCTCGCCATGGTGGGTGGCCTGCTAGCAACTGGATCAGAGTCAGGGCCTGGGGCATGCACTAGAGCTTTGTGAGGTGCTCCGTGGAGGGGGCTGGGCAAAGGGCCCCTGGTCTGTTTTCCTGGGAAGGGAAGGAGGCCGAGAGGCTGGTGTCTAGGGGGCAGGCAAGGCCAGTGGCCTGGGGCACTGGGGGCCCAGCCCCAGAGACTACAGATTGCCCTGCTGGGGGATGGCAGCCCAGGAGCCCTGACTCCAGGGTCTTCATCCATTCATCCCGTTACCCTGCCTTTTCACACCCTTCCTGGCAGTGGTGGCCAGGCGCCCTCAGTGGCCAGAGGATTGGGAGGTCAGAGCTGCGCTGAGTCCAGGAGCCAGCAGGTGGCCGTCGGACCCTCTCGCTGCCGCCCTTGCAAGCTCAGTGGTTTCCCGTGACTGCACCAAGTTCCAGCTGTGCACCTCTATGAGCCCCAGCTCCCCATTGTAAAATGGGAGGGACAGTGACCTGGCCGGGCAGCTTGGCGGTCCCAGCCACAGGCGGTGCCCACACGCCCTGCTGGGCCAGCTGGGCCTGCAGTGGACAGTCCCGGCCTCACCTCGCCCGGCCGAGGTGGCTGAATCAGCGGTGACTCACCCTGAGGTCGGGCATTTCCCGCCCAGCCTCCAGCTGCAGGGCTGGGCGGACAGGCAGGCCCCCGCATGGGCCTGGGGAGGGGTGACACCTTGTCTGGGACACCTTCAGCGGTGGCCTGTGGGCGTGGAATGCATGGGCCCTGAGAACCCACCCCTGAGGTCTGCGCTGGCCTCATCAGGGTGCAGCCCGTTCCCCGCTCCAGGAAGCCGTTCCCGATGCCATGGACCCACCTCTCCCCCATCTCGGGCCTCTCTTGCCTCCTGGGATGTGACAGGAAGCTGGCGATTCAGTGCTCTGCCAGGCTCACCTCCAGTCGGGCAGAGCAGCTCTAAGGGCGGAAGGCTTTCTCCTGTCTCTCGATCTGGGCGTGTGGGGGGCCCTCCAGGGCCCTCAGAACCTTTTCATGGGAATTGCTGAACAAAACCACACAGTGGAGTTTTAAGTCCACGTGTAGGACTTGCATTCAGCCACGCGGAGAGGTCCCTGGGTTTGTGTCCACTGCTCCCAGTGGGCTCCGCTCTGGGCTGGGGCTGGGTCTGCCTCCAGCCTTGCGTCACTCCACTGCGGACCTTGCCTCCCACCGCCCTGGTCAGGCATTCCTTTCCTTCTGCAGTTGCAGAAATTGGGCTGGTGTATTTCAGGAATGTAGTGCACAGTGAGCCTGGCAATCCCTGACCTCCTGTGCTGGACCGGCCTCTGGGGTGCTGGCCAAGGTGCAGCACCCTAAGTGTGGTGACCTCACATCGGGGTCCAGTTCTCACGAAGTCAGTGGCATCAGCAAACTCCTTCTCTTCTCTGGGCCCCGACTGTCTTGTCCAAGGAGCAGGAATACAAAAGCATGGGACTTGTGTGTCCCCAGCCTCTGGCTGGAGATGGCTGCGGGGCAGCCCCATAACTGTGCCAGCCCGACGCCTCTCCCCGTCCCCACCCCTCCAGGCAGCTGCAGTGCCCGCTCTCCCTTCCCTCCCTCCGCTCCCTGGACCAACCACCTCCCTGGGGCTGGCCTCTGAGGGGGCGCGGACAGAGGGTGCTCCTGTGCTGCTCAGGGGCCCCCGTGTTGTGGACGTGACGCACACGTCCTGGCTCCATGCCACTTGCCCTTGGTGTGGTTCGCAATGGCTTGTAACTTCACCGTGAAACCTAGAGGCCTAAACCAGCCACAGAACCTGCAGGTGAGGACGGGGATGGGCCCAGCAAGCCGGCTGGTCCCCGCTCCACAGTGTCTGGGCCTCGGCGGGAAGGATTTCAGTGGATGGGGGAACTCAACAGCTGGAGCTTCTTTGCCCCTTGTCCCGGGCCTGTGCCCGGCGGTGCGGCCTCCCACACAGCAGACTTCCCAGGGGATGCCCGGGCTCCAGGAGCCAGTCTTCCCGCCAGCTTTCAGGCCATACCGTGGGCACTGGGTTTTGGATGCTCCGGTCTGGGGCCGGCAGGCCTGAGGGCTGATTAGGAGGTGAGGTCAGTGGGCCGTGGCCGGACCCAGCCACGCTCTCTGAGCTGGAGCAGGGCTTTGTCGCCTTCCAGCTGTGGGCATCTTGCCCAGACCGGCGGTCCCGCACACCTTCGTGTCCGGGACTGGCGGCCTCTGGCTTCCTTCTGGTCACCTCCGCAGCCATCCCCCAAGCGCGGGCCCCTGGCGTCGGCCTCCCAGACCCCCATTCCCTCTTCGCCCCTTAGAGCCCAGCCCCAGACTGGCCCAGCCCTCTGGGCCTCACCCCCTGCCCACCCCCTCACATGTGCCTCCCTCTTCCTGGGCCTCCCCGGCCCCTCACCTCCCTGACTCATGCTTGTTTCCCTCTGCTGGTCCCCGGCTCCTCCCCTGCACCCCACCGATGACCCCAGGGACCCTGCCCGTCTTACTCTCCGCTCTGCCCGGGACTGGCGCACAGTGACCACCCAGAGATGCTGTGGCATGAAAAGAACCAATGGAGGTGCCTTGGGCCTGAGTCCAGGACGCATGGGTGGGGGCCCCGAGCCTCTGCGGAGGGGCCTGGCCTCACCCTCCACGCCAGGGCTCAGAGGAGGGCGCCGTTGGGGGCCAGGAACCCTCCAGTGCGGAACGCAGCCCGCCTGTGAGTGTGGAAGCCTTCCTGTCTCTCAGGTGGTCGGTGCTCAAGAAATAGGGTAACTGCTGGAGCCCCAGAGGGTCCTTGGGGTGCTGGGCACAGGAAAGGCATCTCCGCTCCGGTCCTGGCTGAGGTGTGCCTGGACGGGGCGGCTCCCGCTCCGGACTTCACACGTCCCCGTGTCTGGAGGAGCAGGGCACAGGGCCGGGGCGGAGTCCCTGGGTCCAGGACCCCTCATTTCAGCAGAGGAGCAAGAGGGGTGCTGGCCACTAACGCTGGGACCCCAGGCCCTCAGAGGCCCTTGCTGTCGGCTTCTGTCCCGGCCCGCCAGACCCTGCCTCGCAGAGAAACACCAGGAGGGGAGGCTGCTGCCTTAGCGATGTGTTTGCTGCTCACTCGCCCGGCAAGCCCTCGGTGACGCCGCAGTGCCTGGCCGGACAGGGGGCTCCAGCTGGGCCCGCCCCCTCCCACTGTACGGCTCCAGGACCCACTGGCACTGGGACTCAGTGACAGCTCCGAGGGGCTGGCCTCATGGTACTGCTGGACAGTCCCTGCGTGTAGAGGTGGAGAGTGCCAGACCCACACGGGCGCCATCAGGGCCTGGGCCCGGTTTCCTGACGAGGCGCTGGAGCCCTGAGAGGGCAAGTGCCTGCTCAGGTCAGGCTCTCGGGCCAGGGAGGCCCCGCAGGGCTCAGACCCGGGCCTGGGCGTGGGGGCCTCTGAGGGGCCCGCTCAGGAGTGGTCTTCTCGGCCCAGAAGCTGGGCTGGGACCCGAGCCTGCCCCCGCCACCCTGGCCTTGCACTGGTCATAAACTCATGTTTACGCGCTGGGCCACCGCCTCGGGAGGGCTGGTGAGGATGTCACCGCGCGGGGCTGACAGCAGGCGGAGGGCGTGGGAGGCAGTGTGGTGCGGTGGCTAGGTAGGGCCCCACCTTGGCGGCTCGCTGGGCCACGTCCTGGCCGCCTGAGTTTGGAAGGCGGGTCGACCTCTCAGGCGCTGTGACCTCCACCTGCGGCCCCGTCCCGGGTTAGGAGGCCTGGGCCCAGCTGGCCGGCCCTCATGTGCGCCTCCAGCCCCTAGGCACCCCTCTGCCCGGCTGGGACCTGTCCTTCAGGCCACTTGCCTGTCTATTACCACCTCTAGGCTCAGAATCCGGGAGAGCCGCCTGGCCCACAGTGGCCCTGGGTTCCGGCACGTTCCACTGAACGTGCTCACTGGGTGTCTGTGCCAACCCCACGCATAGTCCCCATGGGTTTGGGGTTGAAGTGGCCAAGGGGCCGAGGGGGGCCGCGCTCCCAAGCCCGTCTGGTAGGGCAGCGAGTTCCAGAGTCGCGGCTCCAACAGGGAGGAAGGTGTGTGAATGGTGGTCCTCGCCAGGTGGCAGGGGACGGGCCTGAGGCGGGAAAGACCTGAGGAACCGCAGTAGAGGGAAGTCCTGTGGGCCTCTCAGCCAAGGCTGCAGGGGCCCAGTGGGTGCCCACCTCCTGCTGGGAGGGGCCTTCCTGGAGCAACGTGCAGGCTGAGGGTACCGCCCACCGCGGCCCTCAGATGGGCCCTCACAGGTGTGATACCTTTCCGGGGGGCGAGGCCCTGCTGGGAGGGGACGTCGGGCTGACTCGGGGAAATGAAGCACCCAGCAGCCCCACGGGCACAGACGCTTCTCTTGTGGGGTTCTGACCGCTTCCCGACGGACTTGGGGGGCAGCAGGTGAGCTGAGGCAGGTGAGGGATGTGGGCACAAGGGCTGCCTGGGGAAACAGGCTGCCTCATGTGGACTCTGCCCCCTCTCAACACCTGTGGGCCACACCCTGTCCAGCCCCTGTCGGGACCACAGCCAAGGGCAGGGGACCGTGTGAGCTGGGACCAGCTAGAGCTTGGTGGGGGCACGAGGGGGGCAGGCGGAAGGGTCTGGGCGACCACAGAATGCTGCTCGGAGCGCCCTCCGCCCAGGAGGCCGCCAGGGAGGACCAGGCCCTCTCTCAGTTGCTTCCTGCGCTGGAGCTCTGTGAAGCACTTGGGGTGCGGAGAGGGTGGAGTTCTCTGCCTACCCTGGGCCCCTGGCTGATAGGGGTGCTGAGAGCTTGCCTTTCCCCTCAGGCCGAGCGTTTGGGGGGCGCTTAGCAGGTGCCTCATCCCTCCCCTCCCCAGTGCACTGGGTGACAGCGTCCTGCAGACCCAGGCCGTTCCCTGGGGCCAATGGCTGGTGTGGCGCAGCTCGGTGGGCGCTGGGGGGAGGGAGGAGGAGGGGGAGGGGGACTTAGAGGAACTGAAAGTGCATTCCAGAAGGATGACACAGCTCTGGGCTGCAGGGCGGGGGCGGGCAGACTGCCCTCCTCCGGAAGGTCCCTGGGATGGCTCCCCTGGGGCGGGCCGGCTGGGAGGAAAGTTCCTGGTCTGGGGAGCCCCACCGCTGCTTCCCATCCTTCAAGGCTCTGCTCAAAGGCCACCTGCTCCTTCTTGGTCCCTGGACCAAGGGGTGCCTTGGGGAGCCTAGCCTCGCTCCCATCAGGCCTGGGCAGGCCTGGGAACTCAGGCACAGGGTCCAGTGGGCACCCTCGGTCCTGACCTGACCCATCGCAGCTCAGCACACACGGCCATGGCCGCGTGCAAGGGTGTTACGGCAGGCCCTCTCCGGGTTATCTAGCTCGCCGGCTGGCCTCGGAGGCCCTTAGGAGGCATGGCGGTGGTGTCCTCTGGGCCGGGCAGGGGCTGCCAGGCTCTGCTGTGTGGAACTGGACAGGCGCTGGACCTCTGCGTGCTCACCAGGTGCCCGGCACCATTCTGGGTGCTTCTGGGACTTGCTGTCTACGCCCCCAACGCTCTGCGTGTCACCCACTTCTCAGCTGAGGCTCAGTGGGGACAGGACACCATGGCCCGCTCGGTGGCGAGGCCGGAAGCAGCATGCCCGGGCGCCTTCGGCAGGTGGCTTTGCGCTCTGCCCTCGGCTACAGGCGGCAGGCCCGGGGGGGGCGTCCAGGGAGCTCCCTCCTGACCAGAGCTGGCACCGGGCGGGCGGGGGTCCTGAAGCTGGGGGGACCTTCGGGAAAGTGATACGCAGGCCCCTCCCACACCCACTACCAGAAGGGACATGGCCCCTTCGCTAAGCCAGGCCCCTGGTCACTGCTTCTGGCCAAGTCTGGAGGACTCGGGCCCGTTCCTGGAGGACGTGTTGTTTACAGGCCGGGGCTTACCCTGAGAGGCGGAGGGACGTGTGTGCCAAGCCTCCGTGTGCCCCCACCGGAGCACCTCCCCCAGGGAGCAGGGCTGGTCTGGGTCACCAGTGGGATGCTGTGGAAATGATGGAGAGGACTTCCGAGGACAGGGCACTGAGGACTCTCTAGGGAAGCCAGGCGCCACGTTGTAAGGACAAGCAAGCAGCTATGAGCAGGCACAGAGGCCCCCGGCCCACAGCCGCGGGGGCAGCCACTTCCCTCAGGCCTCAGCGGCCCCCCACCCACAGGACCACCAGCTAAGCCGCTCCTGACTTCCCGAACCTCAGAGACGAAGTAATCAATGTTCCGATGTTCGCTGGTGCTGTAACTGCTCCGCAGTCGAGACCCACAGCAAATGTTATCACTCCAGGAAACGGGCGCAGAGTGGCTACTTATCCAGGGAACATGCTAGAAGAGACGGAGCCTGGCATTGGGCCTGGCTGCCCTCATCCACGCTCCTGCTGCGGGTGGGAGCTCTGGGGTCTTCACTGGACAAACTGCGACACCCGCGGCCTCAGCCTGGCCAGCGGGCGAGCTGCTCCCTGAAGGCAGGCGGGAGGCAGAGGGAGGTGGTGGCTGCTCTACGGGCTGCACACGCCTTGTGAGCAGGCGGTCCTGACCCCCAGGGCCTGTGGGAGGCGGGGCCTGGGCTGGGGCCGGGCCTTGCTAATGGAAGCGTCCCTGGGCTCCAGTCTGCGTCTGCTTTCTGCCCACGTTGGCTTTGCCAGAGGAGCCTGGTGGGAGCACAGAATTATTTATAACCTGTTATCTGCCAGGAAAATGCTTTCTAACTTGAGGAGCGCCCAAGACTTGGTGAGGGAGGGCGCTGGCAGGGCCCTGTTCCCATCCCTGAGGCCCAGGGGTCACCCAGAGCCTGGCCCAGCACTTACAGTCACATGAGGGCGACGCCCTCCGGGCACCATCGGCTGGAGTGCTCGTCGTAGAGTCACTAGGGAGACTTTGGAGCAGAGAAGGGCCTGGGCTGATGGTCAGTCTCCTGGTGAAGACAGACGGGGTGGGGGTGGGGCTGCGACCCGCGGGGAGCACTGGGATGGGGTCAGGTTAGATTTCAGGGACACTTGAGGGTTGAGTCAACAAGATTTCCGACAGACTGGAGGCAGAGGGGAGGCACCGGGGCTGCTGGTCTGCGTGTCGCAGGCTGGGGTCCCAGGGCCAGCGGCAGCAGCCTGCGGGCCTGCTCGGTTGGGTTAAGGTTGACTTGCCCACTGGACACAGTGGAGGCGCTGAGTGGATGGCTGGACCTGTGGATCTGGGGTTCAGGACAGAGCTTGGGGCTGGAGGTCCCACTGCAGAACTGTCACCTTGAGTCTGGGCGGCTCCCCCAGGGAGGGAAGAGCACAGGAGTGGGCTCACAGGGGGAGTGGGGAGCTCGCAAAGGAGACAAGACTGGGGGGGGGGCTGGTCCAGGAGGGGCGTGGCCCCGGGAGGAGACCCGAGGACTGCCAAGGGCTGCGAGGTCACAAGCCTCTGCTGAACTTGCCCACGGGGCGCTGTGGGCGGGACACAGGACTGGGCATCTAGCCCCTCCTGGCCAAGGAGCCTTTTGAGAAAGAGCTTTCTCAGTCTGAAGGGAGAGGCGCGGAGCCAGCTGTCACTCTTTCTGCCCAGTGTGAGTGCGGAGGCCTCTTGTCACCGTGAGGGAGACACGCAGCGCGCCACAGGCCCAGCCAGCCCTCGGGCTGCTGCTCACGGGGCTGCGATGCTGGCTCCACGGGGGGTGGGCGCCTGTGGAGTTGGTCCCACGCCACATCCTCCGAGGGCAGCTCCGTGTGGGCCAGTGGGTTCACGGCTGTGCCTCCAGGGACCAGAAGGGGCCCACACTCAGTACCCAGTAGGTGCATAATAAATGTTTGTTGGTGAATGACTGCATCTTAGGGCACTGTCAAGAGAGACAGAGACTGTGTGTGACTAACACACCCAGAGTTCCACAGTTCTGGAAGTATCCGCAGTGCAGACCAAAACTGGGGTCTTAGGTACTGGGTGGTTTTACTTTGCGTTTCTGGGGTGGGTGGGCACACGATGACCTTGGCTGCACTGGAGGGCTCTGAAGGTACACCGGAGCTGGTGGCATGGGGAGCAGGACGGCCCCACGGGTTATCCCCAGGCCGCAGCTGCAGGGGGCACTGCTATGCTCACTGAGTGCCTGCTGCGTGCCAGGCTCCGTGTGTGCACACACCGCGGCCCCGCCCATGGCCTCCGTGAAGGAGAGTAAAACGGGGGCTGCACCGGGCTCTGTGCTCAGCACTTCTCAGGCTGCCCTTGAAGCCCCGGCAGCACTCCTGCTGTCACTAGTCCCCTGTTGTCGTTGAGGCTGGGGGAGGGCAGCACAAGGGCAGCTGGAGTCATCAAGCCCAGGACTGGCCCTGCCAACCGTGGAGCTGCCCCCTGCTCCTGCGGGCAGGCGCAGAGTAGGTGCTCAGGAAGCGGAGGGCCCGTACGCCACTCCCCTGTGCTGTCCCACCAGTGGGAAGCACCCGGACACCGAGGTGCCTCCCCACACCCTCAGAGATGTCCCTGGACAGCAGGACAAGGATAAGCACTTTGCTTTCTCCTGTCAAGAAAAACAGCTTCTCGCACAGTCGGCAGGAAGGATTTTCAGGTTCTCTGTTGGGCCCGAAGCCCCCTGTCAAAAGGGCAGACGTCCAGTCTCCAAGGAGGAAGGACGCTGTCAGGGCCACTCAGGGCGGACTGAGCGCCAAGTTCCAAAGCCTCCCCACCCTCCGTCATTCTCCAGCTGGTTGGGGGCATGTGGCCTCATCCACTTGGAGGCTGAGGGCGACCCAGTAAGTCCTGGGCCTGGGGTCCAGCCTAGCTGACCGGAGCGCCATGTCCCCACCCCGGCCACAGTCAGTGGCCCAGACAGCCTCGATGCTCTGCAAAGTCTGGGGTCAGGAGGGTCTCAGGAGGGGGCTTCTGGCTGCCCCTCCCCCCACCCCTCCGCTGTAGAGGAAGCCAAGGTGAAGGCTGAGGGCTGACCATCTTGAGCCGGTCACTCCAGAGCCTGGTGAGTCCGTGGACCGATGCCTTTCCCTCTCCCTTGAGCCACTTGGAGCTGGGTCCTTGTCACAACAACCAAGAGCCCCGATGTCTAGAGAACTGGAAGGTGGAGGTGGGCTGTGACTGCTTCTCTTCATGATAGGGACTAGGGTGCTGCCGTGGGGCTCCCGGCGACAAGGACGCAGCGCCACCCCCTGCCTGGCCCCCTCCTTCTGAGCTCCATGGGCGTGGGCATCGACATGGCTTGTCTGAGGTCAGGGACAGTCGTCAAGATGGCACCCTCACGTCCCCACAGGCTTAGCACGGGACCGTCTGTACAGGACCCGTGTCCGTTGACATGGAAGGGACACAGTCATGCACTAGACTGAGGCCAGGGGAGCCCCATCTCCACCCTGCTCAGGCTGCCGGAAGGAGAGAAGCCACAGCCACAAACCTGGGCAAGGCTGGGGGTGGGTGGGGTTTTTCTGTTTGTCTCTGACTCATCCCCACCAACCCTTTATTTCCCCTACCGGCTCTGTTTCTCCTCCATCATCTCCCCTCCCCTTTCCTTCTTTCTCCTCATCTCTTGGCCTCAGTGGAAAGATTTTGCAGGCACCCCGTCCCCCTCTCCATGCCTCCTGGCCTCCTGAGGCTGCACTCCATCCCCAGAGCGTGGTGTCACACAGGCCAGGCTGGCGTGGGGAAGCCTCTCTTGCAAGAAACTCACTTGCTGCCCAATCCCCTGGCCTTGGGAGCCACAGGTGGGGAGATTAGCCTGCCCTCAGCCTGGAGGGAGGAAGCCTGCCCCCCACCCAGAAGGCTCACTGAGTCAAGTTCACCCGCTCAGACCGGCCAGTCTCTCCCCCGGATGCCAGCCCACCAGCCACAAGGCAGCCCTTTCCTCAGAAGCCTGGGCATCGCGCCTGCACCCTCCTGGCTCCCAGGGCGGCGGGCCCGGGCCTGGCTGCTGAGGACAGGGGAGCAGCAGTGGAGGCCCCTCGTGGTCAGCGCTCTCACATCGGTCCTGCATTTCTTTTTACAACAACCCTGGAACAGAACTGTCATTTCCCAAGTGAGGAAACTGAGGCTTGATGCTGTGATGCGAGCTGCCCAAGGTCACAGCCAGCAAGGGACTGAGTCTGAAGCCAGCCTGCCCTCACCAGGGAGGACGGGGGCCTTTGCTACGGGCCTTGCCCCAGGAGGAGGGTCATCTGGGCAGCGCCACTGGCAGGGAGGGAACTCGAGGTGCACAGAGCGGAGGGGACCTGCCACCCGCCAGCCCAGAGCCACAGTCTCTGATACCCGCAGGTCTCTTTTAAATAGAAGCCCTTGCGTTTCTTAGAACAATGTCATCACATCCTGGACCACCGACAGGCCTTTGGCCTGACCCACTGCGGGCAGTGCTGATGCTTACACACTCGCCCTGGGGACACGGGATGTGGGGTGTGGATGAGCGGGGCAGTGCCGGTTCCATACACGGGACCAGTCTCAGCAGCCGGCACCCCAATGCACACAGCTCCCAGAGCAGGAGAAGGGTCAGAGGCACGTGTCTGTTCACACCCGGGTTTAGGCTGTTTCAACATTTGCGGCTTCCAGGTGTGCTGCTCGGAACCCTGTGAGGATAAGGCCATGCTGTATTTGGGCCATTTCTTTAGTCGGGTCCCGGGGGTGGGACTGCGGGGTGGGGCCGTGGCTCCTGAGGGCTGGTCTCTCCCCACACGGCTTCCATCCCCCTAGGGTAAGATCCAAATTCCTCACTTTGGTCTCTAGGCCTCAGTGATGGGCTCGCGCAGCCTCCCCCTGCTCGGCTCTCCCTCCCACCCCCTCTCCTGTCCCTTGAACCCGCCAAGCCGGTTCCCGCTCCAGGCCTTTTAGCTCGTTGTTATCTCTGCCTAGAATGCTACATCATTGAATCTCCTCAAATAGGCCTCCCTGACCACCCTCAAACCCCTCACCTAAAATTTCATGCACTTATTTGTCCCTTGTTCACTGTTTCCCCAGCAAGACTGCGGGCTCCACGAGGACACCATTTGCGTGTCGCTCGCTCCCGGTGCTTCGCACAGTGCCTGGCACATAAATATTTGTTCAATGAATGAGTAAATATTTCTTAAAGAACCCTCTGAGTTGGCTGTCAGCCGGGAGGGAGGGAGGCTCCAGGCGCAAAACAGCCTCCCCAAGGCCGCACTGCGCAGCCTGAGAGCTGTGGGTCTTCCGCTCCACCCGCTGCCCAGGCACTGGCCTGGCCGGCTCCCCGGTGCAGGCACGAACTCCGGGTGTCTACACTAGGGTCCAGGAGAAGCATCATTTGAGCCACATATGGCATTTTATATTTTCTGGAAGTTACGTTAAACAAAGGAAACACAAACAGGTGAAATTAATTGTAATCACATTATTTAGCTCTACCTATCAAAAAAGTTATCCTTTCAGCATGATTCATGAATATAAAAATTATCAAAGAGCAATGTTACACCCTTTCCTTTCACACTGAGCGCTCTGTGTGCCATGTACCCGACACACATCCCATTTCGGTCCAGCCACATTGCACATGCGCAGTGGTCACGTTAGTCGGGGGCTCCTGTGCTCACAGCCCAGGTCCAGCCTTCATTTCTTGAAGCCACCAAGTGTCCCATGATATAGGTCTTCACTCACAAAATATTCACAAACTAATGTAGGCTCACATGCTATTTCAGACTTCATTTCTGTTTGTTTATTTAAAAAAGAAAACTAAAACATTAAATAGGGAGTTAAAAAGGAAAGAGTACTGAGTGTGTCTTCCCTGCCTACCGGCAGGCTTCTCCCTTTCCGGGGAGTCTGAACTGGAAAGGCCTGATCCCAGCTTCCAGGCCTGGGGCGCCCTGAGATAATCACTTAATTAACGCCTGCCTGGGCGCTTTTGATCTTCAAGGAGCGGTGCCCACTCGGCTGAGGCTGCTCCTGTATTAATTGCCCCAAACCCAGAAAGCCTGGCCCAGAGATAAAGGAGCATGCGTTTCATCGTCGCTACAAATTGCTCTGAAATCTGCTCTGGCACCAGCAGAGGCCTGGTGTGGATGGCCAGCGGCCCCCCCTGAGGACCCCAACACTGCAGGTGTGCGTGTGTGTGTGCAAGCCCGCGTGCACTGCTGCTTCTCCTGGGCAGGGCGGAGCCTCCTTGCACAGCAGGATTATTGGCCGCACTTTCCAGGTGAGAGGACAGAAACTGGGGCCGCGTAAGGCCAAACCACACCAACAAGGCCAAGGGCAGGGGCAGAGGGCGGCCAGGCCTGGTGTGCCCTGCCTGTCCCCTCGCATCTTGGGGCTGGGGGTCGGGTGGGCATGGGCTCCAGTGCTGCTGCCTTTACTGCGGGGTGACCACTTCATCCTCCACACTCCAGGCTGTGAGCTATAGGACACGTGCCTCCCCAGTGAGTCCACCTGCCTCGAGCATCAGAGAGCCCCAGCCTTCGGGCCTGGGGCAGTGCCTCTCCTCAGCTCTGCCTGGCTGGCTGTAAGTGGGGGGTGGGATAGGCCTCCACTGCTGGGGTCTGTGTGAGTGACAGGAAGTCACACAAGGAATAGGTGCTCAGTGGGTGTTAGTATTTGCTCCCACTGCGAAACAACACTGACAGCAATGATGGAGTCCAGCTGGTGCCAAGCCCCCGGCAGAGTGGGAATGGGGCGAGCTGGGTTTTAGGGTGAATACCGGCTGCACACCACATAAGGCACTGGGTTCTAATACAGGCCCTTAAAACAGGCATGTTGTCCCCTCCAGGGCCCTCCTTCGCTCTGAGGGAAGGACAGGCCCTTTCTGTTCCTCCCTAGGTGCCCGAAAGGGAATGTCACCTCAGCTGTGCCTACTCGGAGCACCTGAGTCACCTCAATTATGGGCTTACAGGCACGTGGGGCGCGCCTGGGACCCTGGGGATAGCGCAGAAGCACCGGCTCTGGTGACGACTGGACCCCCCCCCCCCAGCTGCCAAGTGCACCTTCACCCCCCCCCCCCAGCACGGAGATCCCCTGCGCCCCCTTCTTCACCAGGGGCCCTCCGACACATGCCTGCCACCTGAGGTCTCCTTCCGGCACAAGGCCGGGAGAGGTCTGGCCCGCCTGCGGGGCCCTGAAGGCCGAGTCTCCGCCGCCTCTGACTCAAGTATATTTAGCCTCATTATCAAATGTTTGCAGTGAACCGTGTGAACCTAATAGCGGCTGGAAGTGAAACCCGATTCCCAGGCAGAAAGCAGCACGTGACCACGCCTGATCCGCAGGGGTCACTCCCCACCCCTGCGGGCTGGGCAGCGCGGTGCCCCAGGCGCCTGGCCCCACGCGGAAGTCCCCTCTTGGACCCATCATCCTACACCCACCTCGTCACGCAGCCCTTTCTCCAGAGACCGAAACGAGGGTGGCTGGAGTCTGAACCCGCGTGGTACCGAGAAGGAGCCGGGGTCTGGGGGGGCCCACGCAGGAGTGGTTCCCATCCAAGGTGTGACCTCTCGGTCAAGCCCGTGCTACCGGCTCCATTGCCACTTCTCTGCTAGGTTCTCCCGAGGATGGGGGCGGGGGGCGGCGCTGGTTGGGGTCCCCGTCTCAGCCCAGGGAGGCCTCGGTGTGCCAATGCAAGAGGCGCGCTGGGTCTCCCCACGGCGGCTGTCGCGCGGCTGCAGAAGTTTTTGCCACCCTCGCGGGCCGCTGTTGTCGTGGTCGCTATGACGACGCGCCGCGTTTTATTTTTAATAGCGGCTGGCGATTAGCGGGAGGGAGGCCTGCGCCCCCCCCCGGGCGGCTCTCGAGTCCAGGGTGGGGGGCGCACCCAGGCTCGCCCCTGCTCCCCGCCCCCGCGCTGGCCCGGGACTCCCCTCGAAGACGCCCCCTTGCGCATCCCCAGATCTCCCCCAGCCCCAAACTCGAACTAGGCACCCCTGAAGTGCCAGGCTGGGCATCGGTGCGAGGGGCGCGCCCACGGGCGGCAGACACCCCCAGGAGCTGGCCGGCCTCTCTGTGCGGAGGTCAGAGGACCGCCCTCCTTTATTCCTACACCCGCCAGCACACCGAGTGCTTAACCCCAAAAAGGGTCCTAGGGTCGCCTCTGCCCGAGAGGAACCCGAGGCTCAACGGGACGGTGCGGCCAGGTCGGATGAGTGGGGGGCACCTCGCACCGGGTGCGGCCGGAGTCCTGGCAGTGAGTCTTGGGCTGCCTTCCAGAACCTTCCGAGGGTCCCTCTCCCATGGAAGGTTCACCGGGACGGCCAGGGGCTGGCTTTCAGGTGCCTCTCAGCGTTTCCGGGCTGGGCGCCTCTGCCCTCCGCCCGCGCCGTCGCCTGCGGGGGGCCGCCTCGGTCCCGGGAGGCGGCAGGTGCGTGGAAAGGTGCGCCCAGTCCCGGGCCGTGCGGGCCCCGCGGGAGCAGCCCCCCCGTCCCCGGGGAGGCAGCGCCCCTCGGGACCCCCCTTGGCAACGTCAGGGTGGAGCCCGCCCGCCAGGCAGCGCCTCCGCCGCCTTTGTCCAGCGGGGGCCCCGGAGGGCTGCGCAGGCGGGACGCCCCGCTCCCTGGCCGTCCCCCCTCTGGCTGCGGGGCCGCGACACGCCCGTCCCCGCGAGGGCCCGCCCCGCCCTGCCGCGGCCGCCGTGGCCGGAGGATCGCGCCCCGGGGCTCCCCACGAACGGCCCCTTCCCTTCCCTTCCCGGCTCGGGCCGCAACGCGGCCTCCCGCGAGGCAGCGCGGACGCGGGGGTCCCAGGGCGGCCGCCCCCCTCCTCCGACCTGGGCGCTCTCCCATCGGAATGTGGGTGGAGGCTCCTCATCCCGGCGCCCCGGGCCCCGGATTGTGGGCGGGAGCGCGTGGCGGCCGCCAGGTGAGCGCCCCAGACGCGCCCCTCAACGCGGCCCGCCTCGCGCCGGGGACTCGCTGCCCCTCCTTTTATGGCGCGGGGGAGGCGGGGGCCCCGGCTGCCGAGCGTGGAAGGAGGCCCGCGGGCGGGGGGCGGGGGCCGGCCTGCTCTCGCCCTTTTTGGCGTCCGGCGCCGGGCGCTGCCCTCTGCTGCCGCTGGGGCCCGGGAGCGGCGAGGCGAGGCGGCCTCCTCCGCGCCGCGTCCGGTGCCGCGGGATCGCAGCTGGACCCGGAGGGCGGGCGGCCCGAGGGAGGGGCGCGCGGGGCGCGGACGGCTGGCGGCGGCCCCCGCGCGCTTCCGAGGTGCGGGTCCGGAGCCCCGCGTCCGGGGGCGGCGAGGGGAGGGGCCGGGGAGGGGCGCGGCGGCGGCCCTATAACCCGCTCCCCGCCGCCGGCCGGCGCCACACGCGCGCAGCTCCGGGGGCTGGGCCTCTGGCGGCGGCTCGGTCCTGCGCCCGTCTGCGGGCCCGCGCGGCGCGGCCCCGGGCGCTGCCCGGCTCGGGCCGGAGGAGGGCGGAGCGCGGCGCCGGAGCCGAGGGCGCGCCGCGGAGGGGCGCACGCAGGCCGCCGGGCCGCGCCGAGCTGGGCCGCGCCGAGCCCGGCCTGGCGGCGGCGGCGGCGGCGGGCGCGCGGGGCGAGCGCCCGGCGGAGGCCGGGGCCTGGCTGGGCGTCCGCGCCGGTGCCGGGCTCCGGGCGACACGCGGCGCCGCCGGCCCCGGGGACGCCCCGAGGCAGAGGCCGGCCCCGCCTCCGCCGCCGCCGCCCCCGCCCCCCGCCCCGCGGCCCGCGGCGCCCGGCGCGCACTCCCCGCTCCTCCTCCGCGCCGGGCGCGCTCCGCCGGCGCCCCGCTCCGCGCCGCCCCCCTCCGGGCCGCGCTCCCTGAGGGATGGTCCTGGCTCTCGCCGCCGCAGGAGCCCGGCTGCAGCGCGCGCCCCGCGGCCTCGCCTCCTCGCCGCGCCGCCAGCGCCTCGGGACGCGATGAGGACCTGGGCTTGCCTGCTGCTGCTCGGCTGCGGATGCCTCGCCCATGCCCTGGCCGAGGTGGGTGCCGCCGCCGCGCCCTGGCGCACGCCCCGCGCGGCCGCCCCGGGCTCGGGGTCTGCAGAGCGCGTTTCGGTGGCCGGGAGGGCGGCCGATGCCAGAGCGTCCCCGGCCGGGCTCCGCTCTCGGCTGCGCCTAAGTGTGTGTGAGTTTGCGGCGTGTTGCGTCGCTGTGCCGGGGAGGCGCCGAGTGGCGGCGGGGCGGAGGAGCGGGGAGAAACTTCGGGGGGCGCGGGCTTGTCTCCCGGGTGGGGACCCGGGGCGCGGAAGGGGGTGTGTGTGAGCCGGCGGAGTTCGGGGAGGCCGCAGAGGGGCGGGTGAACAGGGAGCGCCCCCCCCCTCCCCCCGGCAGACAGGGTGGGCAGCGCGGGGCCGCAGTCCGGGTCCCCGGGCCCCAGACCCGCCCGGAGCCCGCTTACAGGTGGCTGAGCGAGGCGAGCCGGGCCGGGCCGGGCGCCCGCGCCCCCCACCCTCCGTCTCGAATCCCGAATTCCCAGGAGCTCTGCTGGGATGAATGACTTTCTATAGCCCCCTGCGGTGAGAATTTAGTGCCTGAGCCCACCCCCCCCCTCCCCCGACCGCGGACTCCCTTTAAGGATCCGGAAGGCCGAGTGGTTAGGGTGGTCTGCGCAGGGACCTGGGACGTGCGGGAGGCGGATGCTTAATTCATGCTCACGTTCCCTGCAGCCTCTCCCAGCTGCCGGCTGGATTTGGGGCGCCCGAGTCGGCGCTAGGGCCGCGGCTGGGCCGGAGCGGGGTGGGGCGAGTGTGAGTGGGTGTGAGTGTGCGTGCGCGCGCTTTTGTGAGCCGGAGAGACCCTCTCCCCCGCAGGTTCTCCCGGGATTCCGGGTGTGAAATTTAAGCCCCTCGCTGGATTAAAGTGTTAGGGCTGCCGTGACTTTCGTCGCTGATCCATGACGCATTTCAACTTGATCTTCCTAGATGTTGATTTCACTATTAAATCAGAAACTCCCCGGGCCCCTCACTGCCCCCAGACGGCCTGTAACTGACACCCGGGCGGAGGGGCTGCAGTTGGGGGGCTTTTATTGGAAAATTCAAAGGTGGCGCGCGGGCTTTTTCAAAGGGCAGGCGTGGATGGGGACTCACGGAGCCCTGCTCCCGGCCATCGGCCCCAGGGCCCGGGCGGGGGGCCCGGGTGGGCCGGGGGCCGAGCGCTTTCGGCGTGGGGCTCGCTGACGGCCTGGCTCTGCTTGCAGGAAGCCGAGATCCCCCGCGAGGTAATTGAGAGGCTGGCGCACAGTCAGATCCACAGCATCCGGGACCTCCAGCGACTCCTGGAGATAGACTCCGTAGGTAAATCGCGCCCCTTCCCTCGCGCGCGGGGAGGGCGCGGGCAGGGCGGGCGGTGTGTGCGCCCCGCGGCGCCTCCCGCCTTCGGGCCGGGGCCGCGCCGCCGCGACGAAGCGCACCGAAAGGTCAGAATCCAATCCCGGGCCATAAAAGCCCAGGCGGATGAGTCAGGAGTTTCTCTTCCAATCACCACTTTCTCTCCCGGCAGAGCTTTTCGCTCGCCCAGAGATTGTTTTTGCATTGAAGGAACATGCCGCGTGTGTCACTGAAAGTTCAGCCGCATAGAGGGCGCCGGTGCCCCGGCCAGGTGTGCCTGCCCCACGTCGTCTGCCCACCGGCCCACGAGCGGCGGCCGCGGCCCAGGGCCTGGGCGCAGAGTGGAGCCCTGGCCCTTGCGTGGGGCGGGCGCCGGGGTCAGGGCCCCTGGGAACCCTGATTGGGGCGGGGGTGGGCCGGGCCTTCTCCGCGGCTCCGATACATCTGCTGCTTGGGACCTATTTGCGGGCTCCCCTCAGGCCCTGGAGCCGAGCAACTTTAGAAAGCAGTTTATTTGGGAGGCGTGTGTGGAGGCTCTGGAGGCTTCCTTGCAGAGCTGGACTGGACCTGGGCGGGCAGAGGCTGCCTTGAGGGGGAAGCAGGGGCCGGTGGACCGGAGGGAGCGCCTTCCTGGAGGAAAAGGATTCTGTTCCACGTGTTCGCAGCCTGGGAACTCCAGTGTGAGTGTTACTAGGGAAACACTGAGGTCACAAAATGTACTGCTACTAAGAGGCCCCCCATGAACGTGTCGAAGGAAGCTAGGGACGGTGGCAGGGTGGGTGAAGAACGTGGAGTGGAATGAAGATTTCTCTCACTGCAAACTGCTCTGAAAATGGGGTGGGGGTGGGGGGGTGAAGGGAGCTCACAAGGCCTGGCCATTTGGAAATTTGTCCCTAATTATGGTGCTGGCGAGGCCCAGACCTCTTTCATTTCATGCCAAAACCACCTTCCAGGGCGCGGGCGGTTTCTGTAGTTTCTTGACCCAGGAAATCCTTTGGCTGATCCTTCTCGGGAAGGGGTAGCCTTTCACTTGGAGCCAGACTTGGCAGGGTGGGGGTGGGGGCTTGGGTCCGCTGCCCCTCGCTGTGCAGCCTCGGGGGGAAGGGCGTGTTTCTGGTGAGCCGCGGGAAGCGCCGGCACCCTGCTGGTCCCTGTGCGTTTGGGAAAGTGCTAGGGAGACTGCCTCCCGGGGCAGGGTCCAGAGTTTTTATTTTGGCTCTTCAAGCGAGGCCAGTGAAGGCCTGGGCCTCCTTGCTGACTGCTTGGGGATGCCCCTGGGAAATGGGCCGTTGACTTTCTGCTGGGACCGTTCTTATTCTCTGGCCTCTTCAGCCACGCCCCTCCCACCCCCCACATTAACGCTTTTTGCGTTGCAGTTCTGGGGTTATGTTGATGGCCTTCCAGACCTGGGGGGGCTTCGGGGCGAGAGCCTCTTGGCAGGAGGTGGTGGGGGTGGTGGCCCAGACCCAAAAGGCCAGCATGCACCATCCAGTTCTCAGCTGGTTTCAAATTGCGCCCTTATAAAATGCCCCAGGACCTCGTCTTCCTTCTGCCCCAGGGAGTGGGCAGAGTGGCACACCTGCGTGGAACACACACACACACACACACACACACACACACACAGACACCCCACCAAGCTGTCAGACTTTTTGGGCTCTGGTGCCTGGGAAACTTTGGGGGAGAACCAGAGGGCCTGAAGGGTATTCCTTGTTCACTAGCTTTGCCCCTAGGGGGCCATTTGTGACACAAATGCCAAGTGGGTCTCCTGCGTTCTGGTCCTGCTCCGGTTCCACAGATGTGAAAGCTGAGAGTCAGAGGAGACCGCAGTCTCTGGCCTGAGCACAGGAGTTGCACCTGTTGCTTCTAGAGCTGTCTGGGGTGGGGGTGGGGGGCCTCACCCCCAACTTGTCCCACCAGAAGTGGAGAGTTGAAACTGGGCTGCTGGGGAAGGTTGTAAGCCGCTGCGGAGGACTGCGCTACCCCCAGGCCCTGGGCCCCACACTAGGTCCTCGAGAGGTCCGTCTGGGACCCGGGAGGAAGGGGTGGGTCCCCAGCTGGAAAGTCTCCCTTTGTAACTCCGGGGTGGCCCTGCCTGGTTGACCTGAGTGTGAGGCTATGGCCCCGTGGGAGCTGAGAAGAGGCTTTTCAAACAGCGACTCCTCCCTTGGGTGGGTGGGGCTCTGTGGTGGGCGCTGGGGTCCTGGCTCCTCCCCATGGGCGGCTGCATCCCCATTTCACGGGTGGGAGTCTGAGCTTGGGCTCCAGGTGGGCGTGGCTGGAGGTCCTGGGGCCGGACCCCTGCCCTGGAGAGGCCTGAGCCTGCAGGTCTGAGTCAGGAGGGAGGCCCAGGATGGCTTTCCACCTGCTGCTTTTGGGTGGAGAGACCAGCATGTGGTCTTTTAATGACCAGTAGCGTGGAGTTTGGGGCCTGTTTGTCCAGTGCGAAGAGAACAAACCCCTCAGCGGAATGGCAGCGGGAGCTTTGTTCTCTGAGAGGTCTGGCCGAACGCCCGGGTCATTGAGTAACCGATACATAAATATCCCATCCTGGGCCATTAGCGCCCCACCAGGACCCCTGGCCGGAGCAGTCCTCCCGCCAAGCTGTCAGGCGGACAGCTGTGCATCAAAGGCCAGAGGAAAACCGCCTGATTAACTGTCCTCGGAGCGGTTGTAGAGCGTGATTCCCAGGGACCTTCTCGTGGAAGTCGCTGCTGGGCTGCTTCTCCGCCAGCGTGCAGGAGAAGGCGGCCCCCTGGCGGCCCCGAGGCTGCGTTTGCTGACCCCCATCGTGTGGGGGCCGCAGAGGGTGGGCTTGTCTGACTAGCAGCTGTTTCCACTCTGTCTCTTGTCTTCAAAACCCGTTGATGAGCTGGGGTGTTCCCTGCGTTGTTTACTAGGCCTGAGGTGGGAGGGCCCACCTGGCCTGGACAGGGGCTCCTGCCGGCCCGTTGTCCCTGTGTGTCTTGGGCCTCAGTGTTCTCAGGTGTAGAAGGGTGGCAGTACTCGGCTCTATGAGGCGCCGGAGAGCGCCAGCAGCGTTGTTAAATTTTCTTAGAAGCCGGTAGCAAGATGGCCGCCACCAGTACATGACTCATAAATGTCACTTTTTTGGGAAAAAAACATGCTTCTTGTAACAGTTGGTTGATGGGAAATTCTTACTGCATGAGTAGTTCTGTTCTGATCTTATTTTGGGTCTCAGAAAAAAGAGTGGCAGTGAACATTGAGTCATTTTCAGTGAAAAGTTGGGTCCTGCTCCGGGTTCTCGGAGAGCTGTGTGTGGGGCTCCCTCACCTTCCGTGGGGGCTGGGTTTTGGGCCGTTGTGGAGGCTTCACTGGGCCCGCGCCGGGCTGGGCTGGTGGCCAGGTCACCGCCGGGGTCGGGGAAGCCCGCAGACACTGTGGCACAGCTGCGGGAGCTCCTGACCGCTGCAGTGGCCTTCTCGGGACCTGGTCCTTACCGGGGAGGCAAGGATGGAGACAGGCAGTGAGGACAGACCTTCCCGGGGGGGCCTGGGGGCAAAGATGGCGAGTCCGGTGACCCACTTCCTCCAGGCGCAGGCAGTGTCCATGGCTGGGTTTGGCCAAGCGGCAGGGGCAGGGCTTTGTCCGTCCCACCCCTCTTCCATTACTCCCAGAGACGGGGCCTCCCCTGGCCTGTCTAGGACCTGGGGTCCAGTCCGCGCGTAGCTCTGGGGCCGAAAGCCCCTCCCGGCAGCTTGCCTCTGTGGTCGTGACCATGGCCCCCAGGCGGCTGGGCGGCCGGCACTGTCCTGGGCAGACTGCCTGCCCCGCCAGCCACCGGGACTCTCCTCCAGGCCCTGCAGCCACTTCTACTTCCACTCCAGCGTTTCTCGTGGCCTCACTCCCAGAGCGGCTGACTTCGGGGACAAGTGGGGTTTGGCTGTCAGCCAGTCCGCCTGGCCTTCCTCCCGATCCCTCAAGGGCTAGCTGCACCATCAAGGGTGGGTTTGGGGTGGGGGGAGGCGCACGCACACAAGGAGAGTTGCCGCAGCCTCTGTTGGTCCTTTAGGTCAGCTCACTGTCCACAGTGCCCAGCTGGGAGCAGTGGGCCTGTCTGCCGGGGTCTTGGGGGTTCCTGACCTGGGCTGTCTTGGAGGAGACACACCTAGGGGAGACCACCTGCGCCCCCCCCCCCACACACACACAGGTCCGCTGGCAGCGCGGTGAGAGCGCCATATTTCCGCGGACACTTTGGACAGGGTGGTCGGATAGTTTGGGCAGCTGGGAGTCTTCCTCCCGCTGCATACCTGGACACTCCCCATGTGGGATTGGAGGGGCTCCCAAAGGACCCCGTTTATCTTGAAGAGTGAGTGAGGGTGGGCTAAGCTGCAGGAAGTGCTGTGGACAGGCCCCGGGGGCCAGCTGGTCACTTTCCTTTGTAGGGGCTGAGGATGCTCTGGAAAGCAGCCTGAGAGCCCACAGCGGCCGTGCCACCAAGCGCACACCTCAGAAGCCACCTGTGCCCATTCGGAGGAAAAGAAGCATTGGTGAGTCCCTGGGCGTTAGGGGGCTGGGGGTAATCGGAGGAGCCCTGCCTCCCTCCTGCAAAGCGGAGGCCCAGTCTGCTGGGGCCCGCCCCGCCCGCCTTCCTGCAGGGGGTCTCCTCCTGAGGCTGCCTGGTGGCCCTGCCGACAGCCTCTGGAGAGGAGGCCGTCCTAAATTCCTTAAGTGCCGGTCATGTTGGGGCCTGCTCCCCAGGAGGCCGCGTCTCATGTGCAGTCCCGCCATGTGGAGTGCTGGGTGCTCCTGGCTGCAAGCTGCACACGAGTGCAGCCATGGGGCCTGGCGGGCTGCTCACGGGCACCCCTTCCCCTGCCCCACCCTGCTGGCGCTTGGCTCCTGGGGCCCCACCTGGGCACGGGTTTGGGGGAGGCTTGCCTCTTGTCCCCTCTTACAGAGCACCCCCATGTCTGCTGGCAGGGGGGGCTCTGAGGGGAATTTGTGGCTGCTGTTCTTTCTTGCCCTGGGGACATAGCTGGTAGTGTGGCCCATTCAACCCTGTGCCATCTGGGGGTCCCGCCTGCTTATTGAGGCTGTTACGTGTGAACCCCAACTGTTGCCCACTCGCTGGGTGACCTTGGGCAGGTGACTCCCATCCAAACTTCAGTTTCCTCCAAGAAGATGGATTTGTAGTTTCTACCTCTGAGCTCGGTGGTGGGTGAATGGCCCCCCCGTTGAGGCAGGTGGGCCCTCCCCAAAGGACATTGACTGTTCTGACAGTAGCCCACCTGGCCAGGTTCCCCGGGCCTCTCCCACCTGGCGAGCACCAGGCTGTATGCTGTGAGGCAGCCCCTCCCCCCACTGGGGTTGCCAGACCACTGGCACCCAGACTTCCTTGTCTGGTGGCTTGTTCTTGGGGCCCAGGGAGGAGGGGACAGTGAGAGCTGACACCCCTCTTGGACGCTTGGTCCTCCAGCTACACTTCGGGCCGTTCTGTCCGCAGGAAGCACGGCCCTGCTCCGAGCTGGCCGCTGCGCCCCTGGGAGCCTCGGCGTGCGAGTGGCTGGCTGTTGGGCCCTCCAGCTCCAGCTCTGTGGTTTGGGGGGCCCCACAGAGTTGCTGGGGGCAGTGGCTTTGGTGGGGGGCCCCAGAGCCTTTCCTGGCCCCTCAGCCTGCTGGCCGGGCTCCCTGGGTGGGTGTCTGGGTAGCCGTCCCCATGCCTGGATGTTGCCAGGCGGCCATCGCACAATACCCAGCTGGGCCTCCTCGTGGCCTGTGAGGCAGTGCGTAGTGCGTGCTCCCAAGTCCTGGGGGCGTTTCTCATCTGTCAGTCACAGCCTGGTGTCCATAGGATCTCAGGGCCCTGAGCTGGGCTGGTCAACCTGTGCTGGGAAGCACAGAGCAGAAAAGAGCGCCAGTTCCCCCTTGGAGGGGCCCTTGTGGCTGGTGGATGGCCTCGGGGTGACCCTCCTTGAGCAGGTCCCCGACGGGGCTGCGGAGCCTGGGCGTGCCGTGTTCTGTGTGCCGTGTCCCCTATCTACTGCCCCCCCCCCCAAACCTCCTGTGGCTGCTTCATCTCAGCTGTAGCCATAGCAAAGCTGCCCTCCAGGCTGACGGGACGGCACGGAGCGGCCTGGGGCGTGAGCCCTGGGGGCGGGGACTGGCCCTTGTGTGGGTTCTGTTTCTGCCTGGCCCTGGGGATGCAGCCGCAGCATGCCAGGCTGTGTCTGGTCTCTGCACCCAGCGCTCAGGGCCTCCCAGCCTTGGCAGCTCCCTGAGTGTTGGTGGGGGGCACACTGGGCCCCAGCATTCCCGTCGCCTGTCAGCCTCTGTTTCCGTCGTGTCCCCAGCCACACATCCCTCATTCTCCGTGGGCACGTCGGGCCTCCCTGCTATCTTGGCCCCAGTGTCACGCAGTCCCCTTCGCCAGGTTTGTCCTTCCCCTGGGGTCGCCCCACCAGGCCTCGTGCTCCTGCCCATCCTAGGGCCAGCTCAGCTGCACCCTGTGGGGAAGTGGGGGCCCTGGGGCTGAGGCGGCAGCAGCTGGGTGGCCCCTCGGAGCGGCTGCCGCCCTGGGAGGGTACGGGGAGGCGGGTGGGCGCAGGGAGACACGTGCCTCTGAACTCACTGCGGCTCTTCCCCTGCAGAGGAAGCCGTCCCTGCCGTCTGCAAGACCAGGACGGTCATTTACGAGATACCTCGGAGCCAGGTGGACCCCACGTCTGCCAACTTTCTGATCTGGCCTCCGTGCGTGGAGGTCAAGCGCTGCACTGGCTGCTGTAACACCAGCAGCGTCAGGTGCCAGCCCTCTCGTGTGCACCACCGGAGCGTGAAGGTGAGGCTGCCGCCCCAGAGGGAGCCCGGGCAGCTGGTGTGATGGCCGGCAGCCTGAGGCCCGCAGAGAAGGCATGTGCGGTGTGGGCCGGCGCAGGGGGAGCTGGGGCGCCACCTGTGCCCCCCCCATACACTCAACCTCCCAGGAATGACAATTTGGAAGGGGCCATGAAGAAAGAAACCTAGGACACGGTGGTGTGGAGCTGCCTTTCTTTGGTACAGGGTCCCACAGGCGTGGCCACATAGCTGGGAGCCCTGCAGAGTTGTCGCAGGCACGTTGAGGGGGGAACGCGGTGCATGGCAGGGGCCGGGGCTTCCCTCAGAGCTTGCCCTGCCCCTAAGTCTCTGCCCAGGACATGGGAGGCAAGGCAGGGGGTGCTGGTGTGGGGTCCTGGTTGTGTTGCCTTATCTGTAAATCAGGAAGGGTACCCCCGTTGCACCGGGAGTGCTTGCCTGGGAGGGCCCTTCTGGGCTGCTGAGGCCCTGGGCCGGGGGTCCCCTCATTTCAGAAAGGGCCTGGTGGCTTGGGCTGACGGTCTTTGCCACCCACCTGTGGTCCCTTGAGAGCCTGCACACAGCTGCTCATTTGCCACAGCCGTCCCTCAGGCACGGGCTGGCCGCAGTGGCCTCCAAAGGCAGCCCTTAGGGGATGCAGGAACGTCACACTCACCCTCTGGGGGGCTCCTTGCCCTCCTCTCCTGAGCCCTTGGGGACATTCCGCTTCAGGTCACTCTGGGCTTCCGTGCCTTCTGGCCTGGGCTTACCTGCCCCGTCAGCGAAGCGAGTCTGAGACACAGCTGCTGGGTGTCTGGGCTGCGAGTCCCCAGGAGGGTGGGGTGGGGGTGGGGGCTGCGCGTTTGGGCATCAGTCCCCGTGTGGCCCGTTCCAAAAGGACAGGGTTAGGGGCTGGTTCTAGGGTGTCTCCTGGCTTCTCTGACGTCAGACTGAGGCGGGAGGGGCCGCCCCTGGAGACTGGCTCTCAAGGGGTCAGGACCCCGGAGTGGACCCGTTTTCCTCGAGTGGGGATGTTGGTTCCGGGGTGCATTAGAACTCATTCTTGATTAGAAATGATTTCGCACCCTCTGTGCGGCTGCCAGTCCAGGCCCCCTGATGTCAGTCCCTGGTCCCCGTGGGAGGTGTCGGGGGTAGGGGAGCCAACTTCTTAGTGACAGACCATGTAGCAGGCCCGGCCACTTGTCACACGGCAAGGCCCTTTAGACCCATACCTGGGGCTTGACTTGGCCTTGACGTGGAGACGGCAGGTGCTGAGTGAGCACACTGCATGGCTCACTGCCCCGTGGTCTGCCGGCTGACACTCCCCTGGACTCCAGGGTGCTCCCGGGTGGGGCCCTGACTCAGGCCTCCAGACTCCAGCAGCAGGGCCCGCGCCCCGTCTGAGGCCAGCGCTGTACCCCAGGCCCCCTGCTGCCACCCCTTTGTTAAGGGAGGGAACTGAGGCTGAAGGACGAACGCTGCCCATCCCGCTCCGGCCCTGCCCGCCGGGGCTCACTGTGTGACCCCGGCCAGCCTCTGCCCCTTGGGGTCTCAGTGTCCTCACTTGAGGTATGTTGGGGGGCATTGTGAGCCCCAAGAATCCGGGCACTTGGGGCCTTTTTCTTGGGCACAGGCAGGAGGTGCTCGAGATGAGATGGACCTAATACAGGCACTAGGGTTTCTGAGACGGGGGCTTGGAGGTACAGGGGTGCTGCAGTGAAGGGCTCTGTGCCCCATGGGCTCTGGCCTCCAGGGAACCCCACTCTTGTTCCCCGTGGAGTGAGGACCATGGAGTGTCTGCCTCCGTCTGCTGCCCCCCCTGAGTAGGGGGGTGGGGCCCCGCAGGATGGGGGTGTCTAGGGCCAGCCAGCCTCTCCAGGAGGGGTGCGTCTCCGCCTGGACCACGCCTTCCCTTGGCCCCCATCTGCCCAGACAGGGTGGTGGTCAGCCTGAGCGGGCGGGCCCCGTCATGCGTGTGGAGCCCGGGTGGCCTGTGCCCCGCCGCGCCCCGCCCTGCCCAGACCCAGGCCCCTTCCTCCCCCTCCCTGCCCACCCGTCAGAGGGTTGGCAGGAAAACATCCGGCCCCAGACAGCGGGGGTTCTGGCAGAGGGGACAAAAGGTCAGTGGGAACAGGAGGCCCATTGTGGAGGCTGCTCCTGCTCCATTTGGGGTGGAGGCAGTGCAGCCCCCGGAACCCCGGAGCAGGCCTGTGGCACCTCCCAGGCTTTCCGGGGTTTATGGCCTTTTGATTCACAGTCCAAGGCCTCTTATACGAGGAGATAACAGTCAGGCCAGGCATGGTCATCCTGAAGCCCAGGCGGGTGACTGTCCAGTTGTGCTGGCTGAAGGCTGCCCAGTGGCGCCAGGCCCCTGGGTGTGGACGTGCCGGGGTCAGGGTGCAGGAGCCGCTCTGAGCAGCAGCCCCCGTGTGGCAGGTGGGCTCCCGTTTTGTTTCAGGGCAGCCTGTGTCCCTCAATAATTGCCGGCTCGGCCCCCACGTCTCCAGAAGCCAGGACCCAGCTCTGTGGCTGTGGGCGGGCGATGGACGTGGCCCTGTTTGGCCAGACTTCTGGAAGGCAGGCCGGGCGCATCCACCTGGGTGCTCAGGATGGGCCACGGGCTCTGCTCCCTGGAAATGGAGCCGGGAGAGGCACGTCGGGGCAGGGTCCAGCCGTTGCTGTGTGGGGTCAAATTTATGGGCCTGGGGGAGAATGCAGTGGCCTGGGGGCTTAGGTCTTAGGCAGCGCCTCTGAGCCCCTGGCCCGCTGTGCAGGGCTGCCTGGGGAGAGCCCAGCAGTCAGGGAGCCCAGCGCTTTGGGCCTTGGCGAGTTGGACATGGCGCCGGGGAAAGCGCCCCTCAGCCTTCAGGCCCTGGAGCCCGGGCTCTCGGATCTCCGGGCTGTGTCGGCCTCTGGCGCGGCGGGAGGAAAGGGCTCCCCCAACTCCATCCGTTAAAACAGGCTCTGGGGCTCGGCTTCAGCTCTGGGTGGGTGTGGGGCCGGGAATGCTGTGCCTGCAGTGCCAGCAGGCTTGAGCCCTCGTGTCCGACGAGACAGTGCCTTGGACGAGCTCAGGGCCTTTGCTGTTCCTAGGTCCATGCCTCCAGCAAAAAGAGAATGCTTGTTTGCTGCCTCAGTGCCCTTATCTGTAAAGCCGACGTAACCACCCTCGCAGGGAAGCTGTGAGCATCACAGCGACTGGCACAGGGGCTGTTAATGCTGCCATTTGTCTTGGTGATGATCCTCTGCCTGACCCTGGACCGGCAACCAGCACCTGGGCCGTCCCCGGCAGGGTGTGGCTGTCCCCAGCCCTCCTGTGGCATCTTGCATTGTGGTTATGGCAACGCGGTCTGGTGAGCAGCAGGAAGTCGCCCGGGTGCTTGGTGTCCCTGACCTGGGGGTGTGTTGGGTGGCCTGTGGTGCACAGGTGGGTTAGGGCAGGCACACTCTGTGCTGAGGCCTCCAAGGTGCAGCCCAGACACCAATGTGCAAACGGGGAGGGACATGGGGACCCTGCTCGGCTCCAGTGTGGGAATGGGGGTCCCAAGGATGTCAGGGTGTCATGCTGTGGACCTAGCTGGTGTGGAGGATGCTTCTGAGAACATAACGTTCACGGCATGTTCATCGGGGGAAACGCAGCCGTGCCGGGTGGTGGGGCTCCGCTGCTCGCATGCCCAGTGGCAGGTGCCGTCGTAAAGCGTGTTTGTTTTTCTTAGATAGAAACAGCCCGTCTGAGGACAAAGTGGGTTCCCAGACTGAGGCGGCCATGCCCCGCCACGCACACCCGGTGGGCGGTGTTTTTCGAGTGTCCTCCTGCCCCACGATGGCCGGGCTGTCCTGGGTGAACAGCCTGCCCCCCTTTGCCCAGGAGTCTGGGGGTCTCGGCCAAGCAGGGCTGGGCTGAGAGCCCCGGGCGCCCTGATCCCCGGCCAAGGCCGGGTGGTAGTCAGGTGGCTGTGGGGGGGTGCACGGCACCCAGACCTGCCCCACCCGCACGGGCAGACCCGGAGCTTCTAACTGAGGAGGGTGCAGGGCCGCCGGCGGGGCTCTGCCCTCGGGAGGACCCTCATGGGGATCACATGCCCGCACTCCCCCCTTAGGCAGCAGGCTCAGGGGGCCTGGGGGCTGATTTTGGGAAGCTGGGCCCTGTGTGAAAGTGCTGACACCAGGGGTCACTCACTCCCACTTGCCACGTTCCAGGTGCTTCTGTACGCGTGACCTTGTTTCTTATCATCACCCTGTGACCCACGGGCCCATTCTGCAGACGGGAAGGCAGAGGCTCTGCCGCACGGTCCAGTGGACTCCGCTCTGGCTCCAGGCCTTGGGGGAGCGGCTCGTCCTGTGGCTGCTCCTGCCGGAGACTGCCTTTTCTCCGGCCTTGACTTAGGAAGCCTCCCTCCAGGCTCCCACACCTGGGCCTGGCTGCTGGCGTTCACGCCGAGGCCGTACACCACATAGCACTATACACGCCGCTCTTTGGGTCAGTCACGGCTCGATCGGGACAAGCGGCGGCCGGCTTACCTGTGGGGTGGGTGCCCCGTTACTTGTGGGGCAGGGCCAACCCCACTGCCCAGGGCCCTCTGGCTTGTGGCCTGCAGGCCTCTGCAGAGGAGCCCGGAGAAGGGTCCCCTCTTTGCCCCTCCCCGTCCAGACTCTCCCAGGCTGGGGGCCTGGGTCCCCTTCATGCCCCACCGGCTCTGGACGGACCCTCACGTTCCATGCTCAGGGTGTGACCCGTGGGCAGCTTCCCTTCCCGGGTGGGCTGGGCCCTGGCCCCAAGCGTAGGCACGATGCAGTGCCCGCTGTGCTGCGTGGGGGGCTCGGGGCCAGCAGAAAGACGGGGACCAGAGCACAGGCTGTAGGCCTGTGGGAGTGGGGCCCCACCGGGGCTGCAGGGCGGCAGGGAGGGTTGCTTCCCTCCAGTTTTCCTCCTCCGCTAACTGGGAGGGACGGTGGGGACATGGCTGCCTCAGCAGTGCTCACTCTGTGTTAAGTGTCTAGAGCCAGGTGTGTGCGTGCACTCTGTGCGTGTGTGTGTGTGTGTGTGTGTGAGGTCCCATGACGGGCATGTGTATGCCTGTGTGTGTGCCTGTGGGGGGGTGGGGCTGCGTGCCTTCCCAGCACAGACAGCCAAGTCCCTGGGGCCCCTGGGGATTAGACTTCTTGCCCCCTCCCCCACCTGTGCCTGGGGCCTTTCCGGCTGGACTCTGTGCCGAGTCCTCCTGCAGCTCCCTGGGGTTGGGGCAGAGGCGGCTCCACCCCTCTCCGCCCCCGTGTGGTCCTGGGGGCGGTGGTGGCTTCTTCCAAACTGGTCAGAGCCCACCGAGTGGCGCGGTGGCTAAGCGCTGGCTTGGGAAGCCAGCGGCCCCGGTTGGGGTCCCACATAGGAGGGCCAGTGTCACTGCCCTCCACAAAACAAAACAAAACAAACTGGTCAGGGCCCCCCCGCCCACGTTTCTGAGAAGGCCAGCTTTCTCCAGTTTCCACGGAGACCCCTGGCCTCGGGGCGTGAGAGGACCCCGTGCCTGCCTGGGATGTGGGGACCTGGATCCCACAGGGTCCTGGTCTGGAGCCTGTCACATCTGGATCTGCGCAGTCTCCTTGTGGGCCCCGGGGGCCGCACTGGTTCCTCTTTGGGCCTCAGGCAGGAGGCAGCATGATGCCTGGCCGCCAGCCACAGCAGCAGTGCCACATACCTCAGCCCCGGCTTTCCCCTCTAATAACTAAGCGCCACGTGAAAACTTCCTGTGTCCCCAGAAGTCTGTAAGACGGGAAGCACATGCCTCCCCTTCCCCAGGGCCCCCAGCTCCAGGTACATCCCGCAGACCTCCCCCCAGCGCACACGTAGCGTTTACTTTAAGGTAAACCCCGTCTCACCTGGCTGCTGCCCGCCCGCCCTCTGGGCGCTCACAGCTGGGCCTGCTGTCTCGGCAGGTGGCCAAGGTGGAGTACGTCAGGAAGAAGCCAAAGTTAAAAGAAGTGCAGGTGAGGCTGGAGGAGCACCTGGAGTGCACGTGCACGACCGCCAGCCTGAACCCCGACTACCGAGAGGAGGAGACCGGTAAGTCGGGTAAGTGGCGCTCCTGGCAGCGCCGTCTGCAGCTACCCCCAGCCCAGCTCGGGGCGGTGGGATCCGGGCCTGCAGGGAGGCCAGTCGGCTGCCTGCTGACCGGGCCAGCATGCCCTGGGGAACGGCTGGGGGCTGATTCTGCCGCCCGGGCATCAGCGCGGAGGTGGGACAAGCTGTGTGCTAGGACAGGTTCCAGCCGGACTGGGGTGGGTGTACGTGTGTCTCCCACCCTGGTCGGCGGCTCTTTGTAGTTACGAGGACAGACCTGTTTGAGGAGGGTCCCCCCACCCCCCGGTGGGAGAGCAGGTGCCGGATCCCGGCTGCCACGTGCCGGGCGGGGGTTGGGGGGGGTCTCAGCCTGCCCCCACCAGCGGACTTTGGGGGGGTCTCAGCCTGCCCCCACCAGCAGACTTTGCCCAGAAACAGCCTGGGTCAGGCCAGGCTCCAGGGACCAGGAAGTGTGTCTGTGCCAGCGTTAATGGAGTTTTTTTTCAGAAAGACAAACACCTCAGGTGTTTATTGTTTCAGTTTCGACCTGACAGTCCTCCTTTGGGCCTGCTCACCTGCCCTGCCCTTCTGTTAACAGGAAGGCGTAGGGAGTCAGGTAAAAAGCGGAAAAGAAAAAGGTTAAAACCCACCTAACGAGCCAACCAGGTAGGAGCTGTCGTGTCAGCTGGGTGGGCTGTGCCCTGCAGGTGGGCGGTGTGCGGCTGATCAGGACAAATCACCCCAAGGATGCCCCCTGATTGGCCTGATTGCAGCTTCTGGGGTCTGGCGGGGCTGTGGGCCTCCTGCTCCCATCCTCGACCCCTCCCCGCCCTCCGTCCGGGAAGCCCTGAGCCCCTGCTCTGGCTTTGGTCTTCTTTGGCTGGGGGTGGGGGGCAAAGGTGTCATGTGAGTGGAGGGCTGGGGTTTCCTGAGCAGCAGTGGGGCAGCTCTGAGGTTTACTAGCTAGGGTCAGCTCGGGCAGGTTATCCATCCCACTTGACAGACGGAGAAACAGGCTTACAGAGACTGCAGGTAAGGGTTGCTGGAGTTGAGTGGGTCCTGTCTGGAAATGCTTTATAAATGCATAGGGTGGTTGGCAGCTGTGCTGGAAATTGAGTTTGACTGCCGGTAACACCAGAAACAAGGGCTGAGATAAGGTAGACATTCCCGACTCCCGTAAAGACAAGGAGACATGAGTAGGCGTGGCAGCTTCGAGGTATCATCGGGGACACTCTTCCACCCAGGACTGGTGCCACCCATCCTGTGTGGTGCCTCATGGCCCACAATGGCTGCTAAGGCTCCAAAAATCACATCCACACCCTGGGCTTAGAGAGTAACGTGGGGAGAAGGTAAAGCTCCTGAGAGAAGTCCCACCCCGTGACTTTGGCCTTGACCTCATTGGCTGCCCCTCAGCTGCAAGGGAGCCTGGGAAGTAGAGAATTCCAGGGAGGCGTGCTGCTTCCCAGGACGTGGGAGTTGGGCAGGCACAGTTGGCATGGAGGAGGCAGTTCCAAGCCTTGCTGATCCTTAGTGTTGGCCTGTCTGGCTCTGGGCACATGGGAGCCCGTGGCATCCAAAACGAAGTGGTGAGAGGAATTCTCAGAGACAGGCGTCTGAGAGCCTGGGCTGTGGCTGGCAGCGTGACAGAAGGAAGCTGCCAGGTCAGAGCTTTGGGGCCCGTGGGTCAGGTGCATTTGCGAGAAACCTCTGGGGAGGAAAGGCCCACGTGGCCGGGTCCCTGCAGAAGCCCCAAACAATTGTGCGGCCTTGGTCTCTGCTAGTCCAGGGGTCTAGCCCGGGGGTGTCTCTGTGTCCAGCCTACAGACCACTGGGCTCTGGCCTCCATGCACCAGCTGACAACAGAGACCCCAGAGTGAGAGGCGGGCATCCCTGCTCCCTCAGGCCCTGCTGGCATCCAGGCTCTGGGCATGTGGGTGGTACAAGTGTTAGGATGATGAGCAGTGGACAAGTGACCCGTAGGATGGGGACGAGCTGCTCTTGGCTCAGAACTCAGCGTGGACCTGCCTGGTCAGAGACCCCTTCTATCTGGCGGGCAGTGGCCACAGTTGCCTCATGCCCCAAGGTGGCTGCCAGAGCTCCAGAAATCGCATCAAACCCTAGGCTGGAAGAAAGAGAAAGGTGTGGAGAAATACAGAAGACCTTTCGGGGTCTCAGTGTCCCCTCTTTGTACAATGGGAGACTGGGACCAGCTCTCAAGCCGAGTTCTTTTGTGAGGTCCTGAGAGCTCGTGCCCGTTCCAGAAAGGGTTACGAGCCATATTTGTTTTGAAAAATTTCACAAAAATGGCAAATCCTAAGACTTGCTGCCGTGCGTGCGTGCGCCCTTGGTTGGACTGAATGCCCACTCCGGCTGCTGTCCACACGCGTGCGCCCGGGGCCGCGCCTCAGCGCCTCTCTCCCTCTTCCTGCAGATGTGAGGTGAGGCTACGCTAGCGGCCCTTTCCCGGGACACGGATGTACATGGCGTGTGACATTCCTGAACCTACTTGTACGGTGCTTACCAGCCGCGTACGGTCTTTGTTCTCCTCCGTGAAAAACTGTCTCCCTTCGCACCCTGGAGAACAAAGAGACAGTGTACGTTTGTTTAATGTGACATCAAAGCAAGTATTGTAGCACTCGGTGAAACAAAAAGGAGCTTCCTTTTCGAAAAGAGAGCGAGCAAACAAGACCACGCACCACGGCGACAGTGCTGACTCACGACGTACCTTCGGAGGGGCACCCATGGGGCAGGGACCCACGCGTCAGCACACGGGACCTCTGTCCAGGTGGTCACAGGTGCTTTTGCCGAGAACACGGAGACTGCTTTTCCTGCAAGCCTGAGCGATGCGGGCGGGCTTGGCGGGGCGCGGGGCCCGAGCGCCGCGGACGCCACCACAGGACTTAGAAAGCACGTCTCCTTGCTGTAGTGTTTAAGTCTATACAGAAACCTTCTGAGAGCCTTAAGTGGGTTTTTTTTTTACACCATAAAGTGATTATTAAGCTTTCCTTTTTACTCTTTGCCTAGCTTTTTTTTTTTTTTTTTTTTTAATTATCTCTTGGATGACATTTACACCGATAACACCAGGCTGCTGTAACAGGACAGTGGGACGGTATTTCTCCTAGCAGGATGCGAACAAACGAGATGTATTAAAATAAACATGGTATACCTACCTATGCATCATTTCCTACATGTTTCTGGCTTTACATGTTTCTCCTTGTCCCGTTTTATTTTACTTTTTAGTTTAAGCCATTTCAAGAGAACTGCGCGTGAACCAATCAGTCAGATGCTGTCCCCAGCCTCCCGTGTCGGGCCCCCAGAGCTCTCGCTGGGGCCGCCGTCCAGTGAGGCTGTTCGGCACGTGCCGCAGGGTTTGGACGGAACCTGAGTTCTTTATTTTTGGTAAGGTGTTACGCTTCACGTGTACTCAACAGAAATGTGTGTGTGTTTTGTTTTTTGTTTTGTAAAGGTGAAGTTTGTATTTTTATCTAATATTACCAGTTTTATATACCTGAGAGCCTGCTATGTTTTTTTTTTTTTGAACCAAAAGGAAAAAAACCCAGCGACAAAACCCATACACACGAAACGCATTTGATGGTCACATTTTTCCAGATGTCTCACCGAGTGTTGGTCCCATCTCTGGTCACGGCCCACAGCTGGGGTCCCCAGGGGACAGCTGGGGGATGACGGCGCTCTGGGCCGGCAGGGCCCCCGGTCACCCCACGATGACCAGATCTTGCAGACGCGGCCTGCCCTTGGGACTCAGACCCACAGGGCCCAGGCCGCCGAAGCTGCCTTGCTGGTGCGTGTGGCCTCACGGAGATGCCGCCCATCTGAGCGGCCAAGTGGACTAAGGATTTCAGTCCAGAGTGGGCTGGCCTCTGGCCTTTCCGTGTCTGCACCTAAGCCAGTGAAGGCGAGTAGCCCTGCGTCACCGCGGCCTGCTGTCCCATCCAAAGCCGCGAGGCTTGTGTGGCCGTGAGGACCGTGCTGCTTGTGTTCACAGAGGGTCTTTCACAGGGGTGCCTGCAGCACCCCACCCTCAGCCTGGAGCTCTGGTCCCACAGCACGCTGGACTTGGAGTTGTGAGGGGAGCGCCAGTGGTGTCCCCTGGTTCTCACCCGCCCCGGGAGTGGAGCGCCGTGTTGAGCAGTGGACCCGTGCTGGGCGCCTTGGGCAGTGCTGTCTGGGCCGCTCTGCCCGACGCATAAATGTGTAATGTATGTATTTGTGTCCCTGTGAGATGCCGAGAATCCTGGTCAGTTTTTCTTCTTTGTTTAAAACCGTCCTGTGAATGATGTACCCATTAACATCAGCGCGCAGGAAGCCCGAGTGTGCGTGTGGGGGCCTAGGAGAGGCAGGCCTCGCTGCAGGAGGGCGCTGGCGGGGGCACTCGGGCCTGCGGCGCCTTCCTCTGTCATTCACCTTCCTGTGTCCCAGGCGAGGGCCCGTGCTGCTGGGCAGAGTGGGCCCACATGGTGCCAGCCCACCCTCCTGCCCCAAGTGGGGACATCAGCCTGGGGCGGGGCTGCAGGCTCCGCTCCTGGGCCTTGCCCTGCCCACCACCTTGGGCTGCCCTTGCGTGTCTGCAGCCCTGGCCCCTGAGCCGGGGGCCTCCATCCGGCCTCGGTGGGTGTGTCTGCAGGGTGGGGCTGCCGCTCGGGCACAGCGGGCATGTCCCGGTTTTTGTGGTTCTGGGCCCAACACTGCAGGACAAGCTCTGGGGTGGCGGTCCCCACCCACGCATCTGTCACAGCCTGGTCCCCTGGTCACAGCCGTCCTCGCCCCGCGTCGGGAGTTCCGTTAGGAGTCGTGAGGTCCGGGTTCCAGGCAGGTGGGGACTCCTGTGGCGTGGGGCAGCCCCCTTGGTCCAGGCCTTGGGCTCTGGTCTGTGAAGTGGCTGGATCTGGCCGGAGAGCAGCTGTCCCCTGCGGCTGGCCAGGTGCCCGGGCCCCGTTCTCCAGCGGGCTGGTCCCTCAGCTTCCGGGCTCCAGTCTGGCACACAAAGTGGCATGTAGACCCCAGGACACGTCACAAGGCAACCTCCAGGCTTGGCCTCGGGTCCCTTGACCCCGTTCTAGACACTGCGTCCTAACCCTCCGGGCAGCACCCTGCACAGAAGAGCAGTGATGGGGGGCGGGCACAGTTCTCTGGGGGCGGGGCAGCAGAACGCTGTGCTGACGGAGGCCAGGTGTGTCCCGGCAGCCCAGCGGGGGCATCAGCGTGTGTCCTGCTGGCTCTCGCCCGCCCTGGACCACCCAGCAGTGTAGCCTGGGGTGCCTCACCACATGACCTCGGCAGATGGGCCACTTCTCCGCCTCGGAAACCCTCACTTGGTGGCTGTGCTGGTCGCCGTGGTGTACGTAATGAATGGGCTTAGCCTGTAGTGGACCCTCCGGAAGGTCTTGGGGGTCCCTCCGCCCCTTCAACACGGAAGAACGAGGATGGAACTGCCCTGAGATGAAGGGGGCGTGACTGTGGGCTGAAGCCAGGTCCCAGCACTGGCCCCCACCCACCCCAAGTGACCCCCGCCCCGTGCTGCGTGGCCGTAAGCGCTGAGACGAAGGGTGGTCCGGTGGCGGGGCTGAGCTCCAGGGACGTCGGAGCCATCTTGCCCTGCCCCCCGCCTCCAGCCGAGTGTCTCCCCGGGCCCTCTCCCTGGGTCCTCGGTTTCCCTTCACCAGCCTAGACCCTGGGCGGCTAAGTCTCCTCTGGGTCCCCAACGGATCTCTGAAGGGAGGCCTGGCGGCAAGCTCAGAGCCCGGGTTCTCGGGTCCCTGTGACGCTGGGGCCTCGCTCTCAGGTTGTGAGAGCGCTGACAGGAGCCCCCAGGGCCACCCTGGGTCGGGCCAGGCTCGCAGGGGCTGGCCTGTCATGGAGGCCCCACTCCCGTGAAGCATGCTGTTTCTGAAAATGATGCGGTGACTTTACAAGCAGCCCCTCGAGCCACCAAAGATGTGTAAAAAATGTGGAGTGTTCCCCATCCGCCCCGCCTGCCATCCGGCGAGCAACACTGGGGAGCACCGGCACGCCACACCAGGGCCTGGGAACTGCCCCTCGCCCCCCGCCCGCCCCACGGGCCTCGCTGCCACCCAGCTCTGCCGAGCCGTGCCACGTCGGGTCAGTGTGCAGGCAGGCAGACGGTCCCTAGGTGGGGGCACATGGCAGGCTCCAGGCTTGGACAGGAGGGCCCCACTAGGGCTGCACCCATCCACGCCCAGCCCTTGGCTACGGAGCCTGGGCTGTGAGCACCAGTCACCCTTACCTGGGGCCCTCAGCCTCAAGGCCACCGTTTCAGACCTCAGGTCATCCTGTCAGGAACAAGGGCTCCCAGGCCTGTCCTCAGCCCCACTTCCAGGCTCTGGGCTGGCTGTGCCCTGTGCAGTGTTGGGGCCTATCGCAGGGCCTGGGCCGGGGGGAGGGGCTCAGAGCCCCCGCCTGGATTTGTGGCCCCTGCCCTCACCCCATGCACTGCTGGCCTCAGGCTGTGCGTGGGCCTGGCTGGGCTGGGGCAGCTCGGGGCAGTTCCGTGGGACACCAGGTACCTTCTGTCGGTGCTTGGGGGTGGCCTGGGACCTTGGCCCCGAGCTAACTTCCCCAGGGTCCTTCCTGGTCCTGGCTTAGCTCTGCGGGCCCTCGTGGAGAGGAGATAGCTGTCCCCTGGAGAACAAGCTTCCCCGCCCACCAGCGGGGCCGAGACCACTGGACCCCCAGGTTTTTCCCCACAGCTGCCTTTCCGGAGACAAACAGGCTCCGCAGACTTGCCGGGACCTGTGCTCCGACGTTCTTGTACCTTGTCAAGATGTGGTGTCTCCTGGCTCGGCACCACAGGTGTCGTGAACTCTCCCTGACCCCACGGTTACTCTCCGTTTTATGCTGGCCCAGGGCCCCCCGTCCTGTCCCCTGTCATGGCCTGGCAGTGCCAACTCCGAGCTGTCCCCTCCCCTGGGACCAGGAGCCAGGGTCATCCGAACAGCACCGGCCGGACGACACAAAAGCCGAGCCCACATCCCAGATGGTCTGGAGGGCTGTGGCTGTGGCTGCCGGTCTCTAGCAGCTCATTCGTCCGTTAATTAGCTCGTTCCTGTATTCGTTCGTCCTTGTCTTGGAGTGCTCCTGCCAGGGCGTCTGCTCCGTCAGCCTGGTGTTGAGGAGGGCCGCTGGGGGCCTCGCCGGGGGCCTCCCCCTCTGTGGACCTCAGTGCCCTCACCTGTGAGGCGATTAAACTGCAGGGTACACCAGAGTGGCCAGAGTTGCCCCAAATTTTGTGCACAAGACAATTTTAGGCGGTACAGTGATGAACACTTATGCCGATGTGTCTCCCTGAGGTTTATAGTTTTGGCTCTTATATTTGGGACCTTGATCCATTTTGAGTTAATTTTTGCATGAGGTGTGACAGGGCCGAGCCATCACTTCGCATGTGGATGTGCTGGTGTCCATTTGTCGAGAGACTGTTTTTCTCCCATTGAAGGTCTGGGCACCTGTGTCCACAGTCAGCTGACCACACTGTGCGGGCCTGTTTCTGGGCTCTCAGGGCCGCTCATTGGCCTGTCGTCATCCTGTGCCAGCCCCCCCTGCCCTCACCCCCTGTCCCTGTCACTGCAGTAAGTTTGAAATCAGGAGCCCTCCAACTTTATTCACCGCTCTCGACATAGCTTTGGTTGTTTGGGGTTCATTGTCTTTCCATTTCAATTTAGGGTCAGCTTGTCAGTTTCTGCACAAAAGCAGCTGGGATTTTGATGGGGGTTGTGTTGAATCTGTGGGTCAGTTTGGGGGTTTGCTGCCTTCATATTACGTCTTCCAACCCCAAACACAGGGCGTCCTTCCATTTATTTCAGGTCTTCAATTTTGTTCAGTGATGTTTTTGTAATTTTCAGTGTACACGTCATACAAGTTTTCTGTTAAGTTTATTCCTAAGTAGTGTATTCGTTCTGATGCTATTGTAAGTGGAATTGTTTTCTTGACTCAGTTTTTGGGTTGTTTATTGCTCATGCATATCGGTCGATGTACTGTCGGTTTTCAGATCATAATCTTGTATCTTGCAACCTTGCCGACTCGTCTCTTAGCTCTAATGTGTGTGCTTGGATTTCTGACGGTTTTGTGTATGCGAGACCACGTCGTGCTCAGATTGGAGGTGTTCCGATCTTCCTTTGCAATCGGATGCATTTTCTTTCTTTTTCTGTTTCTCTTGACCTAGCCAGAGCCACTTGCCCAGGCAGCCAGGAGTAGGGAGGGCAGCGTCGTTGTCTTGCTCCTGACCTTCGGGGGGAAGGTTTACGTCTTTCACCTTTAAACACGGTATTATCTGTGGGTTCTATATCAGTTCCCTTTATTGGGGTAAGGGAGTCCCCTTCTGTTTCTAGTTAAGTGTTTTTTGTCATGAAGGTGGTTGGATTTTTGTCATATGCTTTCCCTGCATCAACTGAGATAGTCATGATTTTTTTTTTTTTTTAGCTGAGCCATCCTGCCACCTGTTGGCAGCTCAGCGGCAGCTCAGCTCGGGCTGGGCATCGAACTGCTGTTCCTCAGAGCTCAGCTCGCACGATGTTTTTCTTTGTAACGTAGTATATATTGCATAGAAGGATTTTTGTCTGTTGAACCAACTTTGCATTCTTGGGATACAGCCCACCTGATTATGGATATAATCGTTATCTTTATGTGTTACATGATTTAGTTTGCTAATATTCCACTGAAGATTTTTACATCAATACATGAAGGATAGTGATCTGTGGTTTTCTTTTCTTGCAATGTCTTTGGTTTTGGTATCAGCACATAAAAATGATGATTCTTTGAGAGTGAGTTCCTTCCTGTTCTTTTTGGAAGAGTTTCGGAGCATTGGTGTGATTTTTTTTTTTTTTAATGTTTGGTAGAACTCACCAGTGAAGTCACCTGGCCCTGGCCTTGTCCTTGTAGGAAGTTTATTGATTACGAAGTCAATCTCTTTGCTTGTTGTAGATTTTCATTTTTCTGGGAGTTGTTTCTTTTTTGAGTCAGCTTCAATAGTTTGTGTATTTCTGGAAATTTATCCATTTCATCTAGCTTATCTAGTTTCTTGGCATACCACTGTTGGGAGTATTCCCTTCTAATTCTCTTTATTTCTGTATTCCTACTTTTAGTAATTTGAATTTTCTCTCTTTTTTTTCTTGGTCAGTGTAGCTAAAGATTCATCAGTTTTGTTGACCTTTTCAAAGAAACAGCGTTTGGCTTTGTTAATGGTCATGTTTTTTCCTACTGTTTTATTTCCTGCGAATCTGTGTGCATTGGGCTGAGTTTCCTCTTCTTGTTCCAGTTTCTTAAGATGGAAGTCTAAGTTATTGATTTGATCTTTCTTTTTTATAATACAGGAGTTTGCAGCCATAAATTGCCCTCTGAGTTTTGCTTTGGCTGCACCCCCTGAATCTCTGTCTTCATTGGCCTCAGAGTATTGCCTAGTTTTCCACGAGCATTCCTCGCATGTCCTTCTATCTGTGTTTCTTTCCTCCACGGGAGATGTGCGCCTTCCCAGACTGTTAAATATTCTTCAAAACTATGATTCCCGCTTGCTTCTCAGGGGTCCCCCCATCTGATGGCCATGCAGGTGACCCCTTGTCCCCAGCTCCCTGCAGGATCTGGCTTAGTTCCTAGGCACGCAGTTTTTCTAGAAATGGAAGCACACATTTAAAGGCCCTTGTCACATCCTGCTGTCCCCCACGCCCCCAGCAGTGGGCATCCCTGTGCGGGCCTGGCGGCATATGTGTACCCCAGTGCCCTTCTCAGGGTTTCAGTGTGGGCTGCACAAGCATGTGGGGACAGAACCCTTCTGCAGAAAAAGGAACTGCCTAGGCTGGTGGCCAGCATTGGTGACATGCCACATGAGGGGTCATTGCCACTAGGATGGCCCCTGCTTGGCCTCAGGCGGGGTGGGGGCAGCCCCAGCCGACAGACGGTGGCGGTGTGGTCCTGGTGGCCTGGCATGCTGGCCTCTCGGTGTCACAGCCCGCCTTCTGTGTTGGTTTTGCCCTCTTGGAACGTTTGAATAAAGAGTCACAATTCATCAAGTGGCAAAGAGCCCTGGGCTGAACGCGGGCCTGGGTGGCTGGAGGGAAGGGCATAGCCTCAGCCTCTGGGTCTGAGCTGATGTCCTGGTGGTGAGCAGGGGCCCCACTTTGCAGAGTATTTGCAGCTTAAGGAGGGCTTTCTTGAGGACCTCCCATTGGGCATTTTAAGGCCTCCTTAGCTGGACATTGCAATGAGGTAGACCCTCCCACATGGAGCCATGGAGACAAGACCTCAGCCCAGGGCCCAGACTCCAAAGGCATCAACCAGCAGAGCAGGCCCCTTCCCCGCCGACTCCTTCTTCGATGTTTTGGACCCACCTTCCTGAGCACCCAGAGCTGCCGCCTCCCAGACAGCCTCAGGGGACCACAGCCCCAGGACCATGGGCCTCTGTACAAGGGATGGCACTGGGCACACGGGGGGCAGGGGGCGGAGCAGAGGACTGTTTACCTAATACTGGTGTGTGTGTGTGTGTGTGTGTGTGTGTGTGTGTGTGGTGGGGGTGTCGGCAGCCCTTGGCCACAGGCCTGAGCTGTCTGCCTGGGTGGCGTCCAGAGGCCTCTGAGCATACCTTCCCCCTGCCTCCCCACCTCCTTAAATGCTGACCTGCAGTGACCCTGAACAAAGGAAACCCTTAACGCCACTTCCATGGGGCTGGTGGGAAGTGCACTCTGTCTGGGGACGGGCTGGCACCTGGGAAGTCACACCCTCTTCCAAGCTCCACAGGAAACACCTGAGTCCATGAGCACTCGGGCCCCTCAGGGAGGCCTGAGGAATGTGTCAGGAATCCTAGGGCGAGCCAACTGGGGCCTGAGGGGGAAAGAGACATGCCAGGAGACACCATAGGCTGCTCCTGTGGCCTGGGGGGACCCCTGGGAACCAACCCATTTTTGGTTCCCCCAGATCCCACCTCAACAGTGTAACCTGGATTCAAACACCAGGTCCCTGGGTTCCAGTCCCTGATGGGGGGTGGGGAACAGGAGGGACAGGCCCACATTCAGAGGCGGGCTGGGCTTCTGTGCCAAATTCATAATAGCCTGAAAACACCCTCCAGAAAAAAGCAGCCCAGATCATCATCTCATGTGTTTAAAAAATTCTGGCATTTTCCCCCTCAAAATCTGTCCTAGTTATGCTTGAGATCTCCTGACCCCAGAATACTTTTATTTATGACAGAAAATTCATCTCCATGGCAACGCCTTAGGAAGCTGCAGCCTCGAGATTATAACTTCCCAAGCAGTGAAGACAATAAATGGATTTTTCACAAAATAGTGTAGAGCCACTGCAATGGGAACCTGCCCCCGTGGCAGTCTGGGAGGAGGGTTAGGCCCAGGGGATTGAGGGAGGACCTGCGGGCCGGGGCTGTGGGAGGAAGCCTTGCATTGATCTCTGTGCCCACTTTTTACCCCTCCACCCTAAGCAAACACCACCTAGGGCCACGCCCCAACCCTGGTGTCTGAGTCCCCCAGCAGCCTGCCCAAGCAGTATTTGTGCCTCTTCCTCTCCTGGGGAATGGGAGTGGGACGTGGAAGCACTCTGGTTGTCCCAGGAAACACAGCCGCTCTCTCTGACAGCCCTGAGGGATCCTGGTCTGGAACCCTACTGTGCAAGGCTGTGCTCCAGGCTCAGCCCAAATCTACTGTTCAGTGGGACGGTGCTTCCTCCTGTCAGGCATGGGCTGGGTGCCCCTGCAGGAACCTCAGTTGGACATCAGAGTGGAGCACCCCTCTCTGGTCCCATGAGTCTCGCATCCATTAATTCTTTTACCTACCATCCATCCATCCACCCACCATCCACCCATCCATCCATCCATCCATCCATCCATCATCTATCCATCTATCCATCCATCCACCCATCCATCCATCCATCCACCATCCATCCATCCATCCATCCATCCATCCATCCATCATCTATCCATCCATCCACCCACCATCCACCCATCCATCCATCCATCCACCATCCATCCATCCATCCATCCATCCATCCATCCATCATCTATCCATCCATCCACCCACCATCCACCCATCCATCCATCCATCCATCCATCCATCCATCATCTATCCATCCATCCACCCACCATCCACCCATCCATCCATCCACCATCCATCCATCCAACACATACTTTGAGCACCTACCTGGACCTATCACTGTGCTGGGTGTCATCTTTGCCTTCCTGGCACTGAGCACTCGGAAAGTCCAGCATTGATCACACCGATGATGACATAGTTGTAGACTGAGGTAAGGAAAAGGGCTCCCATGGCCAGCACTGCTCGGACCCTGATTCTGTGATACGTTAGGTGCTTCGTGTTTCAGCTCTCACAGCCGTCCCATGGGATAGGTGCCACCAACAGCCTATTTTACAGAAGGGGCTGAGGGCAGGTTCAGTAAGGAGGTTGACCCAAGTCTTGTAAGTGGAAGAATCAGAATATGAACTTGGGCCAGACTGGGCTTAAACCCCAAGAGTCTTCTGCCTCTCTGGGGCTTGGGAGGGTCTGCTAAGGGCACCCAGCCTGGTCTGGTGGCATCAAGGAAGACTTCCAGTGTGAGTGGACGCCAGACGAGCAGCGCGGGCCAAGCAGGGGGAGCCTGTCCAGCAAGGACCAGCTGTGGGCAGCCATCTTTCAACTCAGGGCGAGAGCTCTGCTGCTGACAGAGCAGCCCTGAGCAGGGGAGCCCCTCCCTCCGCACCCCCCAGACCACCTGCTATCAAGCTCTGCTAATGAGCTGCCTGTGGGGAGAGAAGATGGAGAGATGAGGTGAGGTCAGCCTTCAGTTTGCAAACACTGAAAACAAGTTAGACAAAGCCATTCTTCAGAGGAGACGCTGCTGTCTGGAGGCCATCAAAGCTCCCGGGCCCTGGGCCGGGCTGCTGCTCACGCCCTGGAAGCAGTCAATGAGGCAGTGCTGGGTCCCTGCCCACAGTGCCAGGGCCCCCTGCTCAACGGGAGGCCCGCCGCTGTCGGGTGCCCCCCTGCCCTCGACGCGGCCCGGCTCTCGGGGACCTGCCCGGCTGGCTGTGGTAGCCTCCCTTGGTCCAGTGGCCTGTGCGGGAAACTGGTCTGGGCTTCATTTCTGTGGGAGCCGTGGCTGCCTCGCATGGCATGAGCGTGGAAGGTGGCCGGTTGTGGATAAGACCCCTCAACACATCAGCCAGCTCGCCACTCCCCTCCTGGGCCCCCTCCTGGCCCGCTCTCCGCGTCCTCCAGCTGGGCTGCCTGACCTCCTTCCAGCCGGAGACGGCGACCTCCGGCCTCGCTCAGCAGCCTGGCCGTGGCCTGCGGCCAGGTGTGAGCAGAGACTGGCTTGGCCTGGGTGGCGGACAGGCTGCTTCAGGGGACCGCATGCCCCGGGCTCGCAGGGAGGCTCAGGAGCCTTGTCACCTCGGCCAGGTGTGCGAGGAGGTGCGACCTGCATGTTCAGGGCCCCCCTGGGCCTGCGTTGCTGTGGGCCACCCCCGGGGCGCCCAGGCCTGTCCCCACCCTGCCTGGGGCTGGACGTCTTCCCTGCGGAAAGCCCCCTGGTCGCCGTCAGCCCTTGCTTCTGGTCGTCTGCTTGCTGGCACCCCGGACCTGCTTCCTATTTGCAGGGGTATTTCCCCCCTTCCGGAACCTTGGCCAGATTGTCTGCCCTGCGTCCATCCGTGTCTAGGGCGGGACATGTTGGCTGCATATCCCGGTGGTCCCTCTGGATCGTGGACCCCACTTTGTACTGACCAGCAGCTGGGAGCGGGCCTCCCACTGTCTCCTGACCCTCACAGCCCTCCCATCTGAGCATCCGAAAGCGTTCCACAAACAGCAGTTAAAGGCCTCGGGAGAGTGGGAGCTTGTGGGGGACCCCTCCCAGCAAGGCCCACACGACATCCCTGGCCATTGCTGAGGTGGACCTGGCTTTGCAGGAGAAGGTCCAGTGGCCTCAGCTGCTGCGGCTGGCTGGGAGGGGCTGCCGGGGCACGGCTGGCTCCCACAACCTGCCCTGTCTCCCGTGTGGTGTTCCCTTGTCTGTGCCAGGGCTGCTTGGCAGGGGCCTCCTCTTGGGGGGCCCACCTCCTGGGGCTCCTTCCCAACCCCCCCGCTGACAGTGGAGGGGCTCGTGGTGAGGCTGTGTGAGCACCCCCTGAGTGCTGGCATGTCCCTGGTGGCGTACAGGCAAGGGGCGCGGGCAGTGCGTGGTCATCCTGTCGGGCTCGGGGTGCCTCAGAGATGTGGCCAGGTGTCAGGATGGGCAGAAGCCCAGGCGGAAAGAGGGCCACCCATCCCAGCCCTCAGCCAACGCTCCATCTATTGCTCAGTTTACCAACCAGGCACACTTGGGGTATGTTTGTCTCTCCCTGGACAGCAGGGCCGTCGGGAAGGAGGCTGTATCCTCTGCCTTAGTGCAGAGTTTTCGGATCAACGTGCAGACACAGGAGCTGTCCACTTGCCATTTCATGCCTCAGCAAAGAGCATCTATGGCTGACAGACGGCACAGGGAAGATGTCCAACACGTTAGCCATTGGGGGATGCAAACTGAAACCGCAAGATACCCCGCAGTTCTGAGAATGGCCAAGAAAAGATGCGGTGGACTGAATTCCATACTTGCCCCGCCCTCCCTCCACCCCTGAAAAGCTCTGGGACACCCTGGTCCTTCTCACCACCTGAGGGGTGGGCCTGCGGGACCACGGGGCTCTGGAGGGGCAGCAAAGACAGCTGGCCCTGGGAGACACCACCGGGCCCCCATCCCAGGTGAAAGGAAGGAAACCACCAGCAGCAGCGGGCTTAGTCACAGAATGTTTGGGGCGCCCTGGGAGCCCCTGGGTCACCCTCTGGTTTAGCAAACTCTTTTTACTGGAGTGTGGGGGGCTGATGAGGCCGCAGAGCAGGTCAAACCTGGGGATCCCCGACCCTCGTCCGGACAATTTCTGTGTCTTCAGCGCCTGATGACAAGCTGTCCACACGGCTGCCTCCCACCACCAGATGTCTTGACCTGCAGGAGGACCTGTGGCATCTGCTCGCAAAGTCTCGTTTCTCAGACTCACAGCCCTCAGGTGAGACAGCCCTGTTTTTGGAGGAAACCCAGTTTATTTTTGTACATGTTCGAGAGAACGGATTCCAAAGATATGAATAATTCATCTCTCAGCATTGCGAGGTCAATTTTGTGTTTCGTGTGATGACAACAACCAGGGAGCTTCGCTCTTTCCCCCCCGTCTTGCCAACTCGTGACTGTGGAGGAACGTGGAGGGTCAGCTCAGGTCCCTCACGAGACAGCGTTCCTGGGGGAAAGCAGAAACGGCTGGAGCATGTGGGCCCACGGATGCAGCAGCACCCCTGCCCCTCTCCCACAGACCCCGGCGGCGGTGCTGTCATGCCCCTGACAGAGCCACGCCACTGCTGCTGCCGCCGCCTGAGGCCTCGGTGTCTGGGCCCTGAAAGCCACAGCCCCTGGAGAACAGAGCTCCACGTGGCAGTTTGCGCCTGAGCGTGTGGACTCGGCTGCCCTCACCAGCAGCAGAGCTTCTGCCAAGGTCAGAGCGGGTCACCCAGGCAGCTTGAGAGTCACGTGCTGGTGCCCAGGCCTGGCCCCTCACCGTGCCGCCCGCGTGGCTCCCACCTGCCTTAACCTGTCGGCATCTGGATGGGAGAGGGTTCTGACAGGCCAGGGCTGGCAGGGCGGTGGCCGTGTGGAACCCGGTCCCTGAATGACCACATGGACTGCTGCCCCCCGATCCAGGAAGGTTGGCTGGGCTTCGTGTGTGTGACAGGAGCTCCTCTGGGAGCCCCTGAGGGCCGGGTCCCCATGACAGGGTTCACTTATCCCAACCAGGAGCCTGTGAGCCAGCAAAGAGCAGGGCCATCTGGCCAGATGGCGATTCTTGTGTTTCACAAAGATCATGCAGCTGATGGGTAGGAGCGACCATACCCAAGCCTCACCCTCGGGTGCTGGCGCTCGGCTGGGCAGGGAGGCGCTGAGGAGCCGGACGCGGCCACATGCACAGCCCCGGCGGCCAAACCCGCCTTGCCCCGCGTCTTCCCCGCAAACCCTGGGACTGCCCTGGGAGGGCAAGCCCACGGCTCTGAAGTCCAGGCCCTGTGGCAGTAGAGGGTGCCTGGGAGCATCTTCCAGCCTCTCAAAACGGCAGACGTCGGGCGCCTGTGGCGGAAGGAGGGCAAGGATGTGATGTGCCCGAGCCACGGCAGCCGTCCTGCAGCCGTGAGCGCCAGCTCTGAGGAGTGAGGCCAAGAGGAGGCACCCCAATCCCATGATGCACTAGCGCACCAACCGGACTTCCTGTCACATGACACAGTGCATGTGTAAGCCCTTCGGTTGGCTCTTCTACACTGCAGGCCAAAGCATTCTAACTGGTTTGTGGCCTTGTGTCTGCATACGTGTGAACTTACGATAAGAATTTCCCTTCTCATCATTAAAATGGGACCAAAGGGCTGCCCCTCGTGCAGAGCAGAGGCTGGGAATGTTTCAGGACAGGAAGTGAGGAACGAGGGGCCAGAGAAGCCGTGACTGGGTCCAAGCCCCACAGGGCGGGTGCCCCTCCTTGTCACCAAGGGACCATGCAGGGTGGGCCTCGCGGCCACTCACCGTCTAGCTGAAGGGCACCCACCGCTGAGAATTCTGCGAGCACTTTCTCCATGAGCCGCTGGAGCCCAAGCTGGGATGAGGCCATGGGGCCAGCCCCCGGCCGATGGACTCTTTCCCACAGAACTCTGAGAAGGACTGAGTCAGCAGAGCTATTTTTAATGTTTTCACTCATCAGAGTTGCTATCTTAATTTGTAAGACAGCTTATGCTCCTTGGGAACTGAGCTAGCCCGGGAGCACCTGGGAGGCTGCCAGGACAGTGTGCCGCCGCCGTGCCGGCCCTCCTTGTCCCTGAGGGGGAGCACACGCTCTGACCTGGGCGGCCGTGTGAGCGAGCCCCCCTGCCCATGGGCTCCCACCTGCTCCTGGGGGCTGACAAGGGCAGGAAGGCCCCAGACTTCAGTGCTGTGCTGCCCTGTGGTCCGCCGTGTCAGACAGGTGGCTCCGTGGAAGGGGTTCTGGGGACTGCTCACCACCGCAGCCCCACGGGGCACCCCAGACAGTTGGGCAGACAGCCCCTTCTTTGAGACCCGGCTCGGAGGTCTGAGAAGCCCTCTTGTTAGACACTGGCTGTCAACTGACCACGTTCCCCCCCCGCCCCGCCCCAGATCGCCCTACTGTACAGACAAGAAGATGGGGCTCCTGTGGTCACTGGTTGACCCAGACACCCAGCAGAGTCAGGCCTCGGACCCAGGCCAATTCTGTCCCTTGTCAGTTCCCTGAGTCTGGACTGTTCCTGTTTGGGGTGGACAACACGATCCAGGCTTCTTAGAGGTCTGGAATGACACGCACTGTGGCCCCTGTGTTGTCCGTCCACTCATTTGTTCAGCAATTGTTGATCATACACCATGGGTGAGCAGTGGTGGCGAGGCCATGCCTTTGCCTCTGCCTCAGCAGCTTACGACCTGGAAGGGGAAACAGATGGTCAACGTATGATGGTAAAGCAGCACAGATGATGATGAGGGACACGAGGCAGTTGCAGGTGGGGGAGGGCGCGTGCTGGCTTGAGTAGTGTCCCCTCAAAATTGATGCCCATTTGGAGCCTGTGGTTTTGGCCAAACTGGATTAGGGGCTTTGCAGATATAATGAGCTAGATGGGGGGACCCTACAGGGGGGCCCTGATGCACTGACTTGTGCCCTCACAAGAGGAAGGATGTGTGGACACAGATACACAGGGCGGCCACGTGACCATGGTGGTGTGAGCCTGGCAGACCTCGCAGTGCCCAGAAGGACCCAGCCCTGCCCACACCCGACCTCAGGCCTCAGCTCCAGACCTGGGCCAGTACACGCCTGTTGCTTTAAGCCACCAGGTTTGTGGCAGCCCCTGTTTGTGGCAGCCCCTGGGAAGCCCATGCAGCTGCCAGACCCTCAGCTCTGGACGCCATAGCAGTCCTGCTGGGCTTCACGCCTCTTCACCAGCGCCTTCTGGTAGAACTGTCTAATGATGAACATGTTCAGTCACATGGGAGAGTCACTGTCCACCGTGGTAACCATGACCATGTGTGTCTACTACGCACTTGAAATGTGGCCTGTGTGACCAAGGGACTGAATGTTTAAAACCTCATTTACTTTTCTTTTTTTTTTTTTTTAAAGATTTTATTGGGAATTGGGGGAGGGGAACAGACAAGTTGCTGTCTTTTTGTTCTTCAGTCTAGTTGCGGAGGACATTGCTTCACTGGCCCATGTTGGTATCGTCATTGCGCTCTTCCCGGATGAGGCAGATCAGTCGCTGGCCTCTGGACGGCCCCTCACAGTGGCTCTTGTCAGCTCACACCAGCTGCCAGCCACTCACACTGGCCGCCAGCCGCTCACTGTAGCCTATGGCAGCCCACTGCAGCAGGGGCTGCAGCTATGCCGTCCCTGGGGACTCACAGCAGCCCAACTCCAGGTGGAGCTGTTGTTAGCTGTAGAGGGCAGTGTCACTGGCCCTCATATGTGGATCCGAACCAGGGCTGCTGGCGTCCCAAACCAGCTCTTAACCAATGTGCTACTAGGCCGGCCCAAATCTCATTTACTTTTAATTCGCTTAAGTGTAAGTAGTAGCCACATGTGACTAGCGCTACCATTTTGCGCGGCAGCTCTGGACGCCCTGTGGGGGAGGGCGCACCCATGGGGTGGAGCTTCTGGGGGTGTGCTTGGATGGCCCACTTGCTTGGACGGCCCATGAGTGTGTGTGTCTCATTCTTTTGTCTTTTCTTCGCCAGACAGGAGCTCCTGCAGGCCGGCTCGCAGCCACACCTGTGTTCTGGGCCAGGCAGCATCTAGAACAAGAGGGGTCCTTAGAGAGCATTGCCCAAGTGCTCGGGTATTGGGCCTGCAGCTTGCTTTCTTCCGTTTATGGTACCCCTGGGCTTTGCCGAAAACTCTGTCTCTTTGTGAGCTGCCCGGATCCTAACAAGCGTTCACTTCCCAGAGATTAACAGAATGTTTCGAACGTGGACTCTGCCGCCAGCCCATAAAACGTTTTATTGGTAGTAGTCATTCCTCAGCGGGGCTGTCCTCATGGCAGACCTCAACAAGGGTTACGTAAGTGTTAGTTCAGGGTTCTGGACTGGGACTGCCACTGTGCTGGCTCCCAGGGGAGCCAGGGAGCTTTGCACAAGTCACATAATTATCATAAAGTTGACACGTTTGGGTTCACTAGGAAGTGTGAGGAGCGTCCAAGCACATGTGGTTTAGGTAGAGCTCTGAAAAACAGCATCTTGGGATTATTTTCAGCGGAGATCTCAGTGGACACATCTCAGCATCTGGGGATGTGGCCTTGGCTGGGGCCCAGTGGGGCTGCAGAACCGAGAGCCGAGGGCGAAGTTTAAAGATCCCCATCAGAGTTTAGAGTCCGCCACTTGCCTGGGGGCCCCAGATACTAGAACATTCACCCACATTTTTTAATAAAGGACCTCATGGGGGAGGTCATGGTGATGGTGATGGGAGTGGTGGTGATGGTGATCGGTGGTGATGGTGGTAGTGATGGTAGTGGTGATGGTGATGGTGATGATGGTGGTGGTGATGGTGGTGGTGGTGGTGATGGTGGTGACGGTGGTGGTGATGGTGATGATGGTGGTGATGGTGATGATGGTGATGGTGGTGGTGATGGTGGTGATGGTGATGATGGTGGTGGTGATGGTGATGGTGGTGATGGTGGTGGTGATGGTGATGATGGTGGTGATGGTGATGATGGTGATGGTGATGGTGTTGATGGTGGTGATGGTGATGATGGTGATGGTGATGGTGGTGATGGTGGTGGTGATGGTGGTGGTGGTGGTGATGGTGATGATGGTGGTGGTGGTAATGGTGATGGTGTTGATGGTGGTGATGGTGGTGATGGTGATGGTGATGGTGGTGATGGTGATGGTGGTGATGGTGGTGGTGATGGTGATGATGGTGATGATGGTGATGGTGATGGTGGTGATGGTGGTGGTGATGGTGATGATGGTGGTGGTGATGGTGGTGGTGGTGGTGATGGTGATGGTGGTGGTGGTGATGGTGGTGATGGTGATGGTGGTGATGGTGATGGTGATGGTGGTGGTGATGGTGATGGTGGTGGTGGTGATGATGGTGATGGTGATGGTGATGGTGGTGGTGATGGTGATGGTGGTGGTGGTGATGGTGGTGATGGTGATGGTGATGGTGGTGGTAATGGTGATGGTGTTGATGGTGGTGATGGCGATGGTGATGGTGGTGATGGTGATGGTGGTGGTGATGGTGATGGTGGTGGTGATGGTGGTGATGGTGATGATGGTGGTGGTGATGGTGGTGGTGATGATGGTGGTGATGGTGGTGGTGATCATGGTGGTGAAGGTGATGGTGATGGTGGTGAAGGTGATGGTGATGGTGATGATGGTGATGGTGATGGTGGTGGTGATGGTGATGGTGATGGTGGTGATGGTGATGGTGGTGATGGTGGTGGTGATGGTGATGATGGTGGTGATGATGGTGGTGGTGATGGTGATGGTGATGGTGGTGATGGTGATGGTGGTGGTGATGGTGGTGATGGTGATGATGGTGGTGGTGATGGTGGTGGTGGTGATGGTGGTGACGGTGGTGGTGATGGCGATGGTGGTGGTGATGGTGGTGATGGTGATGATGGTGGTGATGGTGATGGTGATGATGGTGGTGATCATGGTGGTGAAGGTGATGGTGATGGTGGTGAAGGTGATGGTGATGGTGATGATGGTGGTGATGGTGATGGTGATGGTGGTGATGGTGATGGTGGTGGTGATGGTGATGGTGATGATGGTGGTGATGGCGATGGTGGTGGTGGTGGTGGTGGTGATGGTGATGGTGATGGTGGTGGTGATGGTGGTGATGGTGATGATGGTGGTGGTGATGGTGGTGGTGGTGATGGTGGTGACGGTGGTGGTGATCATGGTGGTGAAGGTGATGGTGATGGTGGTGAAGGTGATGGTGATGGTGGTGATGGTGGTGATGATGGTGATGGTGGTGGTGATGGTGGTGATGGTGATGATGGTGTTGGTGATGGTGGTGGTGGTGATGGTGGTGGTGATGGTGATGGTGATGGTGGTGATGGTGGTGGTGATGGTGATGATGGTGATGGTGATGGTGGTGACGGTGATGGTGGTAATGGTGATGGTGTTGATGGTGGTGATGGTGACGATGGTGATGGTGATGATGGTGATGGTGGTGGTGATGGTGGTGGTGGTGGTGATGGTGGTGATGGTGGTGGTGATAATGGTGATGCTGTTGATGGTGGTGATGGTGATGATGGTGATGGTGATGGTGGTGATGGTGGTGATGGTGATGGTGATGGTGGTGATGGTGGTGATGGTGATGATGGTGATGGTGGTGATGGTGATGGTGGTGATGTGGTGGTGATGGTGATGGTGGTGGTGATGGTGGTGGTGGTGATGGTGGTGGTGATATTGATGGTGGTGGTGATGGTGGTGATGGTGATGGTGGTGGTGGTGATGATGGTGATGGTGATGGTGGTGGTGATGGTGATGGTGGTGATGGTGATGGTGGTGGTGATGGTGATGGTGATGGTGATGGTGGTGGTGATGGTGATGGTGGTAGTGGTGGTGATGGTGATGTGGTAGTGGTGATGATGGTGGTGGTGGTGGTGATGGTGATGGTGATGGTAGTGATGGTGGTGGTGGTGGTGGAGATGATGTTGGCAGCAGGGTGTTGGTACCGGTGGAAGAGCAGTGGTGGTGGTGATGGGAGGTGGTAGTCACAGGAGATAGGACAAGGTTCTTGATGATGCCTCGACTTCCCTAATTTCTTTCATAGTCAGTGAGTTCTTGGGAGAGACTGCCTGGCTTGATGGGTCTAACACAGTAGCGCCCCCTTATATGTGGTTTCACTTTCCTCAGTTTCAGTTACTCATGGTCAACTGTGACCCAAAATTTTAATATGGAAATTTCCAGAAATAAACCATTCATAAGTTTTAAATTGCATGTTGTTCTGTGTAGTATGATGAAGTCCTGCTCTGTCTACCTGGGACATGAGTTACCCTTTGTCCGGCATCCAAGCTGCACATGCCCCCTGCCCGTTAGTCACTTAGTAGCTCTCTTGGTAATCAGATTGGTTATCAGAGAGAAAGACCACATTCACATAACTGTCAATACAGTGCATCGTTATAACAATCCTATTTTATTAGTAGCTATTGTTTTTTTGTTTTGTTTTGTTTTTAAATATTTTGCCATTGTGGTGGATGTCAAACGGTATGTCATTGTGCGTGTGTGATTATATGTGTGTTTTACAGCTTTATTGAGGTATAATTGATGTACAACAAGCCACACAAATTTATTTATATTTATTTATTTTAGAGGGCAGTGTCACTGGCCCTCATATGTGGGATCCGAACCCAGGCTGCTGGTGTCCCAAGCCAGCTCTTAGCCACCGCGCCCCTCGGCCGGCCCTTATTAGTAGTTATTGTTACTCTCCCTGTGCCTGGTTATAAATTAAACTGTATCTCAGGTGTGCACGTGTAGGAAACACACACATATCTAGGGTTTGGTGCTATCTGCAGCTTCAGGCATCCGCTGGGGGGTCTTGGAATGTCTACCCTGTGGATAGGGGGCCTGTTGCATCCTTTTTCTCTAGCAACACAAGGCTGGAAAGGCCTGTGGTCACATCTTGATGTAAGACCCACCATGACACACTAATCTTGGGGCCTAAGTAGGTGCCATTCCCCTCGGCCTGAGGAGACAGCCATCTATCTAGCTGCCTGTGTGCTGCCACAGGTGGGACAGAATCCACTGTTCCCAAGGCCTGCTTCTGTGTTCCACCTTCATGATTTAAAGCCTGACGAAGGGGTCAGGGAGGCAGCGGTAGCTCCTCAGGCATCTGGACTTTACAGGCATCCAAGTGTTGAGGGCAGTCTGCAGGTCTGTGTACCTCTGGGGCTTTCACATGTGTGCACACGTGTGCATACCTGGTCAGCACCCCCCAGTCCAGCTGGAGAGCTTTCCCGGCATCCAGCGTTCCTCCTGCCCCGTGACAGTCCCCCCATGAGGGAAACCACTGTCTGACTCCTGTCACCCAGATGAGCACTCCCTGCCCAGAACCAGCCTCACCCCCTTCACTCACACAGGCTTTGGTGTCTGTGCGGTTGTTGGCCCTTCTTGTTGTGAAGGACCTAGTGCTTATTCACCTGTTGATGGACATTTGCCTGTGTCCTGTTTGGGGCCATTTAATAGAATGTCTTGTGAACATAGGCATTTTACTTTTGGCCTCATTTGTACTTGTGGTTACAATTGTGCGAGGATCTCTGACTTGTTTGTATGCACCATCCCAGCCTCGGGCACAAGTGTACGCTCAGCAGTGGTCTGCTGGTCTGATGCGTCTGAGTGTGACCATGGGCATGCCTTCCAAGGCCACCATCACTCTCCTGTCGAGGGCCCAGGGCATTCAGAAAACGGCCAAGAATTCAGAATTCCGCAGGAGCTGAGCAGGCCGGCTGAGAGATGGGCTCGGAACACGTGCTGGCAGCCAGCAGTGCACAGCTGTTCTCTCTGGTGGCTTCCCCGCCTCAGATAACTTGTTTCATTAGAGGCGAGTCATGTCTGCTACCGGCCGAGAGCCCTGGCGGCCCTGGAGAAGCAGCCGCCTGAGACCGTCGTGGTCTCGGCAGCTAATGCCTGCCGTGCCCGTGATGGTTGGGGCCTCGGGCTGGTGGTGCATGGGTTTCTCAGTGGGCTCAGCGCTCTAGAAGGAGCTGGCCCACCAACCTCGTCTCCTGGGGCACACGGGCGGGGCCCTCGTCGGCCATCTGCTTGTCCCTGCACAGCTGGGCCACAGGATGGACCCACTGACACCTGCTCCGTCCCGGCCTGGGGCCAAGGACCACATCGGCTCTGCAGGAGCAGCCAGCGCAGGCAGGGCGCTCATGGAGGGACTGGGCCCGGGGCGAGGGGCCTCGGTTCCTGGCCCTTCGTCTTCTTTCTGGCTGGCGGGCCTTGGAAAGTCCCTTAACTTCCTTGAGTTCTTGTGCCTCTGTCTGTCCCAGGGAACAGTGTCTCCCACTCTCAGAGGGGTGTGAGGGCTGGCGAGCTCTGTGTGACCAGCCTGCCACCTCATACGTACTCTGTACGTATTTGTGTCATTTCCTATGTCCAATTAAACCAGGTCACAGCAGCCAGTGGAGGAGATGGGGGCCACCAGGAAGGTGGAGACGGACAGCCTGTCCCCACCTGCCAGGGCCCAGATGGTCGCTCAGGAAGAGCCCCTCCCAGAGGCCCCAGTGGGAGAGTCTGGGGGCCCCAAGCCCCCGAGCTCAACTGGGCTGTGGCATGGGGGTTCTGTCTGGCTGGTTGTCCCTTGTGCTCCCCACCCCCAGCCCACCAGCAACCTGCAGCTCAGCACTGCAGGCTTTCGCTCACTGTCCAGGCAGCTTGGGGTGAAGGTAGGCTGCTGGGGTTAGGAGGGGGTCTACCAAATCGGTATGGTTTGCTCCGACGTTGGGGTTGAAATTTGGCCCAAGAACCTTACTTGAATATTTAGCTCAGAAGTGGGTTTTTACAAGTTTTCCTGAAGCATCTCTTTGCATGTGTGGACGCCGCTCAGGACGCTAGTTCCCCCCAACCCCCTAGAGCGGGGTCCTGGTCACGGGGAGGCCGAGGGGCAGCCCCTGCAGTCTTCTCAGCCCAGGCCCTGGCGACGCAGAGCCACTGCCAGCCCCTGCAGCCACCTCATCAGTGTCCCCTCGCTCTCTCGCCTCGCAGGCACCGCAGGGCTGACGCCTGGGAGCTGCTGTCTGCGACACACTGCGGCTGCTTGCACCTGGCCTTGTGGGAAACTGTGAAAGGGGGTTTTCCCAGGATTCTGTTTTGGGGGTGGGGGTTGAGGAGGAGCCTCCTGTGACATACTAAACCCTCCGAACGGAAAGATTTATTGCATAAATATTGCACGAACGCCCTGCTGGTAAATCCTGAAACTCAAATGGCTGGAGTCCGCCCTGTTCCTCGGAGCTGCCTGGGCGAGCTCAGCCCCTGCATGGACGGCAGGCTGGCTGGGGCCCTGGCCCCATGGAGAGCCCTCTGGCTTGGCTGGGGCCACAGCTTGTGCCGGGGCTCCCTCCCCACCCCCAGCATGTTCTGGGTCCCCTGAGTGGGGCCGCCTGGGGCCAGGTCCACAGGGCACTGCCTGCCCTTCCTGAGGTCCCCATGCTACACGGATCCCTGGTCACTGTTGTGTCTGGAACAGTGCGATAGGCGACCTGGGCTCACCTTCTCTCTCCAGACCTTAGTGAGTCTTCCTCATGCTGTCAGGGTGATGCTGTGTTCGGACAAGGTCATAACACTGGACAAGGTCAAATCCCAGACACTCATGAAGGGCTGCCGCCCCCACTCATAGATGTGGCTGTGGCTCTCCCGGGCTGGCCCTACAAACCCCGGGGAGTGACCTCAGGACACACTGGGGGCCCCTGTGCCAGTGCCAGCCGAGATGGGGGTGCCACTGCAGCTGTCCGTCAGGGTCCTGGGGAGGCACACTTTTGAAACTGGCATCCAGAGTTGGAGTTCTGTCTGGCTCAGGTCGCGGCCTGAATCCGGAGAGGAGGCGCTGCCCTCCCAACCTCCCAGGAGGCTCCTGGCCCTGTTCTGCTCTCTGAGGGCTTTCCCATCCCGTCCCACAGGGGCTCAGCTGGGGGCCTGCTTCAGGGGACAAATAGACATTAACCTCATCTGGGCATCAGAGGAGGGTCCTTCCCCGCAGGCCCAGGCCCAGGCCGGGAGCTGGGAGTTAAGCAGGAGGGCTTTCTGGGGGGAGGCACCCCTGCAGCTGCTACCATCTGCTGATGCCATGGGCCCTAGTGCCCTGGGGCTCCTTCTCCAGGGGCCTGGCTTTCCGTCCAGCCTCAGCCTAGGCCTTAGCTACGAGCAGCAGACCCCGCTTCAGCTGCTTTACGCTGAAGAGACATTTGTTAGGAATCGCATATTAAAGGCAGCCCCAGACCCTGGATGGGGCCTGAACAAACCCTAAACGCCCTCAGGTTGCTGCAGAGATCTCGGGAGGATAGCAGGGCCTTCACCAGAACCGGCCTTCCCACACCTGCTTCCCATGGAGCCTCGCCCGGGGCCTCTGGTGGGCACAGCCCAGCTGACAGGGCTGCACCTTAGCTGCAAGGGAGGCTGGGAAGCCCTCGCCTCGTTCACAGGACCACGCTCTCATGGGTGGGGCAGCCTCTTCCCTCAGGGAGGGGCCCCACAAAGAAACAATGTGCGTTCCACCAAGTTTCTGGAAGGACCCCTGGCAGGATCTCCTGGGACCTGCTCAGGCTGGGGGCTGGCTGGACAGTGCAATGGTGCCTCAGGTCTGGGCCCTCAGCCCTGGGTATCGTTCACGTCCCTGTCCTGGGACCCCTGTCCCTCGAGCTCACCCTCCCTGAGTGGAGACACTGTGTTCAAGATTAAGAGGTGGAAGCCCATCCCCAGCACATGGTGGTGCCACATCTCGCTTCCAGCTGGTCAGCTCTATTCGGGCACACAGTAGGCACTGTCTGTTTGCCGCTGAGACTAGCACATGTGGGGGCTGCACAGCGGGACTTAGGCCCCAGTCGCCTCGGCATTCTGGCTTGGTGCCCCTCCCAGCATCCAGCGGCCTCTTGGCAGTGTGCTCGCTGGAGGGCACAGCCGGTTCCAAACTTCGAGCTGGCAGGACAAGACCGGTCCTGTCCCTGCCAGGGTCAGTGTGGGGCCAGGCAGCGGCAGAGGCCGGAGGTGGCCCACGAAGGAAATGGTTGAAATTTGCAGCCAGGGCAGGAAATGGACAAACTGTCGAGGAGGAGTTGGAATGCCGCCCCCTCCATGCCCGCCGGAGGTCGGAGCCCAGAGTCAGGAAGTGCCTGGTGTCCTGGCCGAGGGACTCTTGCTGCTGCTGCGTGGGTGCCTCCCGGCACCACCTCCAGTTCCCAGCTAGAGGCAGTTTGGAAATAGCTGGAGGGGCTCAGGATGGCAGAGGGAGCGGCAGCGGAGCCGGGACAATAGGGCCCCGTCTCTGCCACCACACGCGTGAGACTCCCTCTCGCTTCCCCTCCTGGTGCACGAGTCCCCTGAGAAGGGACCCCACCAACCTCTCCTGCCCCCGAGGCGCTTGGCAGTCAGCACGCTCCCACGGATGTCACACTTTCGCACACACTATCTTCTGTACCTGGAATGCTTCTCCCCAACGGAAAATTCCTATTCAGCCTTCAAAACTCAGCTTGGCAGCAGCTCCTGGATCAAGCTGTCCCCGAAGCACCGCGCCCTGCAGATGCTGCCCCTTCCCTGCCTGCTTCAGTCTGACCCCCTGCACGGAGGGGTTTGGCTTGTCCACTCGTGTCTCCCTCACGAGACCGAGCTCCGGCACAGCACAGCATTCGTGGAACAGTCGGCACCTGCTTGCCGGGCTTGGAAAAGGGGGCCCCAGGGTCAGAGCACATGTCCCCCATCTGGGGACATGGGGAACCTGCGTGGACTGGTCTTCACCCGACATCGCTGCTGTTCTCGAAGTCTTCTCTTGTAGCATGACATGACTGCACACTCGTCTTGGGGCCTGCGAGCCTGTGTGAAGCCTCCACCGCCCACTGGCTCTGAGTTTCAGGTCCGCAAGCCTCAGCTTTCTCCTCTGTGAATTGGGCTGACTGTACAGCCCTCGGGGGGGGGGTGAGCGCCCTCGGCACAGAGCCTGGCACCGTAGGCGCTTGGTTATGCCAGCTGTTATGATCCACCCCTGCAGGGGCGCCCATGGCTGGGAGAGAAGAAAGCGGGGCCTGGGGGAGGCGCCACGACAGACCTCAGATTTCCAGGCCTGGATGCCCCCTCCCGGATTCCTTTGCCCTGGCGGGGGGAGGTCATTAGCATAATTAGCATTCCAGCCCAGAGCACCAGCTCCTCAGGGTCCCAGTAACGAGGAGGTGCCAGCCCAGCAGCTGCCTGGGCCCCAAGGCCTCCGCCTCCTCCCTCCAGGGTCTTGTCCCCTGTGTGCCGAGGGGAGCCAGCCCATCCTGCGGGAGCTGTGTTGCTCTTCAGGAGACCCTCGGAGGTGGGGGCTGCCTCATCACCTGATGGGACCAGGGAGGTATAATTCAGCCCTGGAAGTAAGTCGGGTCGCCTGGGACCGGGGTGTGGGAGGTAGGGGCGGGATGCAGGTGGGGTGCAGTTTCCTGCAATGCTGCTGAGTGGGGACAGCTGGGGCCGGGTCACTGCCCCAGAGTCGCACCAGCGAGGCCTAACTCAGAGTCTGGACCTGAAATTCATCACTGGAGATCAGATACGAGTTAAGGAAACATTTATTTTAAATGTAAACAAATCACGGTGGAATTCCTGGGTGGGCTCTGCTGGCCTTGCCCTGTGGACGGTCAAGCCGATGACATAAATAGGGCACAGTTGTTGCTATTCTTAACTCAGAGGGGTCTGCTAATGGCCGCAGCCAGTGGAGGCCTGGCGGGCTGGGCTGCGGGCCCCTGGCCACCCCGCCCTGCAGCGGCACCCTCTCGTCTCCCACCTCCTCTTGTCCACCGAGAGGAAGCTTCCTGCCGGTCCTGCCAGCGGGCCGGAGGCCCGTGGATGCCCCTCCGAGCCCCCGCGCCCCCAGCACTCCTGTGCCCCCAGGGGCCGGTGCTCTGTTGTCCCTCTGACACCCCCATGCTCGGCCCCAGTCTGCCCCACACGTAAGCCTGAGTTGTCCACTGCCCTGCTTGCCGTGCCCATCCGGGGGACCCCCAGCCTGCGGTGGAGCATCCACAGGGCCGCCCCCTCCCTGCTGGCCACTGCCCCTCCCCTCACCACTCTCCCCTTGCCAATGGACCAGCGTCATTGGAAACAAAAGCCAAGAATGAGAATGCCGAGGGGCCCCTGGGACGTGTGACAGCATCTGGCTGTGCTCCGGGAGTCACCCACAAGCATGCCGGGGAGCTCGGGAGCTGGCGGCCGGCCAGTCGCCCCTTGGGTGTGGGGGCAGGAAGCCCAGGGAAAGGCCGCTTCCTGGGGGCCGCGGGGAAGGCTAACTGTTAAGCCAGCCCCCTGCACCAGGACACCAGCCCTGTCCATCCACTCGTCTGTCTGTCCACTGTGCTGGGCCGGGGGCGGGAGGCTGGGGCCAGGAATGCCACAGGGCGTCTTGGCACAACCTCATGTGAAGCCCATTCTGAGGAGGGGAAACAGAGGCTGGGAGAGAGGACTGACACCCACCTGTGCCCATGCCTCAGGGCCCAGGGCAGCCCCTCCGAGGAGGGCGTGGCTGAGGGCTCACGGAGCAAAGCACTTTTTGTGAGACTCGGTGCCCACAACGTCTGAGTTCACCCAGTTTTACTGGCGCGGAAACTGATGCAGGATGCGCTGGGCGGAGCGGGGTGTCCATCCGCAGAGGCGGCCTTCCCGGGCGTGACGCAGGGGAGCCCGGGCTCTAAACGCCACTGTAGCAGGCTCCAAGGACCCAAAGCCAAATCTCTAGGAGTTTTCATTTTGCTGTGACTGACGGCGGGGAGGGGGTCCATCTCCTCCGTGTGCCTCAGCCGGCACCGAGGCCAGGCCCATCCAGGCCCCAGGGCTCCTGTCCGACACGCTCCATGGCCAGGCCCACGTGCTGCCTGCCAGCTGCCGGGAGAGGCTGGGAGGCTGCAGCGGTGCCACCTGCCAGGGCCCAGGAGCCCTGCCGGCCACACTGGGTGTGCAAGTGGCGCCGCGGTTAGGAATTCAGACTTGGCGGTCTGCGCATCGTGGAGCCGGGGCCCTTCCCCTGCTCCACCTCCCTGAGCTTCCACAGAGCCCCCGCCCTAGACTGCGGAAGGGCCTGTGGACACCAGAGGTCTACTGCGGGCTGGGGGAGCTCAGAAGCTGGGGGAGGGAGCCGCAGCGGTGGGCACTGTGGGCAGGGGAGCGCGGGGGAGGTGCGCCATCTCTCTGGGGCCAGGGTGCAGGACAGCAGCGCTCCACCCCAGGGAACAGAGCCGCTGGGCAGGCCGTGCAGCAGCACCTGCTGAGCTGGTGGGAGCCCGGCCCACTGGGCCTGGCCCTCCGGCTGGCTCCCAGCCCAGCACCCAGGCCCTTGCCATCCATAATGAAGATGGCTGGGGCCATTCAAACGCGGGGGGCCTGAGCCAGGGCGGAGGGGCCTTTCCTTTACCGTGAGAACTCGGGACCATGGCGACAGCTCTGAGCGCAGTGTCTTACCATCGGACGTGACACACCACACAGGGTTGCTGGAATTCACACAAGCTCTTCATGGGTTTTTGCTGTTTTCCGCACGTCTGTGCTTTTGCTCCACGGGTCCAGCCACCTCTCTGTGGCCTTTCTCCAGGGCTCTGGCTGGACACTGCATGAATGGACGGGGACACAGGCAAGGGTGCTGGCTGTGACCTCAGTGCAGCCTAGAAGACAGCAGACGTCCCCACCCCCTCCCTGTCGTCCAGGAGGGCACGGCCTGGGCATGGTGTCGCCACGGTGGCCCTCCCCGGGCTGTGAGGCTGGTCCTGAGCTGGGCATCCACTGGGGGGGCAGGCCATAGCCTGGGCCCAGGGCTCAGGGGCCATCAACTCTGATAGGCGTCGGTGCCCCGAACCTCCTTCCCTTGAGACCCGTGTCCCCAAGCGCAGCCTGTCCAGGAATGGCGCTCTGGGCCCGCCCTCCAGGCTCCTTGTTCCTCTCCAGACCTTTCGAGGCCACAGCAGAAGCCTCTTGGAAGGGGGCGGCCGCAGCAGCAGGCCCGTGGGGAAGAAGTGGAGTATGGCCCCTGTGCTGTGTGTGGTAGCCTCCCCCCGCTGACTTCTCCAAATGCCCACACAGCCCCGAGGGCCGCCGAGGGCCAGTCGCACTTTACAGGGGCAAGCGCTGAGGCATAAAGACCTGAGCCCCTCGCCAGGCCCACGCGACGGGCAGCAGAGCAGGGCTTGGTTCTCCGTCCCTGCCTGCCGCTGGCAGCTGTGGCACCTCGGCAAGTCCTTGAGGTCTGCTCCTGGGCTCGTGGCTCTCCCTCTCCGAGGGGAGGGCATGGGGCGGGGGCAGGGGCGACCAGTGTCACGCGCCCCGCACTGCGGCCTGGGGCTGCCCCGACAGCACCGCAGACCAGCTGAGAAAGCCAGGCGCACCCTCTCAGCCCCAAGGAGACCTGTGCCCTCAGCTTCCTTCATTTGCCCCTTCACCCGTGAGCAGTCGCTTCTCCCATGGGTCCCAGTTACCAGGCCCTGGAGGAGCCGTGACCCCACTGCTCTTCTGGAAGCTTCTTCAAGTCCCTGATCATCAAAGGCCTGGGAGCTGGGCGACCTCTGTCCTCGGCAGGGTGTGGTTTCCTGGGGTGGCGGGTAGCTCTTTGGGGCTATTTTGGGATCACCACAAATTTCACCCTCCTCCTGTGAACGGGGAGTTTTCATCAAACAGCCAGAGAGGGTGATGTCACTCCCGAATTACAGGGGCACTGTGCGGCATGGCCAGGCTAGGGCCCAGTGGCTGACCTCTGCGCTGTGATCCTCAGTGCCCTGCCTGGGCCCCCAACTTGCCCGCCCTGCCCGAGACCCGGGCCTGTCACCTGTGGTGAGGCTCAGCGCTCTGTCCAGGGAGAATACTTGGCAGTGCAGGGCAGGGTGTGCGTCTGGGAAACTCGAAAACGCTGGACAAGGGCTGTTTCTTTATTTAGGACGGGCAGCGGGATGTGACGGTTCCAGGGAAATGACTAAATCGCCTTTGTCATTTCCAGGGAGGCCTGGCTGGGCCAAGCAGCCGACCTCTGCTGCAGCCTTGCAGGGAGGGGCTACGCGGGGTCCCCCCCGCCCCGCAGGGAGGCCGGGCTCAGGGTAGCAGGCCCCATCCTGACCTGGAGCCTGCGGAGCCCAAGCTCTTAATTAGCCGCTGAGCGGCCCGCAGGGCACCTCCCACTGCCTCCCCCAGGGGAGGACAACGCACCAGCTCTCAGGGGCTGCAGCTGGGAGCTGAGGAGACAGGAGTGTCCCCTAGCTTTCTCTCCAGGGACAAGAGGAGGACTAGGGAGAGGGAGAGACAGAATGACACAGAGGTGGGCGGGGAGAGAGAGACAGGCAAGGGAGGAGAAGCAGCAGAGACCCTCTCAGGGAAACTGAGACCCCTGCCTCTGGAGACTGGGCCCCCCTGAACCAGGAAGAGGGGACCCAGCTTTGAAAAGGGGTTTCAGTGACCTTGTGGGACAGGACCCACAGGCCCAGTGCACTCACTCATTCATTCATTTGCTCACTCATTTGTTCATTTGCTCACTTATTCATTCATTCACTCATTTGTTTATTCCACAAACTTCCAGAGCGGCTTCTGTTCCGGGACTGGGCGCAGCACCCGCCTCCTGGCACAGAGAACTCCTGTTGCCGTGCAGTTCGCCCCCCACCGGGAGCTGGCAGTGTCCCAGGCTCCTTGGGGGTGAGCGCAGGAGGAAACCCCAGTAACTGTTGGCGTTTGATGGGAATTGGTGTGTTCTGGGCCCACAGGAGGGCAGGAGAGCAGACAGGAGCAGGGACTCTGGGCAGCTCTGGGGCCTGGCGGCCGAGCGGAGGGGCCTCCTGCCACTTCTATAGTGTCTGCCTTTGTCTTTATTTGTAGAGACTGTTTCTATGTCAGGGCTATTTACCTTTGCCTATGATACAGTTTGCAGATGTTTTCCCAGTTCATCACTTATCTTTTTGGTTTCTAATTTTTTTTCAAAGCAGTTTTTTTTTTCCCCCATAGGAATGATAGAAAAACCCATCTGTGTTTCCTTGCAGGCCTTAATGGGTTGATGGCTTATTTATTTTAAATACATTTTACTTTTTTTAAAAAAAAGATTTTATTGGGGAATTGGGGGAGGGGAACAGACAAGTTGCTGCCCTTTTCTTCTTCAGTCTAGTTGTGGAGGACGTTGCTTCACTGGCCCATGTTGGTATTGTGATCACTGCATTCTTCTCGGGTGAGGTAGATTGGTCGCCGGCCACTGGATGGCTGCTCACGGTAGCTCACGGCAGCCCCCTGCAGCCCCACTGCAGCTTACACTGTCGCCTGCCACTCACAGCAGCCCAGCTCCAGGTGGAACTGTTGTTCACCATCTTAGCTGTAGAGGGCGCAGCGTCACTGGCCCTCATATGTGGGATCCGAACCGGGGCCCTGCTGCTCAGAGCTGGCGTCCCAAGCCAACTCCTAACCAATGCGCCACTTGGCTGGCCCAAATACATTTTACTTTGAAATGATCATGGGGTCACAGGAAGTGGCAGAGGGCAGAGAGGACTCCCCTGCACCGTTCCCCTGGTGGCCCTGATGGCTGGTTTTGTCCGGCTGCTGGACGCTGAGGGGAGGCTGAGGGAGGACGCTTTGTCAGGGGCAGGCGTGTGCCCATCTGTACTCGTGTCTCATGGCTGGTGGAACCACCACTTCAAGGCACAGTCCAGCCTTGCTATGTCTCGTTTTGTTTTATTTCACATTACGGCTCTGGAAATTTACTTCTGGTGGGAGTGTAAGAAGTGAATCTAATGTAATCTTTTTTCATGTGACTGTCTTCCCCATTTCTTTCTATTAATACAACTTTATTGAGGTACAAGTGATATCCGACAAACTACGCATGTTTAGAGTGTACAATCTGATGAATTCTGACACGGGTGTATGCCCGTGAAACCATTACTAATCTAAGGCAACGAACATCCCCACCTCCTCAAAGCTTCCGCCCACCCCACTCCACCCTGTCACTTCAGATTAGCTGACATTTCTTACTGACTCATGGAAATAAATTCGTGTACTATGTCATCTTTTTGTCTGGAGTCTTTAACTCACCCCATCAGCCCATCAGCAGGTCATCCCTTTTTATTGCTGCGTAGTATTCTGTGGAGTGGCTGTGACCGTGGGGTGGCTGTGACCCTGGGGTGGCTATGACCCTGGGGTGACTGTGACCTTGGGGTGGCTGTGACCGTTGGCTGGATTTGCGTTGGTTCCCATTTGTTGCAAATGAAGTTCTGGTGAACATGTGTACAAGTCTTTATGTGACTGCACACAGCCTGGTCATGAATGTTTGTGGCTGCTTACATTTTATATTTAGATACAAAATTAACCAAAATGAGATTAAATAAATAAGACAAATGAGTACATAAAATTAAAAATTCAGTTCCTCATTTGCTTAGTTGCATCCACATGCTCAGGAGCCTTTCTGGGGGCGCCTGAGCTGAGACCTGGAGCTCGGGGGACACTGGGGACCGGGATTGGGCGCGTGGCAGAGCATGGATGCAGGAGACAGGGGCTCCGCTGGCCAGCGTCAGAGGCTGCAGGGTTTATTCCACGTACAAGGGAGCCATTGGCGAAAGCAAAGCTGGGGCGAGGCTCGTCCGGGGGCCCCTGAGTGACTCTGGGTCCCGCGTCCTGGTGGCCCTGCTCCTGTCCTGATGAGGTCCTGTCTCTACTGCTCACTGTCTGGCAGCTGGCAGGTGGGGGCGGGGAGTGCATGTGTGAATGTCTTCACTCCTGGGGCTCCAGCTGGAGGCCGCCCCGCCCTACTCTTCTCTTAAGCCCCCTCCCCGCTGCATTGGATGCTGCCTGGCGGCATCTGGCCTCGTCCCCTGCTTTAAGGGTCTGTGCATGGGGGTGGCCCCAGGATCTCCCCTCAGATTCCGGGGGGCGCCTCAAGAAGAGGCCCTGAGCAGTGACACTGCCCTCAAAAAAAAAAAACGGAAGCACTGAGGCATGTCCCATTTCTGGGGGACAAGACACACAGTCTGAGCTCATGGGGGCAGAGCCTGTAAGTCAGAAAAGACGGCTGGATGTCAAAGCCAGCACATCACATCTTGAGACGAGAAGAGGAAGAAACTTGGAAGCCCACGTGCTCCTTGTCCTTGGGCCTGTTTCCTGACCCATGGCAGGAAGCGAGAATCCCAACACCTGCTGTGACTCGTGCTGGCCTCGCTGTGGGCCTGCACTGCGCTCTGCAACCTGGCTTCGCAGAGCTGGGGCTGAGGCTGTGGAGGCCGGCGAGGCCCTTCTGGGCCAGGCTGTGGGAGGGGGCCGGCCTGGGCCCCGTGAGAACAGGGGGGACACTCAGGGCACCTGTGGGGGCCTAGGAACTGGGCTTCATGGGAAACCTGGAGCTGATTCTGGGCTCCTGTTCCACCCTGGAAACTGAGGCAGGAAGCCCCTGCCAGCTGTTTAGATGAAGGGCTGGCTGTTCGAGTGCCCAGAACCCACTTAAGCTGTGCCAGTCTCTTCACACCCATTCCTCCAGTCATGTATCCATGTATCCATCCATCCACCCATCCATCCACCCATCCATTCACCATCCAATAGCTGTCATTACCTTCTCAGTGTCCGGCGTGGCCCCAGGTGAGAGGATGCAGCAGTGACAAGACTCAGGGCTGCCCTCATAGAGCTGACGCCCCACTACTTGAAATCATGAGGGGAAGCAGAGAGCAGGGACTCCAGGGGTTCTGCTGTCTCTTGCCGCTGGGGCTCCCCTCTGGGAAGTGGCTGTGGGGGGTCCCACAGGGAGTGTGGGGATAGATCGATGGCAGCCTGTGGCTCCTCCTCTTGGTCTTGTGCTCACTAGGCGTTTTCTAGGAGCACAAAGGAAGGAAAGGGTCCCATACCCACATGCCTCAGCTGTGGGGTATCTGTGCAGCTGGGACGGGGGCTTGGGCTGGGGCAGGTGGGTCTTAGAGGTATTGACGGGGTTGTGAGTACCAGGCATCGTTCCAGAAGCGGGACTCCCAAGCTGTAGGCGGGCCCCAGGCTGGGAGCCGTGCTCCCTGGGCACCTGCTGTGTGCTGCTCCCATCTCAACTGGAAGGGAGCTTCCACTTTGCAGAAGCGATGGAGGCTGGAGGGCCAGAAGCCGCGCAGCCGTGTGTCTGCATGCGGGCGGCCTGTTCCTGTGCCTGTTTCTCAGCACGGACCTGCCCCTCAGGGCTGGGTGGTGGCTGATTGCCCAGCGGGACACCCAAGAGTCTTTCCAAGTCTGATTTCATTCAGAAGCTGACAAAGGAGGCTGGGCAGCCACCCTGCATGACCTTTTGCCTCATGGCCTCTTGGCCCCAGCCCAAGAAGAGTCTCAGCTTTTTCTCAGCCTCCCCCAGGAAGACTTGGCGGATAAAGAACCACTGAGTTAGGGCTCAAGTGTCAACCCAGGACCAGCCAGTGAGGGCAACCAGGGGCCTCTGACCACCCAGCTGGGACCAGGAGCCTGTCTCCCTGCTTGGGGCTGGCCGCGGCGGCAGCGGTGGGGCTGAGTAGAAAGGTTACTGGGCCTGGAGTCAGAAAGTCCTGGGTGTAAATCAGACCCTACCCTGAGTGAGTCAGTGAACTTGGGGCAAACCAGTGGCCTTTTCTGGGGCTCAGCTGCCACCTGAGCCACAGGCCGAGGGGGCCTCACTGTGACGCAGTCGGGTGATGGATGGAGTGAGCACACAGGTGGCACACGGGGTGGGCGTGCCGCGGCTGTGCGCAGCGTCTGGCGGACCCTTGGCCGTCTGACTGTGGGCTGCGAGCGGGACACTCCGGAGCCGGTTTGTAGACCGGAGCTGCCCGGCGTCAGGCTCTCTGCTGCAGGCTGCGCTCCCCCACCCCAGGCCGAGGGCCGGACAGAGGCCTCCGCCCCGCACAGCCAGCCCAGAGCGGGCGGCGTCACAGAGGGACTCGGCCCACGCCGTGGGCCTGATAAGCTCTGCCCTTAGTGGGCGCTCAGGAGATGGGCTGCCAGCTGGAAGCCTTCGTAAAAGCCATGTTGCCAGCTCTGCCCAGAGGCAGGTCCTGGCATGGGCTCCCGTCACCGCAGGGCCTATGTCCAGCTGGGCCTGCAGAGAGAAGAACCCTTGGTCTGGCTGCGTGACCTCCAGAAGGGGGGGTCAGTGTGTGTTTGGCAAGGCACCTTCAGTCTGGCCCAGTGCACCCCCGCCAGTGCCAGCCCCAGGACCGACCCTCTCTGTCCTGTCCTGTGGGCAGCGGAAGCAGCCGTAGCCAGGCCGGCCTTTAGAACAGAGCCAGTCTCGGAGCCCGACAGTGATGGATGGGCTGGGGCTCTGGGTGACTGCTGGGTGGGCGGCGAGCCCACTTCGCTCCGGCCACAAGACAAGCTGGACTCAGCCCCCGAGCCTGGAGAAGGGAGTGCCAGGCAGCACCCGGGCAGGTGGCTTCTGGCTGGACCTGGCGTCTCCGTGGTTATTTCTGGAAGTGTCCCCAGGGCTCTGACCTCAGCATGGGCATTGCCCAGTCTGTTTTTCCTGTTCTTCAGCCCGAGAGGGGCTGGTTCCCCTGGAAATGGACCTGGCTGGTTGAGCGCAGTGTCTGCCCAGCTCGCAGTTTAAATTAAAAACCCCAGGTAAGAACAGGCGCACCCCTGCCCCTGTGGTACTCGAGACCTGTCCCAGAGGTCACCTGCTTCCTGGATTTTGTTCTACTCAAGGGGACTCATCCACTCACTCATTTACTCAGCGTCTACAAACACCAGTGGCTTCCTTCTGCAGTCCCCAAGTCCCAGCAGTAACACGGCAGTTTTTCTAGGTCAGAGCCACCCAATAGTGATAGACCCAGAGCCACGTGTGTAATTCTAAATTCGCTAGTGTCTACATTAACAGGCATAAAAAGAAACAGGGACATTTGATTTTATCATGTGTTTTGACCCAATAATCCAAAGCATTGTCATTTTAATACGTAATCCACACAAAACTTGTTAACGAGAGGTTTCTCTGTGGTGGCAGCTGGTCCCAGAGTCCCTCGTGCACACCTGCACTGGCACGTGCTCCCTTCAGGGGCCGCCCACCCCGCCAGCACAGCGTTTGCCCCGAGAGTCCTGGTGCCTCTGAGGTCCGCGGTGTCTCTGGGGTGGTGTCACAACAGGACCACCATGCGTGAGCAGAGATGGGATGGCCTGGGGGGACAGGTGGGGGCTCACCCGGTGCCCTCTGTCCAGGGGAACACAGAGCTCCAGCTGTCTGGCTTCTGCCCTGTCACATCCACAGGGCACAGGCAGGCCGGGCGGCCAGTGGGGGCGGCTTCCCTCGTCTGCTCTCAGACATGGTTACAGCCCTGGTAGCATGGCCCTGGTGGCACAGCCCTGGTGGCACGAGACGGTGTCCACGCCATGGATTTGTGCAGAGAGAACCCCCTGATGGGTGGGTTCCCCGGTTGTAAATGAGGTTGATTCAGTCGCCTAAACGCAGGGAGGTAAAGTGGGGGCCTGGGACCTAAACCCAGCACCACCTCTGGGCACTGCCACCTCCTGCCTATTTCTACCCGGTCCACCTGCAGGCTGCTGAGGGCAGCGGTCACTGCAGAGCTGTGCACAGGCTGTCTGGGTGCAGGCAGGGTAGAGGGAGAGGCGAGGGGGGAGGCTCCCCGCACCCAGCCCATCTGCCCCATTCTGGGCCAGCAGCGTGCTGTGCTGAGGTCTGAGCGTGAGGGGTGCAGGGGTGTGTGCGTGTGTGCGTGTGCACCCGCCACTGTCACCTCCCCGGGGCTCTCATCTGGTCTGCAAAGTGTGTTACAAACACTAACTGAGCCTCCCGTGGCTGAGGGACGTCCTGGCTCATTTTGTAGTGGGGAAACTGAGACACACCTCACTTAAGATTTACAGCCTGGCCACCCAGAGAGCCAGCCGCCCCTCCTCACTTCCTCCAGATGCAGGGGCATGCTCAGAGGAACAAGGTAGGGGCTCCTCGGAGAGGGCCAGCATGGAGGGGTCTGGGGGTGCAAGGGCCTCTGAGCTGAGACCACTCCCCTTTGCGGCTGCCTCTGTGCTCCGGGGTGCATGCCATGCTGTTCCATCCGGCGTTGTCTGTGCCAGGTGTGCTTTCATGATCGCCACGCGTGTACCACTGACCTCCGTCCATGGATTCACACGGGAGTCCCCCAGCCCGTGCAGGTGAGGGGCCGAACTCCAGGGAAGCTCAGCTCTTTGTGCCAAGGCAGCACAGTAACTAAGCTGCCGGCATTGCTGAGGCCGTGTTTGCCGATCTCACTCGCAAGCCGTCACCAGACAGAGGCATCTTGTTTAGGCATTGCCAAATGTGAGCTCAGGGGTGGGGCCAGGCTTCCTGGGGAGCAGGCGGAAGCAAGCAAATGCCGTAGAGGAAGGCGATTGTAGCTGCTGAAAACGTTCCTGCCCCTTTTCATCTCCCCAAACTGATCAAGCTTTCACGGGAATTTAGAAAGTGTTTACAGGAAAATGCCCTGGGCCACTGAGCTCTGTGCCTGTTAATTCATGCTTTGGGGCCCCTGAGAGATAAGCGAGGAATGAGGGGCCTTTCTGGGGACGTGCCCCGTCTCGCCAGCCCACCTGCTCTGCTTTGATAACCCGGACGTCACTGACTTCATTGTCCTCCGCTGTCAGTCAAACCCTTTGGTGAAGTTGCTTCCATTCAGACATTTGGCTGAGACTTAAGGTGAAAGCTTGTCTCCTGTTTGACAGGGAGGGAGGTGGAAATTGCTACGTGCCTAGAAAACTGCAGGTTGCGCAAATGACATGCCATCAGACCAGGAGTCAAGCCTTAAATCAAGTCACTCGGCAGCAAGAGCCTGTGGGCCTCTGGTGGCCGGGCCTCGGAGGTGGGCAGTGAGCAAGCCCCCGCTGCCCGCTGCCCGCCACCCACCCCGGTGGGGGCCGCTCACTGGGTTCCTGCCTGAAAGCTTGTTTTTCTTACATTCATCCCTGTATCCCTCAGCACCTCCCTGCCCCAGACTTCCTCCAGGAAGGCGGTGGCCAGGCCCGCCAGGGGCTCCGCCCCGGCCAGCGGAGACCCAGGACCCATGCAGCCCGTGCCCTGAGCAGCCAACACTCGGCTTACTGCCCCAGCGCCACTCTCTGTGCAGGCTGATCCAGCCTGTGTTAAGGGGCCGGGAGCCCTGACTTCAGAGGGCGGGTGGCAGGCCCGAGGCCAGAAAACAGGGGTAACCCTAACCGTGGCCAGGATGAGAACGGCGACAGCTGGGGCTTGTACTGATGGAGACCCGGGGCTACGCGCATTTCGCGAGATTTATCACATTGAATTCCTACAATCCCAAGCAGGTGTTACTGTCCCCACAGAGAACTTGTCCGAGGCGACACCTCTGGCCAGTGGCTAAGGAGATCTGAACGGAGCTTTCTCAGGCCCCAAAGCCTGGCCCCTTCCCCTTCACGCTGGGTCCCTCTAGCTGGTGGGGACATCGGACCGTCCACTTGGGAGGCTGGCCTCTCATTCACACAGGGGGAGGGGGCAGCAGAGATTTGGAAATCTATTTAAATCAAAAGCTACTGGAGGGCATATTGGGAATTGGGGTTTCTGAGGTTTGGCACCGTAACTGGGGTCTCTGTGGGGACAGCCCCATGTCTCTCCCCATCCAGTAAGCAGGTCCCAAGTGTGGGGGGGCTGTCCCAGGGAGCAGGCTCATCACATGGCATTGGGGGGTGGGTCCTCACGGATGGTTGGGGCAGAGCCTGTCACACACCCGCGTCTGGGTGACTCGATCTGTCTGTATGTCTGTCTTTCCTCCACACTGCAGACCCAGCCTGGCGCAGACACTCCGAGATTTGTGCCATGAATGCTGTGTGTCTGTCCCCTGCGCTGGGCCTGGGAGACAGGGAAGGCCGGGACGGTCCCGGGTGTCTGGAGGCCGCCCCGGCCCAGGGCAGCCTGGCTGCTCTGTCCGACCTGTGCAGGCCTGTGTGGCAGCAGCCGTCAGTTGGAAAATATGTGGCCTGACAACTTGAGATCCATGGGGTTGGAGCTACAGGCCAGGCCCCCTGTCTGGTGGACTAAACCCCTAGAGATGGGGTCAGGTGCCCATGGCTTCGGTGAGGGGCTGGTACCCCCCCCGCCGAGTGTCCACAGGCCCGTTTGGGGACAGGAGACAGGGATGAGCAGTTGGGATGGGCCCACTGTGCGCTCGGGTCCCTGGGAAATGGGCCTCCGATGTGCTTGAACCAAGGCCCCGGGACATGTGGGCAGAACGCACCCGACACCCTGGCTTCCCACGGAGGGGCCGCCCACAGGGTTCCTTGCTGCCCCCTGACCCTATGCCTGCTGACAGGCGGCTGCCCGGCAGCGCTTCCCCCGGTGGGAGTGCCATTTCCTGCCGCACCACCTCTTTCACCTCCAGTGGGTCTGGGACGCCCGGACCCCACCCTGGCACCCGCCACGCCATCATTCTCTCTCCCACTCGCCTCCTCAGTTAAATGTGTCTGAGCAACGAACAGTCAGGGCGGAGCCGGGGGCCCTGTGTTATGTCTCTTAGAGCTTTCATAGTCATTTTGAATGACACTGGCTGCCAGGTCATTGCTGCCCCGGCCTGAGAACACGGGGCTGCATTGGGGCGCCTGAGTCAAACCACTGGCCCAGATAGCCGGCCAGCAGGGAGGGAGCTGGGGCGGTTGGCCTGAGCCGCCAGTTACACTCATTGTCACAAGAGGCAGGCGCTGTTGGCTGATGCGGCTCAGAGAGGCGGAGTGACTTGCCTGAGGTCACACAGCCAGAAGACAGCAAGGCTTTGAGCTCAGGTCCCGCTTAGTCACACAGCTTGTCTGTGGCTTCGCAGAGCCTGATGGCCTTGGCTGGCAGCACCCCCACCCCATGCTCAGGTTGAGCTGCCTGCCTGCTTGCCCCCCACCCTGACACACACCAGCCTGCTGGCCCCTCGCACGCACCCCTCCTCCAACCCCTAGCTTCCCAGCCACACAGCCCAACGCTGCACCAGCAGCCCACTGGCCATGCCCATGGACCCTGGCCCTTGGTTCTGAAGCCAATGGTACCCCCACTCCTTGCTCCCAGCTCCCGCTCCCCAGCACTTAGCTCTGTCAGCCAGCCCCCAGCACCCTGGGCCATAACCCTCTGTGTCCCAGCTCTCTGACTGCTGGTCCCCACGCCCACGCCCCCGGCTGGCTCCGCCGGCTCTCCAGCCCGGCCCACACCCACAGTTGCTCACTGGAGCCAGCACCCCTTTTCAGCTCTGCTGTCCTCACCCCGAGCCTTTCTTCCTGATGACCATCGGACCAGCAAGGCTGCCCAGGCTGAGGGTGCAGGCGCTGGCCTCCCTCGGAGGCCACACAGGGCTCAAACGCGGGGCCAGAGCTGTGTCTGGGGGCGTGGGGACAGGGCCAAGGCTGTCGGGCCCAGCTGGTCCCTTGGTTTGAGCACCGCTGCTCTCCACTGTGTGGGGCTGGGCCTCTGGGCCGGAGGACGACCAGTGGAGCCTGCGGCAACTTCCATGTGGCCGCACGCCACTCCTGTCCCTGGGGCTGGCTGGCTCCTGTCCCTTGCGGGGACGTTTGTGGGCCGCGGCCTTTGCCATTGGAGCTGAGTGGCTTAGGGAGCAGCGCCGGGCTCGGTGCCCTTTGAGAGCCAGACACGATGGCGGAAGTTCTGAGAAGTCCACGCCTGGGTGAGGGGAGCAGCCCTTCCTTGCCCGTGAGCTGCTTCCTGGACTCAAGCTGCCAGGCAGCGTGACAGTAGCTCGGCGAGGCCACTGGCTGGGGTGGCCCTGAGGCCCGGTGCCCAGGCAGGCACGCGGGACCTGAGGAAACGGGGCCCAGGGATAAGCGATGACACAGCCGGCCCCACAGGCCCTGCTCTGCTTCAAGCCGCCTCTGTGGGGACCGCTTCCGGCTCATGCTGCCGCTCCAGGCCACATTCGAGACTGTTGATGTGCCTCAGTTTACCGCTTAACACCAGCATCTCTGCGGGAAAGGCATATTGCGAATGGGCGGACGCCTCAGTCTGTCTGCAGAGCGCGCGCAGGCAGGCCCTGCTCGGTGACACCCTGGTAACCGAGTCAGCTGGTTCTCTGGGGAGAAAGCCCTGACGGCCAGCGTCTGCCAGCTTTTGTGTCGCCAACATGCCCCCCGTGGCGGGTTTCCCGTGGCCAGCGCTGAGAAGAGACGGCAGGAGCACGCCCTGCGTCCTGCGGCGCCCTACCGCGAGTGCCACGCAGTGACCTTCAGCTCGGGCGGCAGCACCTCCGGGCCGGGAACCGGAAGCGATGAGCTTGGAGTACTCGGTGCTTCTGCGTTCAGTGTGACTTGTTTACTGAAGTTCATATGATTTAATATTCAGTAGTGACTGTGTTGGCCCGCACGGTTGCAGAAGCCCCGGCATTGATTGGGCTCTGACACCACCGGTACAGCCTCGTTTCAGAGCCTGAGTGGCACCCAGGTCGGGCTGTGCCGCCCCTCGCTCTAGGCACATCCTGGTGCCAAGACCTTGGCATTCCCTGCCCAAATGGCCCCACGCCCGCCCTGCCACTTTCCTCCCTGCCTCCCCTCCTGAATGGCCGTGCCACCAGCGCAAACACCCCGAGGCCTGAGAGTGTGTGGGCCGCAGGTTCTTGGGAGTGGGGCTTCCAGGTGGGCTGTAAGGGCATGAGTCACAGCAGGGACACGAGCAGGCATGGCCAGGAGGGAAAGCGTGCAGGGGCCCTCGGGGGGCCCAGATGCTGAACCCCAGCTTGGAGTCCAGCCCATTGCAGGGGTTCGTCACGGGGGGCAGGCAGCCCGCCTGGCCCAGCAGCCGGAGCCATAACTGGGGACATTTGGACAGTGGCACGTGGCCTTTGTGTGCCCAGCACCTTCGGGTGCAGGCCCGTGGGTGCAGGTGCCAGGTGAAGCCATGCTGGGCCACAGGGAAGAGGGGACGGAAGGAGCCCCCTCTGGGCGCCTGCGTGGAGCCCAGGCTGAGGGGGAGGCTCTGCCTGGCCCCATCATGCCGGGTTCTGAGGGCCACGCCGAGGGGTTGGACCCTGCGCCCAGGGTGATGGGAGCCTCTCCGTGAGCTGGGCAGACACTGATGCTCAGACAAGCCAGGCGCCTTGGCAGGGGCCACACAGCCCGTGGGTGAGGGTTGGAGAGCAGGACCCAGCTGCCCCAGGGTGGAAGCCAGGCCTTTCCTTCCCGTCCTGGTACCAGCCTCGTCTCTGCACGGTGAGTTCTAGAGCCCGGGCATCGAGCGGTTAGCGGTTAGCGGGTCTCTTTGCCATCTGTGTCCCATGACTCACTCATATTGGGCTGGAATGCGGCAAAGGTCCCAGGCTGCTGTGTCAGGATCGGGCCCCATGGGAAGGCTGATGCTCAAACCACCATTTGCCTTGTATGAAAACCACGCAGTGGTGTGGGGACGGCCGAGGGGCCTGCACACGCCTGAGCGGGGTCCACACGCTGCTGGCTGGCTTTAAGGCCTAAGCCTGACACCCACGTGGCCTGTGGACAAGCAGGCCCCAGGCTTTGGAAAGCATCCCAGAGAGGGTGCAGCCGCCCAGCCCTGCACCCAGAGCAGGCGCCCAGGGGACCCACCGAGAGCCTTTTCAAAAGGCTTTGGACATACCATATGATCTCACGCATATGTGGAATCTGAAAAACTGTATGAATGAGCAAAGTAAACGGAAACTGTCTCATAGATATAGAGGAAAAATCAAGGTTGCTAATTGGGAGGGGGTGGGGATGAGGGAGAAGGGGGAAAGGATTAGACAGCAAAAATAGGCAACTACAGGGCCGGCCGAGTGGCGCGGTGGTTAAGCGCTGAAGCCAGCAGCCCCGGTTCGGGTCCCACAAATGAGGGCCAGTGACACTGCCCTCAAAAACAAAACAGAACAAAACAAAACAAAAAAATAGGCAACTACAATATTGCCACTGGGATATGAAAGACAGTTTGGGGAATATAATTAATAACGTTGTAAATATTTTGTGGGGTGTCAGATGGTCACATGTCTTGTTAGGGAGACCACTTCATGGATAGAGTAGAGGCTTGATCACTGCACTGCACACCTGAAGCTGATGTTGTATAATATTGTACGCCAACTGTAATTGAATATATAGATAGTCACGGGATGTGGATTATACTGTGGAAGGGAGTCAGGGGAAATGTAATCGATATGGATGATAATTCCCGTATCATACCTATCTATTGGAGTGGGGTGGCCAAACGGGGGCGGGGGGTTGTCACTTTGAGGGGTAAAAAGTGTAACTATTGCACTGTGTTGTACACCTGAAGCTAATTAAAAATAAATAAATTATTTTAAAAAAAAGGCTTTGGACAAAACGGATGGGGGACCCTGAGTTTTAAAGACCAGATGCATCTGAGGGACGTTCGTCAGGCAGCTGCTGTGATGATGACCCTGGGTCTGCTCTGTCCAGCATGGCAGCCACTGACCACATGTGGCCACTGAGCTCTTGAAATGCAGCCAGTGTGACTGAGGGACTTGTAAATTTTATTTAATTTTAACTAACTTAAATTTAAACTTGAATGGCTGCATGTGGCCAGTAGCTGCCACACTGGACGGTGAGTCCAGGGTGCTGACACTATTCCTGATGGGGTTCAGGGGAGCATTTCCAGGAACTCACCTCCTGGTATCTTGAGATTTGTGAATTTCACTAATTCACAAATTAGTGCGCAAATTTTACCTACAACAAACCGATCTTGAACTTCAGTTAACGATGGGCCTGCCAGAGTATTTGGCAGAGTGTCGTGGTGTCTGCAGCTTTGAACATGGCCAGTGACACCCAGTGGGTGATGGACGGGTAGCAGGTGCAGACGTGTGCGGTACCGAAAACAGCCATGTTAGCCGGGATCTACACAGCAGACAGACGGCCCGTAAGAAAATGCTGAGACGCCCTGTTGTGGTAGGTCCAGGGTCTCCAGTTACCCCTTGGGGACAGGCTGGCTCCGGCGTGGGGGACATGTTGGCGAAGGTGGGGGAGAGGGAGGGCCGGCCTGAGGCTGGGGGCCAGGCACCAGGTGACTGCTGCAGGCTGTGGTGGTATCTGGCTGGGACAGGGGCACGCTGCAGAACCCCGTCGTTTCCAGGCCTAGGCAGGGCCGCCCCTTCCTCTCCCGAAGGCTGCAGAGTCCTGTCCTCGCTGCCGGGCTCTCGGGCCTCCTGCGGCTTTGCCCTCCCGCTGCCTCCCGTGTACCGGGCCCATCAGTGCTGCCTTTGTCCCACCGGGCAGGCTAGCAGGCGGGCTGCGGGCCCCGTCCCTCTGCTCATTTGTGGTTGGCATATGGGTGCACAGCCTGCGTGAACAGGTGGCCCAAATGACACTGAGATGCGGAGCCTCGTGTCCCCCGGCAACTGGCTCTGCCCCACCCTGGACACAGCCTCCCACCCCACGCAGAGCCAGGGCCCTACAGGCTTTGTCAAGGAGGCCTGCCCCTGGAAGCCCCAGCCAGAGGACTCCAGGCCTGTGCATTTACTGGAAACCACTGCCATCCCGAGCGAGGGACGACGGAGCCTGGGGCCTGTGTCCAGGTGCTGGGGGCACAGGGGGCCCAGCTCAGCCTCCCCTGGCCAGTTCCCTCAGGGCATCCTCCAGGGGACGCCCGCCCGGGGCCAGGGGCCAGCCAGGGTCCTGCCACCACAGAGCCTCCCTGCCCGGCCCTCCCAGGGCACTCGGGCACTGTGCCCATCTCTGACCCCTGTGGCCCCAGGCGATACACATGAGGAGGGGAGGGGACCACAGAGCTCAGGGTGAATGTTCCCCATTAGCAGCAGGGCAGGGGCCGGGGGGGGGGGGCTCCAGCCCACGGGGAGGAGCTTGACAGCAGACTCCTTGTCTGTAGCCCCTGGGGCCACAGGGGTCACCCAAGTGCCCTGCGAGGGCCGGGCAGGGAGGCACTGTGGAGGCAGGATCCTTGCTGGCCCCTGGCCCTGGGCGGGCATCCCCAGAGACCCCTCAGGGCCTCTCCCCTGGCTGGACCTCCCCACTTTCCAGCCCAGCCTGGAGGCTGTGCTTTCCGGGTGTCTCTGTCTCAGGGTTACAGCGATGGCCAGCAGCCCTTTCAAAGCAGACACTTGGGGACAAATGCTGCAAGTTTGGACGGCGTCCTCCAGAAGCTTGGGAAATATTAGTTTCTGAGGTGTGGGGGCCCAGCCTGTGCTCAGAAATAGCTGTTGAGATAATGGGGTCCCACCCACTTCCACTGGCCGGACACAAGGCTCACCTTTCCTTTCGGAGCTGTGGTGAGGGATGGGCAGCAGCCCCCAAGCAGGGAAAGCACAAGCCTGGACGGCAGTGGGCAGCCATTTGTGCTGAGCCGATGGGCCATTTGGGACCCGGCTCCTCAGGGCCTCACTAAGGTTGGCATTCCTGGGCTCATCAGAGAGGAAGTCCTGGCCCTGGGGAGGGAGGCCCCAGGGATGGTCTGCGGGTGTGTGGAGGCAGGTGTCCCACCACCTCTGGCCTTTGGCCTTTGACAGTGAGTGGCCAGACGAGCCATGCCAGGACCACCATGCACAACTGGACAACAACAGGACTAGGAGGGCGGCCTTGGGAGCTGGGCCTGCCCTGGGATGGGGACATGGTTTGGTCCCAGGACGCAGACTCCCCAGACTAGTCCGGGGGACAGTGACGGAAGGCACTGTGCTGGATGCACTGGTAGGAGGGAAATAAGCCCCTGCCTGGAGCCCCTGCCGTGGAGGTCAGCTCCACCGCCCTGCCCAGGACGTGTGCCCGCGGAGCGCCCACCCTCTCACTCCTGGCTGCCCACTCAGGCCTGGACTTGAGCTACAGAGAGGGGCAGGATTCCAGGCAGATGGAGCCAATGGTTCCCTGGACAAGCCAGAGCTGTCTGTGGCCAACTGGGACGGAATTCCAGCAAAATACCCTGCTCTCCCAGCTGCCTTGGCTGGACTGCCCCTTGACCTCTGTGGATGGGGGTTGGGGAAGGAGGCACCAGCAAAGCCCTCTGCTGCCCAGAGCAAGAGTGGCCAAGAGGCAGAGAGGTCAAGGATCGAGGCAGGAGACTGAGCCCAGGGTCCCCCAAGGTCATGTCAAGGTTAGGGAGAGGAACAGCTCTTTGCTCAGCTCTGAGATAGGGATAAAACCTTAAATGCCCAACTCTCCGTAAAACTATTATTAACAACAATAAACCCATCACATGCTAACACGAATAACATTTTAAAGAAAAAATAATTACTATATTCTCAAAAATATAGTGAGAAGAATAGCATTGCTTTACATTTTTGCAAATTTCCTTGACATCTGGGCTTTAAGGGAGGGCCCCTGGGTCCCCAGGTCTGCGTTACCTGGAAGGCTCCACACTGCTTGGTCTCTGGAGAATTGCACAGCCCGCAACCGAGCACACAGAGTCAGAAGGCCGGTGACATGGCGTGCCAGCCACTCACAAGGTGGCTCAGACCCCACGTGACCCGTGTCTCACCTTGAGAATCACTGCTGTAAAACACTTGATTTACGCCAAAGAAGCAGGAAAGAAGGAAGCAAACCCAGAAGAGCCTGAGCTACCTGAGACGCAGAAAACAAGGAGCAGAACACAGAGCCCAGCTGCGTCACGCCTACAGCCAACGCAAAAGGACCAGATCCTCCTGCCTGCTGGTCTCTGGGGACCAGCGATGTGGGCACCGCCACGCCTGCTGGGCAAGGTCTCAGGAAGTTGGCTCCCCAATCCTCTTGCCTCCAGCTGTGCCTAGGACAGCCATGTGCCTGACAGTCCCCATGCCTGACAGTCTGTGGACAGTAACCTCTGGGCTCAGATACCCTCCTCCATCAAGGACCAGGTGGCATTTCTTGGGTGCCTTCTGCATGCGGGGGCTTGTGCTGGGCTGCCCGCCATCCCCGTGTCAAATGCGTAGGTGAGAACTCAATGAGCATTCGAGGAGGCCCGTTCAGTGGGGTGGGTCACAAGCCCATCAGAACATCCCACATGCTCCATTTTACTGGTAGAAAAACAGGCCCAGGGCTGGGGGTCAGAGGGCACCAGGGCTTCACTGGCTGAGGACACCGGCCCGTTGCATGTGACCCCAGGGGAGGCTGGTTTTGGGGGTGCATCCCTAGTCAGGGCTCTGAGTTAGAAAACCATGTCACAGGGCAGTTGTGACGCTCCAGACTTGGCTCCAGCCCCATTTGCCCCCCGCCCCCGCCCCTGGTGTGGCTGGTTTTAGCCTGTGAGCCTGTCTCCTCATCTGCGAATGGCTGTGCTATTTGTCACCTGACTGCTGGGGCTCCCGGGAGCAGGAGTGGGGCCAGCAAGGTGGGCAGGTCTGCTGGGGAGGGAGGGCTCTGTGGGGTCTGTACACAGGAGGGCATGTCAGGGGTGATCTGGGTGGAGGATTTTTATTGGTTTCCACATGAGATGTTTTGTGACAAAGCCTGAGGCCTGTATGAAGGCATTGCCTTCCAGCTGTCTCCTGGCTCCAGAGGCACCTGCCCAGCCCAGGGGCTCCCTGCTGATTCCAGGCTGGCTCCAGGCCAGGAGTGTCCCAGAGGCTTTGACATGCATCAGCGGGCCAGGAGCTGGGACAGCTGCTGCCTGGCCTGTCCACGGGTCCTGGCTTAGGGTCAGCCCAAAGGGAGCGGGAGCGAGACGGAAGGTGGAAGGGGGCTCTGAGGTCGTTGGTGCAGGAGCTGCTGAGAGGAGCCGGTGTGCTCCAGCTGCCACCCACTGTCCTTCCAGCCTCCCCTCAAGCTTCTGTTCTTCCCAGATGAACCCCAGGTGTAGGAGTTTGGGGTGGGGGGCCAGGAACATAGCAGTTCCATTTGGATGCGGCCAAGCCCCCACTGTGACGTGGGGAAGCATGGCCCCTCCAGCCCTGGGGGCACCTCAGCTTATGGGTTCTCCCTGGGTGTGGTTCTGTGTCCAAATCCGCCCTCTTTATAAGGACACTAGTCACCCTTTTTCTGGAGTTTTCTCCTGTTCTTTCATTTGGGCTGTATTTCTTTGTTTCTTCATTTTGGCTGTCTCTCTGTTTCTAGGTATTAGGTAGATTTCCGTTGTCTCCCAGTCTTGGCCAGGTGGCCATATGCAGTAGGTGCCCTGTGGGGCACAGTCTCCCTGGTGACCTGAGCTGGGTGCTCCAGGAGTGTCCCTTGTGTGGGTTGTGTGTCCCCTCCTGTTGTAGTTGAGCCTTGGCTGCTGCTGGCACATCAGTGGGTGGGACTGACCCTCAGGCTGACTGGCTGTGGGGTTTGGCCATGTCCACAGCTTACAGGCTGCTGTGTAAGGGGTTTACCCCACTGAGTGGGATTGGCCCCAGTGGGCTCTACCACCTGTTGAGACCACCCTTTGTGTATGCTGCTTGTGGGGCTAATTGGGTCGTGCTCTGCTGTGGTCTGAAGCCAACCTCCAGGTATGTTGGTTCTGGGGCCTCTTGGGAGGGGCTCTGGTGCAGGCCCAGGTCCCCCACTGCCTGTGATTGGCCAGGGACTACCTGGGAGGAGCCACAAAGCAGTCTGTGTTTTTTTGCTGTCTCTGCTAAACCTGGAGGCACATGGGAGAGGCTACACTGCAAAATGAGGATGTCTGCCACCAATACTGGGCTTGGAGTAGCTCCACAAAAAGCCAGGACACCCCAAGGCCTGCTGCCACCTGCTGGCTCCCTTAAGGTTCAGCCACTGAGAGAGCCTCGTGAAGTGTGCGTTGGGTGAGGCAGGGGCTCGGGGAGACACTAGAGTGGGAAGAGTTGTGGTCACCAGCTTAATGTAGATTCTGACTTGGTGCCCGTGCTGAGCCTGGAGCGACTCAGCAAAAGTCTCAGAGCACCCCGAGGCCAGTTGGACTCCAATAGTTTTCCTAGAAAGGCTGCAATGTGGGAGGGGCTGGCTGCTCCTGGAGAAGGTGCCTCCACCAGTGTACAAGTTGGGTGGGGCAGGGTCCCAGTGAGTCAGCAGGGTGGAACTGCAGAGCCCACCAGACCAATCAGATTCAGAGTTGGCTATGAGGGGGCGAGCTCAGCACATTCAAGACGATGCCTGCCGCCTGCGCGGTAGGAGGACTCCACGCTGGAAAATGGTGACTGTTTTCCAGCTCTCCTCTCGAAGCCGCACAACTGAGTCTGCTCCCCGTATGTCTCCAACGCCCTCGAGTTACTGCCCCTCCGTTGTTGCACAAGGTGAGTACCTGGTAGTGAGAGAATCTGTGCATGGGCCGTTTAAGAGGACGCCTGGATTTCCTGCCGCGTCCCGTCCCACCTGTCGGTTGGAATTGCCAACGATTTCCACAGTGCAATGTTGTGGGGGCTCTTTGCCCGGCACCAGTATTCTGGGCTGGGGAGGCCGGTGTGGGGCTGCGGATGCTTGCTCCTTCTGGGAGGAACCTCTGCGGCCGAGATCTCCCTCCTGATTCTCAGCTGCCACACACAGGTGGGGGCCCATTTCACATCTCTGCCTCTCCTGCCAGTCTCAATGTGGCTTCTGCTTTATATTTTTAGATTTGGGACTTCTGTTTGGCTAGACCTCAGGTGGTTCTCAAGGTTGGTTGTTCTAGAACTTAGTTGTAATTTGAATGTATTCCCAGGACTTAGGCCTAGGGTTTATTGACTCCGCCACCTTGATCTCCATTCCTCTTCCTGGGCCTTTACTCCCTGCACCGGTGGTCTCCTTCCCTGTGATCCAGAGTCCCCATCGCACTCTCTGTCCCCTTCTGTGACTCGGGCCCCTGGCTGTGTGCTCAAGGGCAAGCAGGGTAACCGCTGTGTGCCTTGGTCTTCTCATCTGGGAAGTGGGCTAGACCCAGCCACTGGGTTAGATGACAGAACGTGTGCAGTGCACAGAGCCAGCGACCAGGAAATGTGACCCCTTTGTGCAGGGTCCCACATTCCAAAGCGGGGAAGTTCTGTGAGCCCAGCGTTTCTGCCATCCCCCGGTCTGCACTAACAGCCCCCTCAGCAAATGCCTGTGTGGTCCAGACCGCACCAGTCTGCCGGCTTTGCCCGCATGGCACCAATCTGCCGGCTTTGCCCGCATGGTGATGAAGTGTTGAAATGGCTCTGGGTCACCTTCGTCACGGAAAGCATTTGACCAGCTTCTTCCTTGCCAGCAGGAACATTTCTCATTTCTCCTTTCCCCTCAGGGCCATGATGAGAGTGGCAGGCAGAGGGCGGGGGTTTCAGCACTTCCAGGGGGTAGGGCCTCCCGAGATACAGGACCAGCCCCTAGCATCACCATGGCTTCCCCGTCCTCTCCTTGAGCCTTGATGCAGCAAGGCTAGCATCCCCCTTCACGGGTGGGGAGATGAACGTCCCGCCCAATCACCCCGGACAACCTGTGGGGACTCGCATTGCCCAGACCCGCTGGCTGTCCCCCTGCAGGTCTGGGGCACAGGGCGGGGCTACCCCACCTGAGGTGACGAGTGTGATTCCACTCCCTTCAGGTGTCCCTGGATGCAGGCACACCTGGCACAGCTCCTGACATGCAGTTGGTGCCCAATAAGTGCTGGTTGGCATGAACTGCAGGGAGCAGAGAGCCCTTGGGGTACTGCTTGCAAACCCAAGAGATGCAGGAGAGTGTGGGCCTGGCAGTCGGGCGCTGCGGTGCGCCCCTGAGGTGACCAGCCACCCCGCCAGCCTGGGCGCACCTGCCACTCCGTCAGGAAGGTGTGCTGGGCTTCCCAAGGGGCGCTGATGCAGGACTCCTGTGGCCGCAGCAGAGGCCCACCTCGGTCTCCAACCAGCATTCTGCTCTGAGGCCTGCGTGTGCCCTGCCCTTTGACCTTGGCTGGCCTTCCTCCAGTGACCTCTGCACTTCTGAGAGGACCCAACCTCAGTGCCTCAGGTAACCTCTGTCCTGCCTTCTGCTGGGCCTCAGGTGGAGGAGCCCCTAGGGGTCTGTCCTGTCCTCCCACCCTGCGGGAGACAGCAAGTGAGGCACAGAGAGGGCAGATGAGCGGGCCCTGCCGCGGCTGGCCTTGGCAGCACTCACAGGCGCTGCTGATGCCGGCCAGCGGGGGCTCCCAGCTGCTCCCCAAGTGTGCGTTTCCGGGTCTCCGGTATACTCAGGATCACTGGGGGCTCGGGGGGCCCATTTCCTTTGGCCCCTTGGGCCTGGCTCTTCCGGACCCTAGAGGGACTTGGGGAGAGCCATCAGTGAAGAGCCAGGTGTGTCCCACAGTCGACAAACGTGTGTGAAGTAACCCCCAAGCACCCTTAGCCCAGCGAGGAGGTCAGTTATCCTAAAAATGTGCCCCAGGAGTGTCAGAAGCATCAGAGCTGAGCTTCTGCTCCTTGTCACCTGGAGCTCACCTGCAGGTGAGAGGGAAGTGGCTGGGGGCACACTGGGGCCCAGGGGCGCAGTGAGCAGGACAAGAAGGGGTCCCTTCAGTGGTTTCTGTCTCGGTCCTGGGGCTGCTATGACAGACGGTGCAGACGCCAGCTCTCAGCCTGGAGGCCGAGCCTCAGGTCCGGCCCCCAGATGCGGTGTCTGGTGAGACCCCTTCTGGACTCGAGGGTGCGGTCAGTTCGTGTCCCCACGTGGCTGAGAGCAGAGACCGCCGGCTCCCTCTTAGGGCAAGATCCATGGCAAGCCTCTCCCTTCCTGACCCCTCAGCTGGGGGCTTCTGCATGTGAGTTTTGGGGAGACACAGAGGCTCAGACCTAGTGAGGGTCCAACTAATGTTTAAATACCGTGCTGCTGCCCAGCTGACCCAGGAAAAGAGGGGCCCACAGCTGGTCCAGGGGCAGACAGGAGAAGGGCCAGCTCTGATTGCCAGGAAAGTGCTTAAAACCCCCGGGTCTTCGAAACATTTCTCCAAACCCCCACTAGCTTCTCGGGGGTGCAGGAACTGAGCTGGTGGCCCTTTGGGGAAGGTACGAGAGAGTGTGGTCTGCAAAGGTCTAGCGTGGGATGGACTGGCCGGGGTTCTTACTGAGCGCGATGAGTTGGGGGCAGGGGCCCCTCAGGGAGCTTGTGTCCTTCTGCAGCCCAGGTGTGAGTGGTCAGCCATGCCCAGGCGTGGCATGGGGTCTGGCTGAAGGAGACACACTGTGCCTGCATGGGCAGCGGGTGGGCAGAGGTCCTGGGTGCCATCAGTTTGCTGAGCCAACACATTACCAGCCAAGGGGTTTGTCCACACCTCTAAGGAGTTCGCACCCACCTGGAGGTAGAATTTGACCATTTAAATGATGGCAGGAGTGGTGCCCAATGGCTGGAGGAACAGACCCCAGGGCCGCCTCCCTCTCCAACCCCGGTCAGTGGTCAGCGTTGTTTTCTGGGGCTGCTCTCTGAGTGGGCTCGCCCCCTCCCGGGACACCTCAGCCTCCCTTCCTAAAGCCATCCTACAAGCACCGTCACATGGGGGCTGTTACCCCCGTCCTCACGCAAAGGGCCCTGGTCCCCACCCGCCCATCTCCCTGCAGCCCAGCCAAGCATCTCCCATCTCCTCCCTTGGGCCACATGCTCCCGCTGGGGCTCACAGCACTCCCCTTGGCAACCATGCATGGGGTTATGCAGCTAAAGGCAGTAAGAGCACAAGTTCCATTTCTACAAAAGATAATCTTCTTAGAAACACCAAAAACAGAGTCCATAAAAAAGAAATTGATAACTTGATTTCATCATGCCTCGAAAATTCTGCATCTGGGAAACTAAAGAAGCCCTGAGAAATGTAAGGAAGGGGGCAGAGGGTGGGGGGCTCTAAGAGAGGGCAGCGGAAGGGAGCCCATGGCTCCCCGACAGCCCCTGACCCTCCTGAGACAAGGTCCCCGCCTCCAGACAAGCACCTCGAGAACCCCAAACCAGAAGCAGTCAGGTGTGAAACCAGGCCCCGTGAGATGGAAAGGAAGGTGCCCCCGCTCCTGTTTTATCTGATGCCAGAGCAGGGATCTGCCGATGCTGAAAAGCAGCCTGTGCGGCCCACACACCAGCTCTGGGGAGGGGACAGGGCTCACAGCAGGCGGAGTCCGGGAACAGGTCCCCAGAGAGCCTGGCGAGGGTGGGCCCGGCAGATGCCCCTGCCCTTTCTGGGGGGGCGGGCAGCAGGGTCGGGCACTTTGAGAGGCCAGCTGGGGTACCGTGGCTGCTCCTAGATACGTGCCACCTGGGGGGTGGGGAGGGCGCGGGGTGGGCAGTGGAGGCTTCCCCCTTCTTTACATTTAGCGGTGGGGACACTCCTGAAAGCACCCTGAGGAGGCCCTCAAAGGCCCCGAGAGCATTCTGGGCCCTGGGGAAGTCGGGCCTCAGTGGTCAGAAACCACTGGCCCCTAACTGCCTGGTGGGGATTTGCCAGGTCCTCAGGTGGCCCCTCCTCTAGGTGAGTGGTCCTGGCAGGGTGGCCAACTTGCCAGGACCACCCTCCCAAGTCCTGGGTGTCCTTTGAACCTGGATTAGTGCAGGCAAATGGATCAGTGTCTGGGGGCCTGAAAGTTCCCTGGTGGTCTAGTGGTTAGGATACGGCGCTCTCTGGGGGCCTGAGAGGTGAGGGTAAGCCAGCCGTGGCCCCCTCAACATGCCAGGTGGACAGAGTCTAGATGGGGTCAAGAGTGCAGGCACAGCTGCTCCTGGGGTCACACAGTGCGACGAGCCTCGGTTAAGGGGGCTGCTCCCCTGCCTGGTGCCCCTGTGTTGTCCTGGGGTGCTTCTGCTGCAGCTCACCGTGTATGGACACTCCCGCCCCAACCAGGCTTCCAACTTAAAATAGCAGGGTCCAGCCGCAGCCACAGCCCCAGCGGGTTTTCTCAGCCTGAGCACCCCCACCTCCCTGCTCCGACCCCGCTGCACAGCCTCCGCCCCTCCTCACTTGTCTGGCCCCCACTGCCCACTTCACTAGCTGAAGCCTGTCCCTCCACCCCCAAGAGCAGCCCGTTCGCCAGGGCGTCCCCCAGGCACTGTGGGCCCCTCTCACCACTGCCTCACCCTGCTTTGCTTTTGAAAATCAGTTGCCACCATCTTCTGCAATCCCAGTAGCACATTTGTTACTGTTTGTGTTATTTATCCCCCCCCCTTTCTCTCTTCTACTTATCTATCTTCCTCGACTGGGCCATGAGCTCCAGAAAAACAGGGACTTGTCTGCTCCCTCTCCTCTATGCTCCCTGCACCTGGAACAGTATCCAGCAT